>VXBX01002065.1:0-21168 GCA_013400415.1 Scytalopus superciliaris
CTGCAGCCCCCCAAAACCCCCGTGGTGTGTGGGGGACACCCCCACTGCTCCCCGCTGACTCCTGGGGAGGGGGAAGCAAACCCTGGGGTCTCTGCCCACCCCAGGGTGCCCTGCCCACCCTCTGGAGACGGGGCGAGGGGAGGGGGAAACCAGAAGGAAGCCTCCCTCATGGGAGACCCCAAAGCGGGGTTGGCGAGGGGATTTGGGGGTGCCAGAGTGCAGGCAGAGTGCAGGCAGAGGGCAGGCAGGGTGCAGGCAGGGGCACGCTCCCCCCATGTGTCCACCCACCCCTGGTGCCCGTACCCATCACCCAGCTGCGCCCGAGAGGGGCAAAGCCACCCCAAGAACGGGGGCGGGGAGGGCTCCACACGCCCCAGAAACCACCCCCCCAAAAAGCAGCATCCTCCATATCCACCAAAAATAATAATTATGTCACCCAACAGGCTCCATCTATTCCGGAACAAGCGCGGAGCGTCGGCAAAGGGGAGGCAGGGGAGGAGAGGGGTCCCGGCGCCCGGGTTGCCGTGGCGACGGNAGCCCTCGGTGTCCCAGCCCTTCTTTAGCATCTCGTGCACTTTCTGCAAAGAAGCCACAGGTCAGCACGGGGTGTCCCCCACGCCCCTCGCCCTCCCCTGCCCCCTGTGCCACAGCTGTGTGGCCGCCTGACCCATGGAAGGGGGCGTGGGGGGCAGCAGGAGTGCCCCTCCACCCTGGTTGGCACACAGGGGCACACGCTGTCTCTGCTTCTCCTCGCTGCCCAGGACAGGGGCAGTGCCAGGCAGCTCCTGGGTCAGGCTGAGCCCAGACCCGTGTGGGGCCATCCCAGAGCAGGGCCAGCTCTGGGGAGAGGCAGGGCCCAGCCCCAGAGCAGGGGGTCTGGGCTTATGGGCATTTGCCAAGAAGGGGGAAGACAGGAGTGAGTGGCAAAAGATGGGCCAGCAGAACCTCATGCCCCTCGAAGTGCTGATGTGGGGGAGGACACTGAGTGAGGAGGAGCTCTGGGATGAAGCAGAGCCGTGGGGCTGGATGGGACACTTGGAGGGCCAGTGGCACAGGGTGGCCAGCACCTACCAGCTCGTGGCTCTGGGGCTTGCCCTGCAGCTTCTGGTGGTAGTCAAAGGTGAGGCGGTCGAGCACGGCGTGCTCCTCCTCGTCCACCGTGGCCATGGAGCGCTCCTTGTTGATCTTGTCGATGTCGATCTGCTCCTCCCCCTCCAGGATGGCATTCCACCAGTACTCGTCCCCCTTGCTCAGGTTGATCTGGGGACAAGGTGTGGGTCAGGGGAGGAGGGAGAGGAGCCCCCGGGGACGTGGCACATCCCACAGCCCCACGGCAGCGAGGCAAAGATGCCAACGGCAGCACGGGGCTCGCCCAGGAGCTGAAGGTCCAGCCCCCACTGCCCCAGCCCCACAGCTGGCAGAGGGGGGAGGATGCAGCCCAAGGGCTCTGCACAGCCCCATCACAGACCCCAGGGGCTGAAATGCCCCCACCACGGGTGGGATGAGTGTCCCTCTGTGGTGCCCACCCACGGGTGACACCAGCCCGGGGCCGCACGGCTGACTCAGCAGCAGCGCCAGAGCCCGGGGCGGTGGGACAGGGAGGCTGTGCCCGGTGCCCCGCGGCTCCTGGCATGGCCTTTCTCACCCCTCCCTAACCCAGAAGGAGCCCTGGCCTCGGTTCTCCTGGCACTGGCAGCACGGGGTGGCAAAGGAGGCGAGAACGTGCTACCCCAGCTCGCTGCCAGCACCTGCTTCCCATGGCACATCCCCTCGCTCCAGACAACATTCCCGCCGGGAAGAGCCCTCTGGCTGCAGCCAGGGGCATCCCCGAGGCCGTGCCCTGCACGGAGGGGCCGTGCCAGGGCCAGAGTGGGGCACCTCGCCCCGGGCAACTCCGGTTTTCCCGGGAAGAGAGAGAGCTGCTCCCTCCCCACGTTATTTCAGCACTAATCCCAGCAGCGGGGCAGATTTATGGCATTCATTGGGCTTTGCAAAATCATCAATAAAGGCAGACAATACAATTTGCTCCAAACTCCCTGGAAGCTCCACGGCTCCGGGGGGGGAGAGCACGGGCAGCCATTCCCGTTACGGAGCCGGGCGTGAGGGAAAGGAACCAATTAATACAGGAGGGGGTGGCTGGGGTTTAATCCTTCTGGGAGAAGCAGAGCCGGGAAAATATTCCAGCTAGACAGGCATGCTTGTTCTCCCTTTTAATTGCACAGTTCCACTTTGGAGGGGAGGGAGAAGCTGCCAAGGGTTTGCCCCGGGGCTTCCCCACCCCGGGTGGGCAGGCAGGGGAATGGCAGGAGCCCCTGGAATATCATCCCTCAGCCAGCAAGCCAAGAGGAGGGGCAGCACCCTCCAGGCTCCTCGGGGGTTGGAACATGAGGAATGTCCCCACAGTGCCACCGGAGAGGTGTGAGATTCCCTGGGGATGGCTCCAGAACAAGCCAGGGAACAGGTCCTGGAGGAGTTCAGGCATCACCCCGTCTCCACACCAGAGCACTGGAGGGTGGAAAACCCCATCCCAGAGCATCAGGGCAAGGAAAACCCCATCCCAGAGCACCAGGGCAAGGAAAAACCCATCCCAGAGCACCAGGGCAAGGAAAAACCCATCCCAAAGCATCAGGGCAAGGAAAGCCCCATCCCAAAGTATCAGGGTAAGGAAAATCTATCCCAAAGCACCAGGGCAAGGAAAAGCCCATCCCAGAGCACCAGGGTGAGGAAAATCTATCCCAAAGCATCAGGGCAAGGAAAACCCCATCCCAGAGCACCAGGGCAAGGAAAACCTCATCCCAAAGCATCAGGGCAAGGAAAAACCCATCCCAGAGCATCAGGGCAAGGAAAATCTATCCCAAAGCACCAGGGTAAGGAAAACCCCATCCCAGAGCACCAGGGCAAGGAAAACCCCATCCCAAAGCACCAGGGCAAGGAAAACCCCATCCCAGAGCATCAGGGCAAGGAAAATCCCATCCCAAATACATCAGGACAAGGAAAACCTCATCCCAAAGCATCAGGGCAAGGAAAATCTATCCCAGAGCATCAGGGTGAGGAAAACCCCATCCCAAAGCATCAGGGTAAGGAAAATCTATCCCAAAGCACCAGGGATGGAAAACCCCATTCCAGAGATTCGGGGGATGGAATTGCCATCCCCCTTTTCCTCCCCTACCAAACCCTGTTCCCTGCCAGCACCTGCACATCTCCACAGCCTGCCTGGGGGGATTTGCTCACCCCTCTTTATTGCAGGGGGTGAGCTGTCACAGGTGGGGCTCCAAGGTGGCAGCCCCACTTCCTGCCCCAAAATGCCCATTGGCCAAGGGGCAGAAGTCACTGTGTCCCTGTGAGTTTGGGGTTTCATGGTTAGAGCACTCCCTGGGGACAGGGCTCACCTCCAGCATGGGGGGACATGGACACAGGTTGATTTCTGGGCCGTGTTTGCTGATGTTCTCCCTGGATCCAGCCCATGCCTGGCTGAGCATCTGGGCTGCCAGAGCTCAGGATGCAGCTGGGCCCCCTTCCCAGAGCTTTGGGTGCCCAGAGTGAGAGCTGGGAGGCCGTGGCAGGTCTCTGGGTGATGCCCCAAACATGCCAGCCCTCACCACCCACAGAGGAGGCCCTGGCATTCAGCTGACAGCCCCCTGGGGGAGAGCTCCAGAAACTGGGGGGGCTCCAGGAGGGAGCAGGGCTTTTTCCACAAGGACAAACCCTGACCTGATTCTGTTTTTCACTTCGAGACAAGGCAGAGCTTTGCTGCACTTGACACTGGTGCTCTGAGTTTCCCAGCCAACAGCTCAGGCTGACCCTCCAGGGCCCCAGAGATGGCAATGGGCCACCTGCCAGAGGAAGGATGAGCTCCCTGCAGCCTGCCCACACCTTTTTGGATGTGCCTGGTGGGTCCCAACGGGGTAAAAGCCCAGCTGAGCCTTTTGGGGTGCACAGGGAGGCAGGACCAGCCTGTGCAGTGGCAGCCTGAGGTGAGGGAGGGTGGCAGGGGGCACACCCCAGTGCTGCCAGGAGCCACGTGGGGAAGGGCTGTCCCATGGCAAGGATGGATTGCTGCAGGAATGATGAGCCACTCCACAGGAGGGACCCTCCAGCAGGTGACAGGCTCACTGGCAGGGACATGATGTCATGTCCCATCTCCACACCCTGCTGGGAAGGTCACGACCCCCTCATTGTCCTTGCTGGGCTTTGCCATAGCACGAGGTTTCTTCCCCAACCCCAAATACCTTCTCAGAGCAGGAGAGATGCTGTCAAGGAGTGTAAGTAGGTCTTGGCAAAACAACCTCTCCCTGCCTGCTTTGCTGCAGCCCAAAGTCACCCCAAAAGCCACTGGGAGGTGTCTAGGGGGACAGGGGAGGCACTGCCAGCAGTGTGGGGAGGGTAGGGCTGGGAGAGGCACCACCAAGTCGTGTCCCTCACGGGATGACAAGGCAGTGCCGGGTGACAAAAGCCCAAGTGTGGGTAACAAAGGCTGAGAGGAGGAGAAAAAGAGAGGGAAATGGGGAAAGGAAAAAAAAAAAAACAACACAAAAAAAACCCCCCACCACCACCCTCCACAACGAAAATAATCCCAAATGGTGTTGTGCACAACACCCAACGGGGATTGCTAAAAACAGCTCCTGCGAGGTTATTTTAATCTCCCTTTCGACAAGCGAGCGGGTGTGACGGAGAAGGGAGAGCTCAGGGATGACACCCAGGACCAGGGGAGGGGACAGCACTGTGGGCAGGGGCAGGAGCCTGGGAGGTGTGCACAGATCTGGGATCCTGGGAGACCTGAGCGGGACGAGGAGTGGGCAGGATGGGGCCCTGCCATCAGCAGAGCATTCCAATGGGGAATGGCACCGAGTTTGGCTGCCTTGCATGAGGGTGTGCCCAAGGCTGAAATGAGGAGCATGCTGGTGTCAGGCTGGGCTCCAGCCAGGAGAACCTCATGGAGCACGAGGGGGAAGGCAGAGGGGTCTCTGGACACTGGTGAGGGGAGTGCTGGGGCTGCTGTGATGTGCAATTAAGAGTTTACATGGGTAGGAACACCAGGCAGGACGGGGGAAGCAGAGCTGGGACGGGTTGTAAGGCAAGATAATCTTCCCAGGATAAGAGCTGAAGGAGAAGGGAGGTTGTGGAGCATCCCAGAAGGGAACTGGGGGGAGACCAGGGAGGCTGAGGCTGATGAAAGAGCTGTGACAACAGCCTGGAGACCACGGGGATCTCGATGATCCCTCACACATCCTACAAGAGCACAGGGAATTCAACAGCCTCTCTTCCCAGACGGACAGGACCAAGCAGGAGAGATTCTACCCCCGTGGCACACAGCCCAGGCTCTGCCATGGGGATCACCCCAACTCACAGCACAGACAGGGCCCCCAAGGAAGGCAGGATCCCCTCAGACAACCCTGGCACTGGCACTGGGTGAGTCTGGTTTCAGCAGCATCCCCACCCTGCCAGGGAATGCCACCCCTGGATGCCAGGGAGGGAAGCCAGGCAGCACCTTGCAGGAGGCAGACACCCCCAAACAGCTGCATCTGGAGCTCACACACACACAGATGGGGTACAGAAAGGGTCTGCACGCCCCACGAGCTCCAACCCCAAGGGCCCCACCCAGGCAGTGAATGGAGCAATTCGTTCCCACAGGGTGGATGTCTCCTGATGAATGAACCGGGAGGAGCCTCAAACCACTTCTGGCTACTCTGAGCACGGGAAAAGGAGCTGCTCCTGGGCGAGAATTACTCACTCTGCTCCAGTTACCTTACAATTCTTCAAGCCAGATCTCATCCCACCACCAATATGCTGGCAGCCAGCTGGAGATGCTCCCAACCCCGGGTTCATGCTGATTCCAGGCAAGAGCCAGCTCTGGAGTTGGGGGTGATGGGCCCCCCGTGCCCCCCGTGCTGCCCACTCTGGAGGGCCCCGAGTCTCCACCCACACCCTTCCCAGGCTCTGACTGGGACTTAAGAGCCATCCCCGTCCTTGCTGATCCTGGGAACACCCACCTGGGACTCCCTACTGTGCTGCAGAGCAGCCACCCCTTGGGCCATCTCCCCACACCTTTCCAGGATTGTTTCTTTGCCCAGATCAGCCGATTTTCAGGATGTTCATGAACAGTTACAAAAGGCAGGTAAAAGAAGCCACAACCTCCTTTTCCACTTCTCTCCACTGGCCTGAGAGCACTGGAGAAGCTCCTCTCCCTTGCAGGGACCTCACTCATCCTTTTGGCAGCAGCCTGTCACCTGGGGGACACCCCTATGGATTGGCAGTGGTTTGGTGACACTGTGCAACCTCCCTACACACCCCTGGGAGCATTCCCGAGTCTGGCAGCACAATTCCCACTGGGGGGGGAAAGGGGGGCTTGGATTTGGGTGCTCATCTGCTGGAATTCCTGTGCCATGGGGAGAAAGGCTTGGGATGTGTCCCCTCCTGGGTCTCAGGACAGCTTTGGGACTGCTGAAACTCTTCTGGGGAAAGCCCCTGGGTGGAAAAGGATAAGGCAAAGATGGGCACAGGAAGCAAAATCCCTCTCCCAGCACAATCCTGACCCCCCAGACTGGCACAGGAGTTTGGGAACTGTTTGACACTGGAGATCCCAGGGGTGATGGGGCAGAACTCCCACAAGGGCTCCAAGCTGTGGATCCAGCTGAACTCACACCCTCAGCCTGCACATCTGGAGCACACCAGCAACACACAGCTGGGTGCCAGCAGCCCCTGGGGCACCTCCAGGGGGAGGATTTGGGGCAGCAGCCACACGGCACACCACAGAGGGCGAGCCACAGTGCCCACTGCAACCAGGGCAAGTGGGAATCCCGTGGCAGGACAGAAAGGAATGGCAGGGAACAGACACAGGCTGGGCTGTTGGGGTGGGAGCAGGGCCAGGAGTTGGAGGGCAGAGGCAGCAAGGCCAGGTCACCACAGTGCAGGACCACAGGCTGGGACTGGGGACAGGCAAAAGCTGGACAGGCAAAGCCAGACACATTTCTTTGCCCAGAAAAGAAGCCTTTTCTTGAGCCTTTCCCACCCGTCTCAAACTTCCAGCTGCTCCAGCTTCCCAAGCCAAGGAGACAGGGCTGGTGTGGACTGCCCTTACCAAAACACACTTCCCGGGCTCCAGGCTCCACAGGGAACTCTCTGTGTTGATCTTGTGGGTGAGTTTCCCTTCCATGAGGACTTGCTGGCTGTTCCCCTCCAGCACCGCCACGCGGATGGCGCCGCTGCTGATATCCACAGACACCTGGGAACACAGAGAGAGACACTGACACTGATCCAGAAGGTTCCTGCTCGCCCTCTCGCTGTGGGAGCCCCACTGTGGGGTCAAGTGCACTCACTGGGGATGAGAGAGAGGAGAGCTCCCAGCACTGCCTGTGCCGGGAGGGTGGGAATCCCGCTGCCGTCTCGCAGCGACAGCTTGGAGGAGAGAGAGGGAACCTCTCCAGGGGAAGGGAAGGCAGCACAGCCCAACCGCTGGGGCTCCTGAAGGATTTGGGGCAGCTGGTTGTGCCCAGTGCTTCAGCTTCCCCCACAGGGGACACCAGTAGTGCCTCCACACGGCTGGGTGTGACCGGGTGTGTGTGACCGGGTGTGCGCCCGCCTGTCGCCGCGACGAGCCGGGCACGGGTTGTGTGTCACCCCGCCAATTTGGGGGTTCCCCCACCGGCAGCTTGTCCCCTCCTTTGCCCTCACTGTGCCAAAAGCACCCTCCTTGGCCGTGCCTGCGCTGCTGGAGCCAGCCCTGGGCTCGGAGGCGTGCAGGAGGGTCGGTGCCACGGGGCCACACGGGGCCGGGGCCAGCCCGCGCCCGCCGCAGCCATATGGGGAGCCCTGCCCCGACCTGCCAGGCAGGTGACACGGCTGTCCCCAGGGGAGGCAGGGGCGGGCTGTGACAGCCCTGCCGTACCCTCGGTCTCCGGAGAGGCCATATGCTCTCTGCTGTCCCCTCTGGCGCTGAGCTGCCGCCAGCAGAGCCCGCGCCAGGCCGGGGGACGCAGGGAAGACCTGGCTGGGAAAGGGGCAGGATTGTGGCTCCCGGCACTGGCCCGAGAGGAGGAGACTGCGGTGAGATTTGCCTGCATTCTCTCCCAGAGTTCCCCCAGATCTTCCTCCCGCTCTGCAGATCTCATTTGAAATGTTATTACATTATCCATTACCTAGGAGATTTCCAGCGGCTCGCTAGCTCCGTGCAGGCAGGAGACAGGCAGAGCTGCTCCAGCCGGGGAGGGCACCGCGGCTGTGCCTCGCTGATGTCACCCGGGTACAGCCCCTGGCCCTGCTGGCTGTGACAGCGACCTGCCGGGGCTCTGGTGGGAGCAGAGGAGCCCCCAGCACGCACAGCACGGGACTGAGATCTGACACAAGGGCTGGGAGCAACCCCAGGGTCACAGGGGGATGGGGAAGGGACAACTGGCTGTCACCCAGCATGTGGCTGTGAGAGCGGCTGTTCCTGGATGGGAAACACCTCAGGAGGGGCTGAGCATGGAGCAGCTCCCTCCAGCTGAGGCCTCACTGCAGGGACAAGGTGTGGGGATGAGGCTCTGCCCTCTGCCACCACCACCAGCTCAGGGACGGGGCTGCTGACACCAGGTTGTCAGCACAACACAGGGTCCAGGGAAAAATGGGAAGGTGACTCCCAAGTCACCTTCTGAGGGGGCTTCTTTGGGGTGTGGAGGGTCAGGGAGGCTGGAGACAGGGCAGCTGCACTGTGGGTGTGGGGTCTGCAGGGACAGGAGCAACCAAACGTGGGGAGGGGGTTTATTCCCAGCACGAGGCAGCTGGTGGGGCTAAGGGACAGTGTCGAGGTGGCTCTGGGACCAGCCAGGCACTGGGAGAGGGAGCAGAGAAACCCAAACAGAAGAAGATATGCAAAGTGGGCAGCCTTCCCCCAGCCCCCTTCGCTGTGCAACTACAACCTGCCCCCAGTAGGAGGGTCCCACTGGGCACAGCAGCCCCCCAGGAGTGGGGACAGGGCACAGGGGCAGAGCACACCCCACTGAGAGCACAAAGCAGTGCCAAAGTGGACATTCCACCCCCGGGGGAAAGCCCAGGGCGGTCCCAGAGGGAATACCCCCCCTCTGGCAGCCCCCCAGAGGCTCCAAGGCTGCTCGGGAGGCACCTCTGCTCCCGGGGAAAGCCGGCTCGGAGCTTTTCCACCACAGCGATTCCTGTGCACACACACACACACACANCCCACGCGGATCAAACAAGCAAACACAAACCCAGGGAGGAGCCGAGCTCTCCTCCTGCCAAAGAGAGGGGCCTGCAGTCATTATCTCTGCTGAAGCACTCCCATCGGTGGGACTCTGCTGCACCCATAAGTAGATCAGAGAGGTGGGGACCAAGGGAGGGAAACGCTCCCACCCCCTCCATCGCCCATTCCTGCTCCAAGGACACTTTTTTTTTTTTTTCCTGAGCTCCATACAAGGAAACCTTAAGCTCACCAGAGCAAAAATGTGCCATAGCAACAGCCCGAATCCCAAAAAGTGTCGTAAGGAAGATTGTGAGCAGCATTAGAACTGGGCACACTCCGAGCCCGGGGACCAAACGGGGAGGTTTTTAATATCACCTTGGCAGGCAGAAGCCAAAATCCTGGTAATTTTTTAAAAAGATGGAGCTGTGTGAATGCAGGGGGGGATGCTGCTCTTGTGCAGGAACACGTCTGAAGGCCAAGGAGCTTTATAATGGCTCGGCACCCTCCTGCTCTGGCCCAGGACTCGGCCTGCCTGCTCCCAGTCCCCCGAGGCTGGAGGAGAACGAAAGAACCGCTCGGAAATGGAAACTCAGCTGCCCAGGGGAGCTCTGGGAGTGATGAACAAACAAAACACCAGGAGACAGAGCACAGGGAGAAGGGAAGCCCAGCATCTGAGCAGCCAGCTTTCAGGACCCACAGGCCCCTGCCCCTCTCCGTGGCCAGGCACGGGGCAGACAGAGCCCAGTGTGGGTTCTGGGGCAATGAGACAACTCCCCTGGCACGGAGGGCACTTCCCTGGGCAGGGAGAGGTGCTGTGATCACAGTACAAGGCAGAGGGATGGAGAATCCATCTGGATACACCAGAACCCTTACAAGGAACAGCCTGGGTTGGTTGTGGAGACCTGCTGGGAGGGAAGCAGCTCGCTGTGCCCTGCTGTGTGCCCCCTCACCCCTGCAGCCCGGGGTTGCTGGTGCTGCCAGTGCCACTGCCTGGCACAGAGAGGAGCTGTGTGGGCTGAGCCAGTGACAAACCCCGGTGCAAGCAGAGGGGAGAGGGAGGTGGGGGAGTGCAGGCTTCCCAGATGGAAAAATACAGCATCAGCAGTGGGGAGGGCAGCACTTGGGGAGAGTTCAGGCTTCTGGGTCCAGCTGAGGCCAGCCACAGGGGGGAACAGAAGGGGTGAAGGAGAAACAGCATGGGCAGAGCAGAGAAGGTCCTGCCTGAGCCAACCTCTCTCTGCCTCTTGCCCACACAGCCAGCCAGGGAGAGGGGCTGGCTCTCAGCCTGTGCCCCAGACCAGCTCCTTTCCACCCAGAGCAGGTGAAGCCTCCCACACAGGCTGTGCCAGGTCCAGGCCCACAGTGCTGGAAGAGCCCCTCCAGCAGCTCCCACTTCCAAACAGAAGGCAGGAGGCACTCAGAGCCAGAGGGACAAGTGAGGAAGGGACATCCATCCCCAGCCAGGCTCCAAAACCCACTTCTGAGTGTGCAGGTGGTGGAGGCAGAGAGCAAAGGCTCAAGAAGGGCCAGGCAGTGCCAGAGAGCCTGGCTGGGACAGGGCACACTTCAGCACAGTGGGAACATAAGCAGGCTGGGGCCATCAGTCCCCACCAGACACACATCAGAGAAAAAGGCACAACCACATCCTGCCCTGAGTATGAAGGACAAGGAGCCTTCCTGTTCCAAGCACAGCTTCCTGGGAAAGCTGGGCACCCTGATGGAAAAGGAAGTGCTAAACACACACACACCACTAACACCCCCTTACCTGTTTGCCTTTGACAATGTGCTTGGGCACGGGCACTTTAATTTCCAGGTCACTGTAGTCTTGGGACCAGGTGTAATTCTCTCTCACAGCTCCATTGTAGCTGTCAGGGTTTGTCTGGAACTGCTCCTGTCTCCTGGTGGGGGGAGAAAGGGGTGACACGTTAAAGATCAGAGCCTGGAGAGGGCAGGAAGCCTGAAAGCAGGATGCAGGAAGCCAAAAGGGAGGGCACAGTGGCACCCCCAACACCAGGGACCCTGGCCACCCACTGTGGGTGACTCTCAGCTCCCTCTCCCCAGTGTGCAGTCAGGCTGCTGATGGGACAACTGGTGAGGCACACAGTGGTCTGGCTGCCCAAAAGCTGCAGGCTCAGGGTGCCTTCCTGGCCACCTCCACTCCAGCAAAGAGCTCCCTGTGCCCTCCACCCACAGTCCCAGCTGGAGCAGGGACACTGGCACCTGCTGGGGGCTGGGGGCTGTCCCCTGAGCCACTGCCATGGCTCTGACCTGGATTCCCCAGGAAAACACAGGGCTGTTTTTCCCCACTGTGATTCCAGTGCTTGGGAAAACCTCGAGCTGCCATGGCCAGGCCAGCTGGTGACACAGAGGTGATGGAGCTCCAAGCAGGATGCCTGAAGAGCCAGCCCAGGGTGCCTGAACAAGTGGATCGTGAGCCACACTCTGAGCACAACACTGCCCCTTCCTGCTCTGCAAACCTCAGGAATGGCTGCAGGGGGGGGGAAAAGGGGTTTATGAGATCAATAAGCAATAATTAATACAGCATTTCCAGCCAAGGAAAGGAGCCCACCACACCCATGTCCCTCTAAAGTGCCGGGCTAGGGATCTATTCCACCAAAACCCTCCCAGAGAGGGCTCTCCAATAAAAACCAAGCCTCTCCTAAAGATAGCTGCAACGCTAACAAAAGGCAGAGTTATTTTAAAATGTTTTGATGCACACCTAGACTTTCAGCGTGGGGCTGGATAAACAGGGGGCAAGGGGATTTATGTAAGGGGTGGGGGGAGCTGTGGAGAGCAGCCCCAGGGCCCCGGGGAGCCGATCTCCCCCCATGCTGCTGCCTTCCTGACACCCCCACACTGCGGGACCCTCTCCAGCAGCGGGCGGGGGTGGCTCCAGCAGCACAGCACCCTGAGGATTATGTAAGAGCCATCGATTTTAATTAAATTAGGCTGTAAGACGGTCGGAGGGGGCTGTCAAAGGGGCTGTGCACACCTCCCCCCCCTTTTTTATTCCCCTCCCTGGTTTTACGGGGCGCGCTGAGGGTTCTGCCCGCCCCACCACACGCCCCCGTGGGCCCGGGGTGGGGCTGCTGCAGGCAGCACAGGGGATGGGCAGCACCCTGGGGCTGCCACCCTCAGCTGGCCGTTTCGGGGGGCACCACATCATCTTCCCAGGCATCTTGGCCTTGCCTGGCAGTCACCCATTGGGTGCCCATCGCCATGGAAACGGGGTTGGCATGGCAGCGCGCGCCGGGCTGGCGCGTTGGCTCCAGCTGTTGCTTCCCGGCCGCCCCCAGACTGGGGGAGTTGAACAGGCTGGAGGGCGACAGCGGGGACGGTGCAGGAGACCGGGGGCTGTGGGGCACACCCCACGGGAAGCAAACCTGCTGGAACGCTGCAGCGAGCCCCCCGAGCATCACCCAGAGCCCCGGTGCCCACCCAGAGCCAGGCCAGCAGTGCCCCCCAGCTGTCCCAAAGGCCACCTCAGAGCAGCCCCTGCCAGGCAGGACGGGCCATGTGCAGCCTGGGACGGCCTGGCTGGTGAAGTGCCCTCGCTGTGGGGCCTGCCCGGGCTCCTGCCCTCCACCCCAGCCTGGCAAACCACCCCTGCACACCCACCCACCTGGTGAACCAGAGGATAAACCTGACCTGATGTTAAACCCAGCTGGGGTTTTTTTTTCCCCCCTAAGAGAGTTTCCTGCTAAGCTTTCTGCTCCTCTGTCACTTTCAGGAGCAGCAGCATGGGGGGCTCTTTGGCACCCCACAGTCCCACCAGCAGCACCCTCTGATTCTCTGCAGCCTCCCTTCATAAAGAGGCCTGGCTTTCCAGCTCTGGCCAAAGCAGAGCCCGCCCTGCTCTTCCCAAATCTGCCACGAGACACCTGAGGGAAGGTGGGACAGCTGGGAGTTGCCATCCCAAGGGTCTATGTCTCCCCACAGTCGGCAAAAGAACCAGACAAGAACCAGCAAATGGCTGTTTCCTGGGAAAACTCGAAGGGTGCAGGAGGGGGCAGTGGGCCCATGCCCAGCCAAGGCTTGAGAGAGCAGATGCAGAGCACCAGAGGTGGGAGAAACCCCTCAGGGCAGAAAGCACACCTAGTGAGGCACCAGCTGCAAATACCTCAGCACAGACAAATCCAGCAGCAGCTTGCCCTGGGTATGCCTCCTGTTCCTCAGGGGAACGGCACTGGGGCTGAGCAGGGCCCAGCCAGGCAGCTGTGGATGTTGTAGCCCCTCTCAGAGCTCGCCAGGCACCAACTCACAGCAGCCCCAGGAGCAGCCAATGCTCACTGTGTGACTCCCACAAGGAAACTGAGGCAGGACTCTTTCTGCACCAGGATCTGTCCAGTGTCTCTGCAGAGGTGACAGCAGCCTTCCCCCACACACCTCTGTCGTGGGGACAGCTCTGTCCCAGCTCCCCCTGCTGTAAGTGGAGCAGGGACATGTCACACACACACACACACACCTCTGTCCCCACGTGCAGCTCGCTGGGTAAGCTCAGCCCTCAGTCTGGCTGGGCAATGTGTCCCAGCCCTGTTCATCAGGCTCCGGAGGGAGGAGTTCCCCCTAACACCTAAACCACACTCCAGCTGTGGCCGCTTGTCCTGGGGGTGGGTGGGTTCCAATGCTGTCACTTCTCTGCTCCTCTCCTCCCCAAGACACTGATGACCTCTGCTCCAGCCGTTCCCAATGTCAGAAACTGGTGGATGTGAAAGCAACAGGCTTTGTGGGCCAGAAGAGGAGCACAGGGGGACTCTCAAACCCTGGCTAATTCCCCTGCCAGGGTAAGCCCCAGGGTAGTGCAGGCAGGCCACAGCCTCGTTAGGCACTGCTGACAAACAGCTGACAGCTCCACCACCTCCCCGAGCAACCCTTCCTTTTCCTGGAGCTTTTCCAACCAGATCTCTACCCGGGTCCAACTGTGCTTAGCACACGCCGGCGGCGCTCCAGAGTTGGACCCTGCTCCTTGGCTGGGAGGCAGCTTCCCTCCTGAGCCACAGGAGACAGCCCTGGCTCACACATGGCACGCTGGGGGTGGCTCTCCCGGCCAAGGACGGCCCTCGTGCCCCTCCAACAGCACCGGGTGGGCAGCGGGCGAGAGAAGCCCTGGCACGGGCACCGCGGCTGGGGGCTGATCCCCGGAGCCCCAGCGGGTGGGAGAGGGAGGCCAGACGCAGTGCAGGGCTGGGTGGTGACCCTGCCAGCAGGATGGGTGCCCTCGGTGCCACGGCCTCTCACCGGAATGCCCGCCGGGCCGAGGCAGGTGGTGGCAGGGCTGAGGGGAGGGAAGGTGAGAAAGCACCAGCTTTTAAACCCGAGGGTTTGGCACCGCATGCACTTGGCTGCCGGGTGGTGGGGATGGTGGGGGTGGGTCTATGTGTTCTGTCTTGTTCTATTTTTGCTTGCAATGTGTCACTTTGGGGGAGGTGAAACCTTTAACAATGCACCGTCAAGAAGTAGCCGATCTGTTCCCCGCTCCCGAGAGCTGCGCCATCCCCGGGACCACAGCCACTCCTCACACACAGGAGAGACCCTGGGCAGCACTGTGAGGGGACAGGACACCCCCCCGGAAAGGTGGCAGGCGGGCTGGGTGCCCAAGGGTTGGGCGTTTCTTACTCTGGGATTCCCAGCTCTGCGGGCCGAGCGACGTGGAAATGGTGACAGAGGTCCTTGCTGTGGCTGAACAAGCCCTTGGAGCCCAAGAGCTGTGGCACCAGCTCTGTGAAAGCAGCTCTGAACACAAACCAAGGGAAGGGTCTCAAAGCACCGAAGGAGCTGGTTGGGGTTTGTTTGAGGAGAAGCAGGGCAGCTCCTGAGCTCCTCTTTCTTTCCTGAGGGGTTTGGGTGCAGGAATGCAGAAGCTGAGGAACAGACACAGCACGGGGAGCAGCTGTTGCTCGGCTCAGAGGTGGGAAAGCATCATGGGAAGGAGTTAATATGGCCACAATCCCAGTGGTGGGGGGGTTTTCCCCCTCATAAAAACAAGGGAAAAAACCCCAAGGGTTTTCAGAACAACTTACGGAAACTGATCCTCTCAACCTGGAGCAGCTCAGCTTTCTGGGGGAGGATCCCTGCCCTCTCAGGAATGGGAATCTGGGATACCTGGATCTGGCAGAGGCAGGCACGCCACGGCTCAGTGTTTGGTGCAGCACATACCCTCCAGTCACTGCCATTCCCAGAAAGCTTCCTCCGGGGCTGGCACTGCTGTTTGTTCTTAGTCAAGGTGAATTATTTAGGCAGCTTCAAGGAAAACATGTCAAGCCAGATGTGAAGGTGGGTGGGATAAGAGAAACAACCACCACAGCTGAAGCCGGGCAGTGGAACTGGCCAAGGCTGAAGGGGATGATGTGGGGACAGATTTGGGCTGGCAAACGACCCTTTCAAGGCAAACAACCCAGCAAAGGCATTAAAGAGAGACCCAGACCCACTCCATTCTCTGCAGTGCTGCTGCTGAGGGAGGTATTGCCAACAGTCTCACTCCACCATCACAAGCAGCACATCCCAAGCATCACGGAGAGCCTCTCCCCTCTCCATGGGAGTGGGGGAGCAGAGGGCACACAGCCAGCCAAGGCTGAACACCCCAGCCCCGTGTCTAACCACTGTCAGAGGCCCTGTGCGATGCCTGGAACTGTCTTCGAGCTCGAGAGGTTGCCAAGAATGGAAAGATCTCATTAATAATGAAGCTCCGAGCAAGGAAGAGGAGAGAAAAATCAGGCACACCACGTCCAAACGCACAGGCAGCGAGCACACCGTCAATCCAGCAGGCATTTGGGATCCAGGAGGGAGCCCACAGTGAGCCTTGCCCAGCAGCATCACCGACCCCACGGCCCTGGCACTGTGGGGGACTCACAGAGGGACCAGCACAGCTGCCCCCAGCCCCACTGCTGGGCTGGGGGGCTCTCAGGCACACATCTTGCTGCAGCTCCCAGTGCCAGCACTGCCAGGGTGGTGGGAGATGGGCCCGACCCCCAGCAGGCTGTGGCCTCGTTCAGAGCCCCCCACAGCTCACAGTGTGCTCCCCTGCAGACAGGGAGGGGCATGGAGAGGAGGATGAGGAGGATTCCCAGCCTGTCCCCCCCGAAACTGCTGCTGCAGGTAGCACGGGGCTGACACAGTGCCAGCAGCCACCACCCTCCTGCTGTGGCAACCCAGGCCACCCACCCGAGGTGGCAGCCCCCAGGCCTGGGGGATTTGCACCATACAGGCCACAGACCACGGTGGGAGAAGGGGGTAATGCCAGGCAGGGGGTGGGGGGGATGGCATCGGATGGCACCGGATCTGCTGGGACACACATTCCCAGAACTCACGGCTCCCAACCTTCCAGAGCAGAACTCCAAGAGCCCTGACCCACGGGAAGGTCCCTGCACCCCAAACAGCTGCTGTCAAGCCTCAGTTTGAGCCAGAGCCAAAATACCCTGGCTTTTAAGGTGAATTTGAAGGGGGCCAAGCGTGCCCTCTGCTCCTCAGGGTGCTGCAGCAACAGGTACAGAACCTCTTTGGAAAGCTGCATTCCCAAAGCTGCAGGGCTTGCACGATTGGAAAACCCCGTGTCTGTGCTCCTTCTGCAAGCATGCTGTGAGGGAGCCTCCCCCTGAACCTCCAGACTTCACACGTTTGGGCATCATCAAAGCACCAGGAGGGCACTGACTGCAGCTCCCAGACCCTCACTGGTGCCTGGGGGGCACCCAGGGCCCCACAAAGGCTCCTCTGTACCAGCACCCCAGCTAATGAGGCCTCTGGCAAAGCACTGAGCACGCTGAGTGCCAAATCCCTTCCTCTGCAGTCAGCGAGCCTCGGGATCCACTCTGATTCCCCTCCAGCCACTCCACCACTCCCCAGGCTGGCAGCAGCTCCAGCCACAACCACAGGGGTGCTCCAGGGCCCTCCCAGCCCTCAGGGTTGCTTACAGACCAGCTGTGGTCGGTCTGCTGGAGAAAAACACCCCAAATCCAGTTTTGAAAGAGCCTCCTGCACCCCCAGAGTGGAGAGAAGTTCACCAGTGGTTCCCCGTGGCCTGTTATCCTGAGGATGCTGGGCACACACCCCCAGAGCTGCACTGCTGGCAAAATAAAGAGGGAAAAGTGGCAGCCAGTGCAGCCCAGACTCCAGCCAGCATTACAGGGATCTTGGAATTGTTTGGCTTGGAAAAGCCCTCTGAGACCATCAAGTCCAGCACTGCCAAGGCCACCACTAATCCATGTCCCAAGTGCCACATGCACATGGCTGTTAAATCCCTCCAGGAATGGGGACTCCACCACTGCCCTGGGCAGCTGTGCCAGGGCTGGACAGCCCTTTCCATGAAGGGATTTCCTCAATATTCAACCTAAACCTCCCCTGGCACAACTTGAGGCCGTTTCCTCTTGTCCTGTCCCTTGTTCCCTGGGAGCAGAGCCCGACCCCTCCTGGCTCCCCTCTCCTGTCAGAGAGCCAGAAGGTCCCCCCTGAGCCTCCTTTCCTCCAGGCTGAGCCCCCCCAGCTCCCTCAGCCTCTCCCTGTGCTCCAAAGGTCTCCTCACCTTCAGGAAGCCTCAGAGCTTCGATTTACCACCAGGATACATCCAACAACCAAAACTCAAGCCCACCAAGACACACTCCCCTCCAACCCACGGCGTCACCAAGCCCTGATGGCACAATGGGAAGGTGCCAAGGCTGCCCTGTACCCACACAGACCACGCCTTTGCCACCAGACCCAACAACCAACCACCAACCAACAAACCCACCACAGCTGGAGCCCCACCAAGACTCCCTCCCTCCTTCCCTCCGTGCCAGGGGGAGAGCCTTGCTCTTTTCCAAGCCCTCACTCTCCAGGAGAGCTTTGAGCCTTCCCAAGTTATTCAGGGAGCTGTTCCACAGTGCCAGCTTACTGACATTAGGAGGGTGGAAATGCCACCGGCACCAGAGGGCTGAATTCCACTCCTGCTTGGGATATCTGGGTCAAGGACAGCAGGACGTGCTGCCATCCACAAAAGTCCCCTGGGATCTTCGTTGTTTGCAGAGGACTTACACAACCTTGGACTCCAGAGGTCTCCTGTGACAGAGACCTACGTGCAGCCAACCAGGCTGGAGGCAATTAGGGCACCCCTGGAAAAAGGGGGTGAGGCCAAAGGGATCCAGTGGGATTGGGCTGTGGGAGCAGAGGGCAAGGCGGACCACCGGTCTGACCTGGCCCTGCCCAGGTGGGTTTCCCCATCAGGCCCCTTTTGGTGAGTGCTGTGATATCAAACCAGGCAAACAGTGCCTGCTTTTTCACCTACAAACGCCGTCCCTCGGCCTCCCAGCGCTGGGATTTTCTGCTTGTTAAGAGGAAAAAAATTTATAGGTTTTAATTTAGTTATTTTTGGTCCCAGGACCTAATTTTGGAGCTCGGTGCCTTGGTAGGGCAACCAAAGCCCTAAGCAATTCAGGGTGTGACAGGGGACCTGGCACTGCACTGCTGATCTCAGCAACCCAACCGGAGGGGCCTGGCTCTCCCTGGGAAATTGGACCAACCGGTTCCTCACGGCCTGCAAAAGCCTCAGGAGAGTCCAGGGCTGCACCAGGCAGGGCTGGGGGATCTCACCCTCAGTTTGGGTGCTTCCCAAGCAGCTGAGATCCCACTGCTGTAGGGATAAGGCATATGGATTAAAGCAACTCTCCCAGCGGGAAGCGCGGCCTCTCTCCATGGGCAAGAAAGGCAGGGATGGCTTAGGCTCCAATTCCCTGCTTCCCCCAGTATGACCTGGGCACATCCCTCCCACAAACCAACCCCTACAGCACTGGGAGTGCAGAGGTGCAGCCCAGGAGAGCCCAAAAGCCCGGGTGCAAGGAGGCAAGGCCGTGCTGGGGGGTGTTGGTGGAAGGAGGTCCCATGAACGCGAAGCTCTCGTGCAGCTCGTGTTCCCACCTGGAAAGCTGTCAGTGCTGGGGAATGCAGGGAGGAAAAGGGTTTGGAGTGATGTCACTTGACTGTGGGGGTGCCACGTGGCTGGAAGAGGATTTCCTGGCCTCATCACAACAGCGGGACAGCCCAGGAGCCAAGGAAGGGGGTAGGAAGTGGCAAACCCTGATGGGTTCACGCAGGGGCAGAGCATGTGGATGGCCCTCGGAACGCTAGAGGATCATGTAGGATGCTCACAAGGATGCTCAAGTGAGAAACAACTATGGAAATGAGGACTCTTCAGCCTAAAAAAACAGGCTGAAAGAAAGGAGAGAATGAGCACGACGGGAGAACCCCGGGAGAGGGCGGGGAAGGGGAATGGGGACCCACCCCCACCGAGGGAACAACCTCCCAGCAGGACACGGCTGAGGAGCCCTCAGGCATGGGAGGGCTGAGACTCACAGGGAGCAGGGAAAACAATCCCCCCCCAACGAACCGAAATGCCAGGGCAGGGTGAAAACAGGGAGGAAGTATCACCGCACGCTCGTCCTGTTCCTCTCCTCTTCCCCCAGCATCTGCTGCTGATGGAGACAGGATATGGGGCCAGATGGAGCTCGGCTGTACCGGGTCAGGCCGTTCTCCCAGCTCTGTCTGGCTCCTGCTTGTGACGGGGCCTTGGGGAATTCCCTGAGCTCGGCCCCACGTGCAGGAGAGGAATCGGAACCAGGACGGGCTCTCCTCAAATGAGGATCGGGATCAGCTCCGCCTTTCTGGGTCAGGCTGGAAGAACAGCAGGGAGAGCAGGGGCAAGGAAACCAGTTTAACCAGCTACTGGTCTGGACAGTCCCAGAGAGAACCCGCTGAGAGAATCTGAGGGGTGTCCTCCTTTCCCTGAGGAGAAAAGCTGGGATGATGCCACCTCAAACAAAACTGGCCTCAGAGTCAGCAGCAGCTCCTGTGCACGGCCCTGCTGCCCCACTGAGGGTGGGCAGCAGTGAAACTCCCACCCCCAGCACCCCCAGCACCCCCAGGGAGGAGGCAGCCCCACCAGGAAGCCCCTCCTCCAGGCACCTTGCCACGACAAAACGCCATNGTTTTGTAGGTCACTGCCAAGCCCCAAACCCCAAACCCCAAACCAGGGATGGCAGAGCAGTGTCAGGGGGGACAGGATGGTTTGCCCCCGTCCTTGGCATACTGGCACTCGTGTGCCATGGGTGAGTGGGGTCCCTTCCTCGGGTCACACACCCTGCAGGGTCTCTCCAAGCCCCCACAAAGCAGTGGTGGAGCCAGGAAGAGCCCCCTCCTCACCTCATGGGCCTCTTCCTCTCCCCACACAGCAGGAGGCAAAGGGCAGAGGCCACAGAGAGCCCAGGGGTTTGTTCTGAACTCATTGTTACTGTGCCAGATCCCCCAGCAGCAGCCAAAACCCTCCTCAGGGATGGGACACTGCATGTCCTCCTGGGCCCACCCAGCACCCACTGGCCCTGTTTCCAGCTCTGAAGGTGCTGCCCAGCCCCAAAGACCCTCCTTTGGGACCCCTCACCTGACGTTCTCTAAGGTACAGACCCATCTGAGCACACCAGGCTGGAGCACAGACACAAAAGCTGCATGGAGGAACACAGGAAGGTGAGACATTCACCGTGCCCCTGCCAACCTCCTGCCCACACAGGGATGGGGCTGGCAGTGCAGGGGCACGAGAGCTTCCCCCCAGCTCATGCTGGAAGCAGGCAGGGAGCCGGAGTCAGAACGCACAGGCCGCGCTGCGCAGTGCCACACGTGGGCTGCCAGGCTCTATTTTAAATGCTGTGTGGCAAATATATGCAGGATGGAATCCAAGCTGGGGGAAGGGGAGGGTGCTGGGCAGCGGAGGTGTTCAAAATTAGGAGCTGAGCTCAGGCAAGGATGGCTTCTGGGAGCAGATGGGGGAAGAGCCGGAGCTGGGACTGTGCAGCTGGGATGAGCGGCCCCACGGCGGGGTGTGGGGAAGGCCTGAGCCCTGCTGCCCTCCCAGGGGGGTGGGCACAGCCAGGGGGCTGGCACAGCCAGGGAAGGGTGGCTGGGACACTCAGGGCAGCTGCAAGAGGAGCCCAGCTCCTTCCACTGGCCCCCTCGGCACAGCTCCTGAGTGTCAGCCCAAAGAC
>VXBX01002069.1:0-24314 GCA_013400415.1 Scytalopus superciliaris
TGTCTTGTAGTGAGGAGCCCAGACCCGGGCACAGCACTGCAGATGTGCCCCCCTAGGGATGAGCAGAGGGGCAGGATCCCCTCCCTGACCCCCTGGCCCCGCTCTTATCGATATAAACACCGATGCAAATATTTACAAATAACATGTTTATTTTTACCAATCCCTTCTGAGAGGAGCCCGTTGCTTCCTGAGCTGCTGACAGACTGAAACACACCAAATCCATATGGAATCAGTACTGTGTCTGCTGTGACTGAAGCCAAATTCTCCCATGCAAAGGGCTGAGACCCAGCTGTGTCAGTAGGGAGTTGCCAGGAAGGCTAATACACAATTACTCCCATGACCAGCACTGCGCTTCCTTGCTTGTCTTCATCCACACAGCAAAACAGAAACAAACCCCCTCAACTCAGGTGGTATTTGGTACCATTTTCGGAGTTGCAGTCGCTGTGCCCAGGGGACAGGACGAACCAGAGTCTGGGGGCTGCCTTGACTGTCAGCAAAGCCTTGAGATTATGTTGAGAGTGGAACACAGGCACGGAGGGAAGTTCTGACATCCCCGAGGACAGAGACTTCTGGACTCATTTTCAGAAGGAAAAGGATGTTTTGAAGCCCCCTCCAGACCCTGGTGCTGCAGTGCAGGAGCTGAGCCCGTATCCCAGCCGTGTCCCTGCCACGCACACTCACTGAGCTCTCTGACTCTGGATGTACCCGGGGCAGCTGTGCCATCTTGGAGCATACAGGATAAATCAGTGCCCAGCCAGCAGTATGGACACAGTGGGCAGACATAATCACTTACAGATGTTCAAAGGAGACCGTGTCAGAGTGAATCGAATTGGCTTTGATGGGATGTTCCTTTGCATTTTCCTCCTCCTGCTTTCATCATTCCCATGTGCTGTTTGACGTGCTGCTCCCATTTATTTTCTCTGAGGGATCTGAGTAAACATGATCAAATTATTATTTCAGTTGCTTTATTTACTGTACTTCACTTTCTGTGCTACTCGGACCTGTCTGGCCACAGCTGTGGTACCTGGAACCCCCTCTCTGCCTTATTACAACATAGTGCATTTTCCCTTTGAGCTGATGAAAATTCCCCTTGATTTACAGGCACTGTTCAGTAATCATGTCTTGAGAGGATCAGCTGGAACATGCCTGTACAGTCAGTCGAGATACAGCCTCAAATACAGACACACTACTTTTCAGACATGCAAAATGGAGCAGACCAACAGATCTTGCATGAGGAAACCAAACAGAACATGCCCAGCTTTCCCCGAGAAGGGCAGGTGCCGTGTCCTCCTGTGCCCTGGGGAAGGCAGCAGGGCCCTGCCTGCCCTCAGGGCTCCTGCCAGATGTTGTGGCCTCCGGCTGCCTGGGTCAGAGGATGGGCAGTTATTTACGGAACACGGCTCTGCTGGAAAACACTGATGGGCACTGACTCAGGAGCCTCGTGGGGTCACGGGTGGCAGAGCCAAGGCAAAGCCCCACCTCCACACTGCTCACATTCCCAGACTCCTGCTCCTTGGCACTCTGCTCCTGGGTTAGGCCCTGCCCTCAGCAGTTTCCAAATTAAGCTACAAAAACCCCCAACTATCTTTGTTCTGCCAGGTGGAATGTCTTTAAAACCCCAAAACTATCCTGTGAAGCCAAATTGTTCCCCAGACGAACCACCTCACCCGTGCTCCAAGCCAATAAAGCCCCGAGATTTTGCACCAAGAGAAATTACTGTGGTAGGTTTGAATTTTTCCATAGCCACTTCATTTGCCCCTGTGCAAAGGTCCCCTCTGTGCTGCTCACGAGACACCTGCCAAGTCTGTTTCAACAGCAGTGCCGGTGCTGCTGCTGCCGTCACTCAGCTCACAGAGGGAGAACCCTGTGCAACAAACCCATTTCCAGAAATGCCCCTTTATGGCATTATCACTGAGGGTGACAAACAAGCAGAGAGGACAGGGCACACTCCCCTCCATCCCACACAGGAGCAGAGGATTCACTTTGGGGACAGCCAAGGTGGGCGATGGCACCACAGGTGAACTCACCTGTCCTTGCCTTCAGCACAAGTGCCCAGAACCAGGATTGTAAATCCAAAACAACCCCATCATTTTAGGATAAATATTCTAAGTATTATTAAGAAAGGACAGCGGCCTGGTGGTCTTTTCCCCCTGTTCCAACAACAATTTGAAAACTGAAATCTTTGGGGTCAAATAAAGGAATGTTCTCTGTCAAGCCCAAGGAGTATGAAAACTGCTTCCAAGTCATAACTGAAGAACAAGGAAGCACTAAACATGAGAGGGAAACTGAAGCTGTCAACATAAAAGCGTGAGAATATGTAGCAGTGTTCTCCTTAATCCCCGTATCTATCAGTCATCGAACACTGCCCCGGAGAGCGGCGCCTCCCAGCGCTCCCAGCCCCCGCAGGGCAGCGGGCAGGCCGGCATTCCTGCCGGGAAACACCAGGGGACAGCATTGCCTTTCGCTGGAGCGCCGGTGGATCCGGCCCGGGGAGCCGGAGCGCTCGGGACCGCGGGGACAGCCGGGGGGTCCCCACCCCACAGCCCGGGCGAGGCGCACCGAGCATCGGCCTGGGGCTGCTCAGACAGGGCTCAGAACAGCACAGAACATTTAGAGGCGGGTGCGCAGAACAGGGTTTGCAGGAGGCAGAATTAGAGGCATTACCCAATTACCCTCCAAAATGTTCATTGAATACTGGAGGGGAAAAACCCCCATGGATATACCATGGCAATTAGTGACCCAAAAATAAAATTAAGAACATATCCAGTGTGTTCATTCTCTCCTTTACACAACCAGGTACTTTCTTGTTTCAGAAAGGACTCACCAATAAATTATCCTCAATAGGATTTGCATTATTTGCATATTGAAAAATATGACAAGTAAAGCATTTATTAAAGGTTTTATATGCAATTGCAAAAGAATATAATGTGCATATACTAGAAATTAAAAATTAAGTATATACTAGAAATTAAAAATTAAGTTACCTGCAGCATTCTACAGTCTGTTGTTAGTCTGTATTATAAAACCCTATTGCTCTTCAATAGAAAGAATCTGGACATTCCAGGGTGCAATCACTAAAATAATAATACAAAAGGCAGTAAATAAGAAAATATGAAAGCTTGATAGTGCTTTTTATTTTGGAGAAAAAATATTTTCAATAATAGAAAGTGCAAAAGTTATTTCGTATTCCATATACTTAGGTCCAAAATACCAATTTATTCATCAAATACGGATTTGACAAAGTGGCACATTAAACTGCTTTTATATTTTCCAGTAGAAATGTGGAGTTTTCCAACACTTGCACAGTCCTTATCACACACGGCTGAGCTTGGTCACCTGCAGAGAGGAGCTGCCTCGCAGCAGAGCTGTTCTTCTCTGATCCAGTAAAATCCTGGGCTGCACCTACATGTTCATTAGCAAGAAATTCCTCTTTTTCATCTTTTCATCTTTCATCATCCCTTTTTTCAGCTTCTGAACTCTTGGCTTGCCCCCTTCCTTAGGTCACTCTCCTGACAAATCCATGCTGGACTGTGACAGTTCACTCAAGTTCAGCTTCTCCACAGGAGGTATTCCCACAGAATGAAAGGGGGATTGCAGCACTCCTGCGTACCAATTACATTAATTGGGTTTTAAGGGAAACACAGTCTTTATACTGTCAGTCAGTCCAACAGGAATAGGATTCACTGGTCTGCTTTCTTTTATTACTTGTTTTAGTCTCAGGGATTTTTCACAAAGCAGTTTGTGTTCTGGAAGAAATCAACAGTCAATCGACGCATGTGAGCAGAGCGGTGCCTTCCTTCTGATTGATAATTAATGGATCTCATCATTAATGGATCTCATCATTCAGCAAACTCTTCACCTGGATTTTTATCCAACCCACGATGCAGAAGCTGATCCAATTTACCATAATTTTTGTTAAGTGCTTAATCCTTCTGACTCACAGCAAGTTTGGGAGCCCTGTGTCCCCCACACCCTGCAGAAACGGAGCTCTCAGGGTTGTGCCCTCAGTCCTGCTGAGGGTCCCTGGTTCCCTGGCCCGTGGGCCCAGCGAACACGACCCCACATTGCTGACAGAGCCCTGCTCCACCAGGGTGCACCCAAACCCCTGCACCTGACGGAGAGTCCCACAGCTCCCAGCAAGGCTTAAGTGTGTCACATTCACTGTAAAATGATGGAATTCTGAAATAGAGCAGGACATGACAGCGGAAAATCCCAGTTCTCTGCTGGAATCTCTACTTTGAGCTAAAAATAGACTGGAAGCTAAGACTGATGTAATGCATGTGCATACCAGGACTGAGTTAGGGCTGTATATAACCATAACTTCTCTCACTTCATTTGCCTGCAGCATTTATAGCCTGCCAGTACAGACTGGGGTATAAATAAGTATTACATGAGCTATGTATGACTGAGTTAAAGACAGAGTTCTCTGCATGATGAATAGGAGTTAAAAATAAGTTCCATGTATCAGAGGAAGCAAAAAGGCAAAGCAAACAGCTACAATAATCATTAACATACTACAAGAGCCCAAATGCAATCTGTGACTCAAAACAAGAGAGATCTTTTAACACAATCAACTTCAATTTCAAGGCCAAGTTGGACGGGGCTTGGAGTATTCCATGCAGGAATGAGATGAGCTTTGAAGTCTCTTCCAACCCAAGCCCTTCTGTCATTCTGTGGTTCTAAATATGTGATGAAATTTAATGTAATGATGATAACCAAGGCACTGATGACTTTTGCACACCTTGCATTTCATCTCAGCTGGCATCTCAGGTTAAACAAACTCAGTATTATCTCAAATGACACCTTCATAGGTGTTAATCTTCACACATAACTGATCTCACTGGGTGATCTTTCATATCTATCTGCTTCTGATTAATTCTGTGGTACATTTGCACTGTGCTCCACACCCTGACTTTTACCCACTGGGAGATGTGTTTGTGTACAGAATTCCTCAGGCACCCACAGCAGGGCCCAGCTCCCCAGGAGTTGACCAGCACAGACCTCACCCACCTTTTAGGGTAGGTCTGTGCCCCAGATCTGCTGCTGCCCCGCCAACTGCTGAACCAGCTCACCCATGTGGTGTCCAGAGATCGTAAGGTACACAAAGGTTTGGCTCTATCCAAACTACAGACTCAGGAGGTTCCTTGAACCCTGGAGAAGAGACACACTGGATTCCATGTCCTTCCCCTGCTCACATCTGGGAGCAGGAGCAGCATTCCCAGGCACACTCTGTTACCCTCCCTGCACACAGTGTGTAGCTATTACTCCTTACCCAGCTCCCATCCAACATGAACAGATGGGCCATGTGGGAGGGAGCAGAAAACTCTTGCCTGTTACAGAAGGTTCCCAAACCTCATGTGCATGCCCACAGACTCAAAATATTAAGACCATAGGATTATTTTTCTTTAAATATATGGCATTAAATAAACTACCATTAAATGTGATCACAGAAGTAACAACAGTGGCCAGAGCAGCATTTATACCTGGTTTGTCACTCCAGTCTACTGGGCCTGAGTGAAACAGAACACAACGTGACCCCACATTCTTGTGCAGACAAAACTCAGCAGGAACAATGCTTTTGATTTGCTGTTTTGAAGAATACTAACCAAATCCTCAACATTTTCAAGGTTGTGTACCACTGAAGGGGAGTTAAAACCTGAAATCACTAACTAGAGTGTTTCAAGTATGTATTTACTTAGAAAGCATGGACATAATAAATGGTAAGGGAGCTTGGGAAAACAGCTGGAACTGGACACTTTGCTACAAAAAATGATGCACACTTCTCAACTCTACTCTGCTCATTTCCAAACCAAATTTCCCCTCCACACACAAACATAAACTAGACATGCTTTGCTACTGTCCTATTTTTTAACTTTTTGTGACAATTAACAATGGTCAAAGGTAAATCAATTTCCTAACTGCAAAGAGGAGAATTAGGCTCAGTAAGAACAGTGGGAATGGGTCCTCTGCCGTGCAGTTTTGCATCATTTGCTCACTAAAACTCCACTGGAACAGACGAGAAAGTTCAGTTTAACTGGCCTAAAGATTCCATGTGAGGATTTGTTACCAAAACACTTTGAGAGTCTACAAAAGGCATAATTTTGAGTATCCAAGAGCCACACAGGTTCTCCTCTAAAATTCAGTGTTTGGCATTTTATTCCCACTCCCAAGTGTTTTTCTTATTTTGATTCTAACCATTATTCTGCAGTAGCTGGGAAGGCTGAGTGCACACCTGGCTTTAGGGCCAGGTCCAGGAAAGCAAACATGACCTCGCCTATGTTAAGCACAAGTGAAACCAAGAGCTTCTGTCCCTTTTGTTTTGGCATTCCTTGTATGTGGCTGTAACTGCATCAGAAATTGTGACAGATTCTGCAGAAGGTACAGCAGAAAATAAGTTAAAAGACTTGTGTATGTTCCAGTATTGAAATGCCAGTATTTACCAAAATCCCTGAAACACTTAATGAAACTCCCCCTCTCCACAAACCCTGACTGCCTCCTAGGGAGAGGAACCTCTGATTTATATCCATAATGATTAAAATGGCCTGTGCTGATTCACAGAATCAGGGATTGGTTTGAGTTGGAAGGCACTTTAAAGCTCATCTCATTCCACCCCCTGCCATGGGCAGGGACACCTCCCACTAGACCAAGCCCTGTCCAACCTGGCCTGGGACACTCCCAGGGATCCAGGAGCAGCCACAGCTTCTCTGCCCAACCTGGGCCAGGGCCTGCCCACCCTCCCAGCCAGGAATTCCTTCCCAATATCCCACCTATCCCTGCCCTCTGGCACTGGGAAGCCATTCCCCGTTGTCCTGTTCCTCCATGCCCTTGTCCAAATCCCTCTCTATCTCTCTTGGAGCCCCTTTGGGCACTGGAACATGGACAATTCTGTGAAATAAAGAACTTTGAAGTTCTAGCTCTACCATTAATACTACATTAAAAATTAAACTATAACTGGACTTCTAAAATAGTAAAATGCCTTTAAAAGCACAATAATGCATCTTGAAAGGCCTATTTAATATATCACTGGTTTCCTTCCTGGACAACTCTGTCAGTGTTTCCAGGTGATGAGTTCACACTAATTCTGCTGGAGGCAGGTATGAGAAAAACTTCCTGCAGTGAAGTGCTGGCATCCCACCTCTCCCAGTTCACTCCAGCTGGACCTACAGCAGTTCCCATCTCTCATGAACCTTGTCTGTGAGGAGCTCACAGAATTTCTGGTCTGAAACAGCCTTGATTTAGGTGTTCTGAGAAAACAGTTTAATTTGCCGACTCACTGAAGTACTTAGTTCTCTGGTATGCCATGTAATCTGCCTGCAGATCTCATCCAATGTAGTTCTCTCACCAGTAAAACAGCCAGGCCAGGAGGGTCATACAGATGGGGTCAGTCTGGAACTCCACTTGAGATCCTGATAAATTACATGTCAAGTAAGCAGGTTTTTGCATACTGTGCATGCTCAAATAAATGTCCACTAATACAGAAAAAAATGATAGAAACATTAAGCACAGGTAAGGCAGATAAAATATGTGTACACAGAAAAATGCACTGCTCACTCTCAGGTCATGTGAAAATGTGGTGAAATTTGAAGGTAAACAGTGGTCCTTCAGCAACAGTACTGGGACATAATTTGTCTCAGAACAAGAAATAAAACCAAGGTCTTAAAACACAAAGACAACAATCATGTGATGTTCTGGGAATGCACGTGGTTCCCTTTAATGACACCACACATGGAACTTAGATTTATTAAAAAGAATTATCTGTTCGTCAGAATTTTGACCTCATTTTCAGTCTCATGGTATTTTGAGCTGATATTTTTATATTTTAATATTTTACCATACTGCTTAGCATTTTAAGTGGCTCATTTATATCCTGAATTTACTGCTTTCCCTTTAAAGATATCACATTTTAACACCACTAATTCCAGTCTGATGCTAATGGTGCCCACAGTAATTAGCCATCATTACAGGAAAGCTTAAGTATGAGAAGAGGCATTCTGTGGGAATATGCCCAGTATTTCTATTATTAATGACTTCTGGAATCCATCAGACCATAAATAATGCATCTTTCCCTCTCTGCTGACAACTTCTTAATTTTACCCTCCTAATGTAAATTTATAACTGCAATACTGTGGGGTAAAAAAAGGAAAGTGTGAGAATGAGCAAATTGTGCTTGTCTGAAGAATATGATCTCAAACACCACATGAAAACACAGAAAACTTTTGGTGTGGGGATGAACAGTACCAAGCAGCTGTAAAAATTAGTTATGGTGTATTTATAGTGCATGAAACTACTTTTTTAAAGTAGGTCTGTGCATCAGGTTGTACACAAATGTGATGATGATGTCCCATGACACACAGGCAGATAGAAAGAATTCCCTCCATATGTATCAGCCAGGTATTGTATTTACACTTTCTCCCCCCAGTCTTCTGCTAATTGTCTTCTGTCATTCCCTAATACCCGAATCCCCCCTGTATCCCCCGTGAAATGTCTCCTACCTCTACACATTCCTCTCTGCTGTTTGAGTGAAGTGCCTGCCATGCATACGGTGATTCCTCATCCCACCCAGCCATTCCTCATGCCAATAAACCAGTCCAACCTTCTCCTTGTGTTTCTTCTCTGCTGACTCTGCTGCAAACTTTGTCTTCTGTCTCTCTGACCACATTCCATGGAATTAATACTTCTTCCTCCCACACAAACACAACCTCTCCTTCTCTGCTCAGGGCTTTGAGATTCATGGGTTGATTTTCTACCACATTGAGGTGTTTCTCTTCTCTCATTTTCCCCAGTCCCCAATCTTTCCATATGTTTTTTTAATTTGATTTTTTAAAATTATGGCTATTTCTCTAGGCAAATGATTTGCTCCATTCAAGCTTAGTCCAGACAAAATGAACTTTGTCACTACAGCTCAGCTAATCAGTGCAATCCCCAACTCACAATTGAATGGAATCTGTTGATAAATCAGGTTTTTACGCCATATAAACTTTTTTTCATATGAAAGAAAAGAAGCTAAAGTTTTAAATTCAAGTTTTCCATCTTCTTTTTCTAGTTCTTTGTTTTGACTTTGTCCTGTTGCTGTCATCCTCAGGTCTCTGTGTTGCTTCTCAGTCCCAGCATCACCCACAGCTGTTCTTGCCCAAGGAAACAGCCACCAGCACCTCATAAGCAGAAGTTGGTGCAGTGCAGGTGACCCAGGTAAAGAGAAGGTGGCAGGTTGGGTGGCAGTCACCTGTCATGTCCTGTTCACTGCCTGGTGAGATGGGAACACAGTGCTAAGGATGCACAATCCATTTCACAAACCAGATTTCTGCTGGTTATTTATAAACATAAATTATGTTTCATAGCAGTAAAATAAAAGTAGTGATTTTCCCTTCCTAACTAGATCTGCAGAATTAAATAATATTTTCAGTTGGGTTTGATTCAAACAAAAGAACAACAGCTGAAATCTGGTAAATATTTAAGAAAATAAATGTACCAAGCCTCTAAGAGAAAGGTAATATCATACTTTGTCCTGACATTTATTTTAGATGGGCATATGGTTTATAACTATGTATTTTGGAAGCACAGCACTAAAAGCCCCACAGACAATCTGAATCCAGTTAAGCAGGATATATTTTTCAGATTGTGGTGCTGGAGTCACTGTAAATCTTCATTCCCAGCTTGACTGTACAGTCCAGCCTGCCTCACCTTCAACAGGTTGGCTGCTTGAAGTCCTGCCTGTGTCTGCCTGCCTTCCTCATTCCAGTATAAAATACTGTGCTTGCTCTCTTTGGATGTTTCTGTAAAACCTCACTCGCCAAAATGACAAATATACTGCTAATGACACAGCTCCTTGGTTCTAAATTGCCAGTAATTAAAGCTGAAAGGAATGTTACAAAACAAATCTTACAGCGTGATTAGCAGCTCCATTTGACACTTCTTCCCTGGAGATGTCAGCTCCAGCAGTATTGACAAGGTGCACTCAGGAAGAAGGAATGAGACCCAGCAGAGAGAAACTGCAGGCCAGGAGTGGCCATGGAGGACTGGGGGGCTCTGGGATAACAGAGTGGGAAGGAGTTTCTGGAGGCATCTCAGTGGGAACAACTGCTGGATCCTTCTGGACCACTGGCTTGGAAGAGAGACCCGAGACTCAAGTGCAATTGGATTCCTCATGTCAAGGAGATGGTATGTACAACCTGCTGCACATAAAGCTCCACTACAGCTACACCAGGAGTGTACTGTTAGCACCATGGGATGTGGATTTGTCCCACTTTCACTGAAATGGAGAACAAATGCACCTAAAACTCATTTATTTTCGGAAATGTCCTGATTTATCATTGTTTACCTGGTTGGTTTTGTTTTCATCAGCCTCAAGGTAAGAGCTGACTGGCAACTCACCAGTGCTGTAAAGAAAAATTGAGGTTTGCGGTCCCAACACCAATGGAATTACTTACCTGAGCTAAGGAAAATCCAGCTCAAATCTCACATCCATTCAAAGCTTATTTCCTCACAGGCCATAGCCAGAACCAGAGCTCTCAATTTTTAATCAGAATTATTACTTTGAAGTTGAACTCAATCCGAGAAGCAGCAAAAACGAGAAATGGCTGAGTCATTATCCTGAAATTGCACATGAATTGCAGCTGAGTGATACAGAGAAACTGAGCAGGAATGGGACTGGAAAATGCGTTGTTAAAATGTCTGGGGAAACACTTGGAGAGAAGTTTAACTGTACTGCCTGGGTACCACATGCTGGCTGCAGAACAGGCATTTTGTTTTACTGTACATTAGGTTTATGAGAGAACAACACAGAATTAGCCTCCAGTGTCTCACAGAATCATGAAATGGCCTGGGTTGGAAGGGACCTCAAAGCCCACCCAGTGCCACCCCCTGCCATGGGCAGGGACACCTCCCACCAGCCCGGGTTGCTCCAAGCCCCGTCCAACCTGGCCTTGGACACTCCCAGGGCTGGGGCAGCCACAGCTTCTCTGCCCAACCTGTGCCAGGGCCTGCCCACCCTCACAGCCAGGAATTCCTCCCCAATATCCCACCTATCCCTGCCCTCTGGCAGTGGGAAGCCATTCCCTGTGTCCTGTCACTCCATGCTCCTGTAGTAAGTTCATGAGTTCTGAAGAGAGGACAGGAAAGGGGAATTACCTGGGAGCAATGGAAATATCCCAGGCAGGCAAACTGGCCAAAAAATGTCTAAAGGGAGAATTTGCCTGCAAACCAGAAATCTACCAGCCCAGCAGTGCCATACATGTAATTGATGCACAGGGTGGCAAAAGTGGATAAAATTGAAAATCCATGTTTATCACACAGACTGAATGTGCTGTTGTGTAAGTCCTGCTGCTGGTTCTGTGCATGAACATCATCGACAGAGCTCAACAGGACTGTGTGTCTGTCAAACCAGTGCCCTAGCCCACCCCGACTGCTGTCAGCACACACTGGGCATAGGGAATGCTCACCTTTGAGGGTTCAGCAAACTCACTTTGTTCTCACAATCTAAACCCAAAAGTCTGACAAGACAGCTACAATTACCAGAACACCTTTTCATACAGCCATGAGTCACAAATTAGAAAATTACTTCAAATAATCATAAAACACAAACGCGGAGATGGAAGACTTGTGTTATTAACAAGCAGAAATGGCTTTGAAAATGCACCTTGTAAAGGACTATTTGGGAATACAATTAGATTTAAAATAGTTTATTATGAAGAAACTGGATCTATTTTTAAACAGAATGATCAAAATGAGTCACAGATGACTTCACTATTGGAAAAACAAAATTTCCCTTTATCTTGCTGGAAGCCACTGAGGTTTGAACACTCTGAACTGAATGCAGTGGGGGAGTTGCCCAGGCCATGCAGCTGCAGCTCTGGCTGCACTGGTGTGCCTGTGGGTGGCAAACTGGCACCTCTCAGCATCCTTTACAGATTCAGTCACATTTTAAGCCACATCACCTACTGAGAAGGTTCAGGCCTTAGGATTGTTCCTAAATCACGGGACAGAACTGTTGTGTAGAAGCAGCCACACAATTGTGCAGCTTCTGTGATTCCTTTAGTGGGCTGAGGAGTTTATAGCTGTGTTCTCACCCCCTCTTTTACAGCAGAGCAAACTGAGGCCTGAGCAGTCCAGTGACCTATCCAAAGCCAGGTAACTCTCCTGACTTCTGCAAGCCACTGGCAGTCCTGGGAACGGAAGGCATGAATCCCAAATTCCCCATGACACTGCCCAACCCGTGCACACTACACTGGACTCTGAGGTCTGTTTTTGAAACATGTTGGCTGGCAATGAACTTTTCACCTGTGCTAATTAATGGTAATTCTACACAAATCAGGTAAACCAGTATAACCTCAAGGAACAGCCAAGGGTGAATAACAAAACTGCTTTGTCACTGTTCAGACATCTGCTCCCCTTCCAAAGGTTTCACATTCATTGAACAGGCAGCTTTTAACAACAACAAAAAATCAAAGTTCAGTGAATGAAGGTGAGCACTGCAAATTAATTCCAGGTCTAGATGAAAACGTGCCCAAGACTAACAGCTGAGGGAGAGTTGGGATCAGCCTCTAAACTCCCCTCAGTTCACATTACAGACGTTTTGTTTGGTATTGATGGCACCAGTGTCACAAAACTCTTGTTGTACTCACTAGAAGAGAAGACAGCAGGTCACAGACCATGCCCTGCAGACAGTTCCTCTAACCTGAGCTGGTGCTGCTGCTGCACCTTTAGCTCGTGCTCTAGGTGCTTCTGATGGCAGCTGAGGGAGCAATGGGGAACAGAGCAGGAGGAGTGGGCTGGGAATTAGCTAGTGAAACATGATTTTGCCAGAAAAAGCTGTCTTTTCAAAACATGAGTGTTTTGTAAAAATATACTAGGTTTTGTCAATGCTTCTCTACGTCACAGGTACAATTCCCAGGTGTTCTCCCACATAGAGGTGGACAGCCTGGTAATGCCAGGTCCCTGTGACTGCAGACTGTGCTGTGGGCTGCCCAGGGTGTGCAGGGCCTTGGAAGCTCTGACAGGTACAGCTCCACCACAAGGAAATGCCATCAGTAACGTGCATTAAGGCCAATCCTTGCATTCCACCTCCCATCCTTTAGCCAAGATTCAGGCCACTGTGCTGGTCCAGGTCTCACCCTGTCCACTACAGGAGGAGTTGAGTCTGGAGCAGCTCAGGTGCTGTGGGGCAGAGGGACAGGGCTCTGCATGCCACGTGTGTATAAACACACACACACTCTCACATATTCTGTGGTGGCAGCTGTGGTCTGCACCACTCCTGGGTGGCAATGCCATGGACATGCAGCCTCTGCCAAGGGAGCAGATCATCCAAAGCAAGGCATATGGTAGGACAGGAGCACCCCAGCCCAGCCACTCCACCAGCCTTTCCCAGGATCCCTGTGACTGTCAAAATACCAAAGTGGACGTGTGAGAGGGGACAAGGCAAATGCTGCTGAGAGTCCTGTGGCGGTGCTGGATGGGCTGGATGGGCACCTCTGCAGAGCCAGGAATCTCTGAGCCAGGAGCACATGCACAGCCTGGGAAGCCTTGATGCTTGCAGCCATCTGTCACCACGGCCCTGCTGCCCAAAAACCTGCCCTGAATTCCTGCAGCACTCCTTACCCATCGCTGTGGCCTCAACAAAGCCTCCGGCGCAGCAGGAACGCTGGCATCCTTTTTTAGTACCTGTCACCCACAGAGCCAGGAGAAATGGATAAATGCCACATATGCCAGGAATTCCCTCATCTCAGTAACAACCTGGGAAACCTGCAATGATCAAAGTATTACAGTGGAAAAGTCCTGGTCTGGGATCTGGCCAGAAAACAGCCTTGCATGAGGCCGGTTTCACTGTAGGAGGGCAGCAGAGGCTTGTTCTACTCTGAGGGGGACACAGAGATGCTTAAATCTGTGAATAAATTTTTTTTGATTTGTCACTGCTCAGCTCGGGGTAGAAAGAGCAGAGCTACCCCAGGAACAGGCTGCTCATGTGAAGCAGGAGTGGAAGGACTGATACCCTGTCCTTGCCCTGCCTGGGCTATCAGCTGTTCCACTCCCGCACCCGATGGGCAACAGCAGGGCTGGGGGGGCCACCACGGCCAGCTCCAGCCTGAGGCCACTTCCCTGCTCTCTGATGTGCTTTGATCCCCTGTTCAAAGCTCTCCTTCAAATGATCCTTCTAGGAAACACGCCACAGGAATAAGCCCTGCCTCAGGAAGCTCCAAGAGCAACTGGCACAGCAGAGCTGGGAGTGTGGGAACCGTGTCCGAGCAAACAGCACCGCAACCATGAGGGTCCCTCAGTCCCCTCCCCACACAGGCACAAACACCCCCCAGGTCACCTGCACAGCTCCCCTGCACCCCTGGGCACGGTGGCTCTGAGAGGTGATTTTAGTTTCCCAGTGCCAGAGGGCAGGGATGGATGCGATATCGGGAAGGAATTGCTGGCTGGGAGGGTGGGCAGGCCGTGGCACAGGTTGGGCAGAGAAGCTGTGGCTGCCCCTGGATCCCTGGGAGTGTCCAAGGCCAGGCTGGATGGAGGGGGCTGGCAGGGGGTGGAATGAGATGAGCTTTAAGGTCTCTTCCAACCAAACCACTCTGAGATTCTGTCATTACAAGTAACATAAGCAATTTCCCCCCTCTCACAGCACATGTTTGCGATAAATTAGAACCATTCATTAGATAAATATCAAAGTCTAACCACAGAATTAAACACTGAGAGCCCAAAAAGTCTTTGATATTTTCAAACCAGAAGTGAGCACTCACCAAGCTCTGCAGGAGCTCGTTTATAGGATTCCTTTCTGAAAGCAGAGTTTTCAGCTGCCTTTTCAGTAAAGCAGAAAAGAGCAGCAACTGTAAGAGCAAAGTTCCTTGAATTAAGTAGAAAGAATATTTTTCCTTCTTATTTTTTTTCTTGCCTTTGTTTCCTATGACAAAAAGGACTCCACAAGGCAAATCCAGGCTTCTCCATCTCTGACATCAGTGCTGGAAAACAGCACACCCTAAAGCTTTCCAGCACGACAACCTGGAGTTGGCATTTATGCCCATTCATTATGCACTGCTCCAATATTTAGCATTTGATCTTTCTTTGCAAATCCTGCTTATCACTTTCAAGTCTGATACTGACTGTCCCTGTTACAAACACATCATTTGCTGTTGTTTATAGTTTTGCTGAGCTTCAGCTGTTTGGGTTGCTGAGCACGTTCCTTGGGCTAAATCGGAGCTGAAACTGCTCAGCCATTTTTGATAATGAGATTAGAAAGAAATATGCCCTATTTGTATTTAATTTCATCATCTTCTTTCTTTGAAAAATTCTGGTTTTCCTGTTTTGGGAAGTGGCCTGAAACATTGACACAGGGCACGTATAACATTTATGTCATATATAAGATAATATTTGTTGATCTATCTGAAAACCTGTTAACATTTAGGCAAACCATAAGCTTCTGAAAAGTGTCAGCATGCCCAGGCTCAGAAAACAAGTGGTGTTGCTCAGCAGTAAAATGCCCAGGGTTGGTGTATGTGCTGTTGTTTGGAGCATCTCTGATGGGAACCTCCAGGCTCCCATATATTTGGGATACAGGGACACCTCATCCCAGCACAGGGAGCGGGGGTTCTGTGTCCCTTTGTAGCCACAGCCCCTGGTACCCACCACAGGGAGAGTAAGACAGAAACCGGGCTTTACCTATTTCCTAATTTCTCACTGCTTCCATTTTGCCATTTCAATAACATTCTTTGAAACAGCTTTTAATACCCAGCAGCAGATCAGCTCAAATGAGATTCTACAGGCAAGGGGCTGGTTTAATTTCCAAGCATTGCAATTTGACTTGTTTAGTGTTAAAACTCAAAACAAAACAAACATGAAGAAAGCTTGGTAGTTTCTGTCATAATATTTCTTTACCTCTAGGAAAGAAAAACAAACATTTTGGCAGCTGCTCAACACAGGATTAACATTTGTGGCAATATTTTAAGACATTTCAATTCAGTCAAAACCTGAAAGCACTGTGCTCACATTTACTTTTTTGAAGTGGCTTTTAAAGCAAAAGAAGAAGGTAAAATCATACCCAAGAATTTCCTCACAGCTTGGAATACAGCTTGTGCTCCAGCACCTAAGGACAAATATGCACAATAAGGACTAGAGGCAACTAAGGAATATTCATTGGATATTTCTGATGGGCATTTCCTAAAAGCTGAGCTGCTTGTTGAAGTCAATGGAGAAACACAAATAAGATACAGCACAACCCATGGGGGGACTAAACTGACATTAGTTTTGAGGAAGATGCATACAGAAAGTGTCAGCCTCAAAGAATTTCAACCCCCTATACAATGATGGTCACACAATTTACAAGCCATAATAAAATACAAGCAGTCCTATCCCACTTAAAAATATTTCATGAGAGCTGTAATTAAAAGATTTCAACACATCATTAAACTTGACATTTTCCTGCTATTTTTAGAAGCATAACCTTCATTTGCTACATTTTTCTAATCACAAGTAGAATATGTAATGATTCACAAACAAGTGATCCTAAAATATCTTTAAGCACCTTGTTTCAGTCACAAGGTAGAGTCACAGACTAGAGTGGTGTGGGTTGGAAGGGACCTTAAGGCCCATCCAGTCCACCCCCTCCCACTATCCCAGGTTGCTCCAAGCCCTGTCCAGCCTGGCCTTGGACACTCCCAGGGATGCAGGGACAGCCACAGCTTCTCTGCCCAGCCTGTGCCAGGGCCTGCCCATCCTCACAGGGAAGGATTTCCATGAACAGATTTCCAAAAAGTTTCCATAAAGGGACCATGGTATTATTGTTTGGGTTTTTTTTTACTTTGGAAAATGCTGTAGCATATACTGATCAGGGGCTTCCTCCTTTTCCTCCTCACTCTTCCTCACAGAAAGGTTTATTTTAGCCCCACAACTGCCAGCAAACTGGCCTGTGCTGGTCTTTTCTTTCCTTCCAGTAGAAAAAATAATTTATTTGTACCAGTTAATTACCATATATTGGGATTTGTTGTCTTCCACTTCTGGACTAAGAAGTAAGGAACTATTCAAGGACATTGACAAACCTGGAGAGAAGTTTTTGTGGTCACAGCAAAGTGAGAGCAAGTGTCATTTCTCAGGGTGACAGGAACATGGTGAACCTTCCTCCTTGCACACTCCTTCCCAGTCAGGGATAGCCAATTTATCCCTCCAACGGGTGATAAATACCCTGTCAGGCAGCACCAAAAGCAGATTAATGGGTAATGTTCTCTGACTGAACTGTCCTTCAGTGTCACTGAGGAGAGACACGAGGTTTGTAACTGTGGGTCCCTGTTTCCACCTCCCCTACAACACCATAAAAATAGTCACCAAATGAAAATGGTGAAAACTCACTTGAAAAGAGCAACAAGTGTTACTTTTCTGAAGTTAAAGAGTTTGAAGAGTCACTCTGTAATATCAGTCGGACCCTTCAGTTCACTTCTGAGCTTTAGGAAACAACATCAAGTTTATTTACAGCTCCCCTGCACCAAAGTCAGTGCCAAAAAAAAAATATCTCAAAGTCTGATTGTTGCAATGAAATTACAGTCAGGCAAGTGGAAGACAAATAGAATTGTTATTAAATTACCTGTATGACCAGTGATCTTACCTGTGGTAACTGGTTTCAGAGGGAAGCTTTAATCTTGTTAGACCAGAAATCCAGCCAAAGCAGATGTGGCAGCTTCTGAATTAAATCATCAGGAATCATTGACAGGACATTTCCTTCTAGATGCAAGTACTGGAAGAGAAAAATACAAATGTGTTTTAAAGGCCAGAAAGAGGGGCTGGTATTCCTTGGTATGTAAAGTGTGACATGTGAACACCATAAACTGCTCTATGTTTCTGTGGGAAGAACACTGTTAAAGGGGGCTAAAGGATACACAACTCTACCAGTTATACAGGGAATGGTTTATTCAAGAAATTTTTCCTAAAAAACCCCACCAAATCAGGTATTGAAAACCATAGCTAAAAATCTGCAGGTTGCCCAGAGCAGCTGTGGCTGCCCCTGGATCCCTGGGAGTGTCCAAGGGCAGGTTGGACGGGGCTTGGAGCAACCTGGGCTGGTGGGAGGTGTCCCTGCCCATGGCAGGGGGTGGCACTGGGTGGGCTTCAAGTGTATTTACAACCCACACCATTCCATGATTCTCTCACGGACTGCTTTTAGAATCTTTTACCCCATTTCCAATTATTTGCATTCCAATCCAATAATTTTCAGTTATTATCTGCATTCCAAGCCCATGTCCACCATATCCCTCACCCCAGTTAAGCAGTTTTGTTTGCAGGTTTCCCTGTTTGAGACAGTCACAGGGTGGGTGCACTCAGAGCAAAAGGCAAGAGCCTTGGAAGGACCCCCAGCCCCTCAGGGATCCTTTCCCAGTGTGGCAGCTCATCCATGGCACAGACACCAGCTGGGATTGAAGCAGTTTTTCCCTGCAGTGGGGTGAGTTACCCAAAAATTAGCCAGGGCTTATACTGATTTGAAATAGCGTTCTTAATTAGCATGACACTAGAAGTCCATTGCTGGGACACAAGGAGCACTTAATCTCACAAATCCAGATAATTATGCTCCCAGTGACCTGACCAAGTTTGATCAGTAGCAGGGCTTAGAACTCAGGAAATTAATTTAGAGTTTGGATACGTATATATTTTCTTGTTGACTTATACCATGTTTATTAAACTAAATGAGGAAAAAAAGCTATTTTGATGGCATTCCTTTCAAAGCTATTTCCTTATAGTAGCTATTTTAATTGGGTTTTTTAATTTGTAGAAGAGAAACTGACACATTTTATTGTAGTCTGGATCTCAAAAGCACATTGTCCTCCATAGGAAAGAGCATTTTGCTAACCAAGAGAACTATTACATGGCAGAATGGATGGCCTGGGCAATGCATTTTTGGGCAAACAGTTAAACTTGTCAGATCCCCTGTACACACAGCTGGAACCTGAACACCCCAAAATGCTGCCTCAGTGCAGTGCTTGGATTCCAGTCAGCTCTCACTGCTCCCACCTTGGCTCACTGGAACAATCCCCTCTGACCCACATGGACTATCCAGACAGGAGCCCACTGTGTATGGGAGCAAACTGAACTCTGGAAACTTCCATTTTATAGCAGATCTAAATTCTGAAAAAAAGATGTCAGACAAACACCCATCCTGTTGTCCTGCAGTGACATAGGATGCTGCTGTTTCACAGGAGGAACTGGCTTCAGTGCACTACTAAATCAGCCTAAATCTTCACATTTATTTTGTTACAGGGCCACAAGCTCCTGAAAAATCCCATTACCTGGGCTGGCTGTGGCAAAGCACCTTTTCCCCAGCCTGGATGCCTCTCCACTTCAAACAGACAGATGCTGCTAAATAGGCTATTACCTGATTTTAAGAAAAAGCAGGTATGAGTAGTCATTGTTTTATGTTTTCCCTGGAATAGGTTTTCTTTTGAGACTACTTAGGTGATTCAATCCTAATTATAAGCAACGTTTATAAATGAGAGGGCAACATTTATGACAATTAAAAATGGATCAAAGCCAAGGCAGTGCTGAAAAAATATTGTTTTGCATTTGTTTATGCAAAAGAAGAAATATTTGAGGATAATTTTATTTGAGATTACATAATAAAATACATTAGGATTGAAAGCAATGACATCATTCCATTAATTAGAGAGGAGATTATTTAACCTAGTTGTCATCTCAGAATTGTGTTTAGAATCATTTTAGAATTGTTTTTAGAATGGTCTCAGCATTGTTTTAGAATGCTAAGGCATCACTATAACACAATAGTTATGGAGAAACATGTTCAGGGCATTTTGGGGAGAGAAAGTGGATTGGGAAAGATCCCCAATTTAGGTAAATCACCTTAAGACAGGACTTTCAGTGTTTGCTTTTCAAATGTTGTTGTCCAATTTACTCTCCTCACTGGAGCCCGAGTTCTCTGTGCAGCATCAGCACAGTAACACAGCACCATTTCTTTAACATGACACTGTCCAGGAAGGTTTTGTCCTACTGAGAAGGCAGAAAGAAATAAAAGATCTAAAGTCAATAAATACTTCCCTCCACAGCTTCATTTGACTTTCAGCAAGGCAGAGTTACAAGCTGCAGTCCCAAAGCAGCAGCCAGATGTGCCTTTCTCTGCACAAACCCCTTCAGGTTGGGCACTGCGTTTGGGTGCTGAGCTGCTCCTGAGCTTTCCCTCCAAGGCTTTGCCATCCCGGGCCTTTGTGCTCCTCTAACACAGGAAATGATGCTGTTTTCTATGTAGAGCAGCTCTCTATAGCTTTAGATGGATTTTTAAATACTCACATAACTGAAAGAACTAGATGACTGAATTCTAAGAATGTATCTTATTAAAGTATAGCAACATATGTTCTTACTTTCCTAGTGAAAAGTTTGGTTAACATAAATAAATGAATGACACAAGCAGAAAACCAAACAGATGTAAACGAAAGGAAAAACAAAACAAAACAAAACAAAAGCCTTAGAGGAGACAGAAGTCACCAAAAAATGAAAGTGCTTAGTTACTCAAATGGTATCAGAAATACAACCACTCTTTCACAGGATTAGGCAAGACAAAGCATTACAGCATAGAAAAAATTATGAGGATACATATTTGATATTGTAAAAGGCCAAACCAAAACAAGTAAGCGAGGTAGGTACACTTACCTCAGCAGTGTGGGAGAGGGAGGGCATGGCTCCTCCCCGGGCTCCACTGGGCCACTGAGCCACTGACCACAACTCCTTCCATGTGGTCATCCAGGTAATTCCTTACCCACTGAGGGGCTCATGCATCACATCCCTGCCTCCTAACAGGATTTATTAGTGAACTGTGGTAGTGTTTAAAGACTTTGAACAGCTGGCTCAGAGTCATTACTATTAGCGTCTTTAAAAATAGAATTGGCAGTATTTACAGAAACACTAAAGATAGAAAAATATGTGAAATTTCCCACTTATGTAATGTTTATTGAAAGAATTATGAGTTCTGTTAGAGGAACTTTTTAAAATAAACATAGGCTTTTCTCTGTAGGCTTTCTTGATGAAGAAGGCATGTGAATTTTAAGAATCACAGTAATATTCCTTTCATCATCTTAAACACATTGCAATTACAGCCATTATAATAAGGAAAGGGCTTTTTAAGGAATTTAATATCATGGTGTCTTCCCCCCCTTGTTTCTATGCCTAAATTAGGAGAGTCTTACAATATTTGCCTCCTTTGCAGTTTTGTGATAATTGCTGGTGATTTTGTTTAGAAACCACTTCATCAGCTGCCTGAGACCAGATAACCATGAAGAATGTAATGCTACTTCAGACAGTTCTATTTCTATTTACACTGGTTTTATTCAGGATAACTTCACTGGTAGCAGGGAATCTGAACCTGACTTACAGTGATGAAAGAAGCAAATTGTCACCGTTCTGTACAACCAGTAGCACAACAGAATGGGAACCATAATAGCTCCCAGGAGGGTAGAGCGTAATGAGGTAAACTGCAGGATCTCTGTGCTTAATTGAAGCATGATATTAACAGCAAAATTTTAAATATTATCTTCAGTTTCCCTCGCACTAATTTTGACAGGATATAAAATACTCAGCTCACAATGCTTGAGAAAGAGAATGATCAGTCATTCCTCAAAGGGGACTCGTTCACTTTGCAGAAATGAGACGTTTGAGAAAGTTGGAGGAAACAGTTCCTGATACAAATCTTTTGATTAAAATAATAATCCAGGAATTTAATAAAGAATTTATTTGGCCTGTCCTAGATTAGAACAGGTATTGCCTCTGCCAGGTAAGTGAAGGCATGTTGGTTTTGCCTGTTTGAATGTCAGTGGATTTTGATGACAGTACTGACTGGACAAAAACCTGATGAGTTTGGTTCAACATGTGCAATTCCGTAAGGACAGAGGGGATTTCACAGCTGGTGAAATGAAAGAAAACAGACTTTTTGTCTTTTGTGGCTGAAGCAAACTGTCCAATCTGTTGTATGTTCACAGTTTCTAGGGCAGAAAGAAATGCACAGAGTATCCTCAAGACTTTCACTGGTAGAATGCTGCATCTTCTCTTCATAAAATATAAAACATAAAAAGAAGATTGGAAAACAAAGAAGTAAAAAATGAACAAAAAGGAGTAATGAATTCTTAGTGTTTTCAAGGACAGCCTGTTCCTAATGACCCCTTTGGCCCCCGAGCTCACATGTTTGCCCCTTAAGAGTTGCAGTCAGAGCTACAGCCAAAGATGTTTGAGGAATAAATTACCGTGAAAGTCAGCTTTTATTTAAACTCCCTCATTTCAAACACAAAGTGGCTCTCTGTTTCCCTGGAGACTGGGATATGTAAGAAAGGCAGAATTTTCTCTCCATTTCCCTTTTCTCCACTGGACGCTCATAGGGCAGATTTTGGATTTTCTTTTTTCCCTCCTGTAGGAGCAGCATTAATTACTAAGTGGGCATTTTTCTCAGGTGACTGCAGTTGTGTCACCGAGGTGGGTGACCTGTGCTGAGCCTCCTGACGTGCAGGTGTTTGCTGAGTGGTTCGATGTCTCTCACTGAATATTACTCACTGGGTTTAATAGTGGTGTCAGACACAAGTGCTCACTGAACAGAAAGGAAGCCCCTTTTCAAGTTCTCAAAGTAAAACATTAATAAAATTCTGCTGCAGAAATAACACAGAACTAAAAAAAACCTAAACCAAAGCAACTTACAAAGTCTTTTATTTGTCTCCTATTTGACTTTTCTTTGGGAAGGTGAAACCAATTACTACACTGCTCATGAAAGAAAAATTGAACAAACCCTGTGCTGCACCTTCTACCACCTCACAGGGAAATGAACAATCCTCTCCTCTGACATGAGGACAACTACTTCTTAATGTCCCAATCTTTTTCCTATACTACATCTTGAAAACTTATTGGAAAAAACCTCCGATTCCATGCTCTGGATTTGATTGTCCAAATATTAGCAGAGAATGAGAGAGAAATGACAGCTGACTGGAGATGTTTAATGGAATCATTCATACTTTTCCTACAGATTGTAAAGGCAGGAGAAAGGAAGGAGGAAAGCTGATAGCTCAGAGATTCGCAGTATTTAAACACAAAACTGTCTCTAAACAAAGCCAAAATTACTGTCTTGTATAAAAATGTTATATCTTTTTATCTGAAAGCAAATTCTTTCTGATTTCTCAAATATTCTTTGAGAACTATTCTTTACCTTTGGAAAAAAGTTCTTAAATGACACCTTTCCATTGTAATCCTTTTACAGCTTCCAGGCTCTTTGAAATAATGATTGCCTCCTCCTGTGAGGAGCACAATAACTGATGTATCCATTTCAAAACATGCTGTGAAAGAAAACAGCATCCGTTTTAAATGAAAACTTTGGAAACAGCATTTCAGAACCATGAAGGTACTGCTGGTGTACCAGCTGTGATCTGCTGGCTCCAGGGCTGTCCCTCACCATGACATTTCTGGCGTGGCACCCTGAGTTATTTCTGAGAGATGCATTTCATCAGCCGTTCCACAAGACATGTCAGTTCAATGAGACATGAAAACCAGTGTTACAAGCGTGTTCCAGCCCAGCATTCTCATGAGGTTTAACAAGGCCAAGTGCTGGTGCTGTACCTGGGTTGGGGAAACACCCGGGATCAATCCAGGCTGGGTATGAACAGATGAAGCAGCTCTGGGAGAGTGTGCTGGTGGGGGAAAGACTGGACATGCCCCAGCCCAGAAACCACCCGTACCCGGGGCTGGTCCCCCAGCGTGGGCAGCAGGATGGGGGGGGATTCTGCCCCTCTGCCCCCTCAGGTGAGACCCCCCTGCAGAGCTGCCCCAGCCCTGGGGCCAGCACAGCAAGGCCAGGGAGCTGCTGGAGAGTCCAGAGGGGCACCAGGATGGTCAGAGGATGGAGCAGCTCTGCTGGGAGGGAAGGCTGGGAGAGCTGGGGTTGTTCAGCCTGAAGCAGAGAAGGCTTTGCAGCGACATAATTGCGGCCTTCCAGTGCCTGAAAGAGCCGACAAGAACAATGGAGAGAGACTATTTACAAGGTCCCGGAGCGTCGGGACAAGGGGGAATGGCTTCTCCTAGTGTCCACCGCTACCGGCAGTGAGCATTAGTGACCGATGCACGGTGTGCGGTGTGCGCGGTCACGGACACGGCCGAGCGCCGGGGAAAGGCTGGGCTGCCACACGGCCGGGTGGGGTGGCTCGTCCTGCCGGGGCGAGCTTTGTGTACGAGGCTAAAAACAACGAACCTGGGTGCGGGAGATGCTGCGGGGAGAGCCCCGGGATGGGGGGCAGCGGGCCGGGGGTAACGCCCTGGACGGGATCGCCCCCTCGGACACAGCCCCGTGCCCGGCAGGATGCGGGAGGAGC
>VXBX01002069.1:24636-107222 GCA_013400415.1 Scytalopus superciliaris
GCCCTGCTCCGGGATGCTCGCCCTGCTCCGGGATGCTCTGCCCGGCCCGGGATGCTCTGCCCTGCTCCGGGATGCTCTGCCCGGTCCGGGATGCTCTGCCCGGCCCGGGATGCTCTGCCCTGCTCCGGGATGCTCTGCCAGGTCCGGGATGCTTTGCCCGGTCCGGGATGCCCTGCCCTGCCCTGCCCTGCCCTGCCCTGCCCCGGCAGGACGAGCTCCTCCCGCCCGGCACGGGGGTCCCGCAGCACTGCCACCGGTGCGGGTGTCACCTGCCCGTGGGGCGAAAGGACTCTCCGACGGGCACCCCACGGGCACGAGGCAGTTGTTAAAACCCGGGGTGACCGAGAAGAGGGTGGCGAGGGGACAGTTCAGCGGTGAAGTTTCGGTCTGTGCACGGACAGCTCCGGTTTTAACGAGGAAGGACCAAGTGTCACTGGCCATCAGCACCCAAACGCTGCGGTCAGTGCAGAAGGGCTGTTTTGGGGTTTTTCCCAACATACAAGTTGTGGGGATTTTTGTAGAAATACATCACTAAATACCACCGTTGCATTAGACTTTTTGAGTGCAGGGTGAAATTGCAGAGGAGCAGAGGAAGGAAACTTTGATTGCAGGTGGAGAAAGAGTTTGGAGAGCTGGCGGGCCAGCAGACGGGTGCTGGTTGGATGGGGCAGCCCAATGCTGCTCTGGCCCTGGGGCACCAACAGAGCATGGGCAGAAATCCCTGGGTTCACAGGGTGCTGGAATTGTGCACTGGATAAACCTGGAGTTAGATGTGTTTACTTGAGTCTCTGAGGCCAGTGATGTGCAGGTCAGGGTCTGCTGGCATCCCCTTGCGGAGGGGACCAGACCTGTCTGTGCTGCTCTGGCAGCTGCTGGGGGTTAAACCAGGCAAACTTTTCCAGGAGCACGAGCTGGTTGATTTCCCCAACACGGTTTTATTAGCAGTTAACAGTGAGTGAACCGAGTAAAAGCACTTACATTGGAGGCTTCGCTGCAATTTTGCTCTGAAACAGAATTTCTTTCTGAGAAGCATCTCACTGTGCCCTGAGCCTGCGTCAGCCAGGGAACCTGAGCCCTGCAGGAGAATGGCCACTGACAGGAGCCTGGGAACCCCTCATCAGGTACTTTCAAGGAGTGCTTTTGTGATATGTCCCAGTTACTGGGACATTACTGTCTTGATATGTCCTGCTTTTCCATCATTCCTTGTTGGTGTGTGCTTGGAGCAATTACAGTGTTGTTCTGGTGAACTCATATTTACTGGCACGGCACGGTTGCTATGGTGATCTCTTAAGACATCCCAATAACTTCCTTAGATAAAGAAGACAGTTAATACTTAGGGTTTGTGTGTGACATAATGTGGAAGAGTTACTGGGGATGACAATTTAATGTGAAATCAATTTAAAAAATAAAAAGGAAAAAGACAGGCTGCTATGTGAAAAATTGCCCATACGTGGTTCCTGGTGTTGATCTCTGCACAAGGATGAGCCCAATTGCCGAAATGCAGTGGATGATCCCTGGAAATTGTGGCAAGGTGTATGTAAATAGCTTAACGTTTGTTCTAATGAGTAGTAGCACAAGGCCCAGTATTTTCCCTGAGATAAATCCTACTCCAAACCTTTACAGTCCTCTTTCCTGACTTCCTGGGGTTCCGTTTTTGGGCTTTGCTGACTCGCTACCTCCTGTCACACCGGTGTGGCTGAGCCGGCACGTGGGGAGTTTCCCGGGGCTGGGCAGGAATGTGTAAAACACCCAGACCCGGAGACTGATCTGCTGTCAGCCTCGCTGTTAGAAATCACCCTTCTGCCCCAGCCTGCATCCATCCCACCCCAGGTGCCTGCTGTTGGATCTCACCTGGATCAACAGAGGAGTTCCTGTGTCACACCCCTCTCTTGCTGTCAGAGCTGTGGCTGCCTGGCGTCCTCACTGGTGGGACACGAGCTGAGCTCTCTGAGTCTGTGACTCCAAGGATAAGCTTCATATTCCTGAGTCTGTCCTGTGGATCTTCTCTAACCCTCTCTGTTTCTTGTCAGCATCTCTTTTATTAGTGCTGGGACTGGGCTCGTTTCCAGCAGGGCTGGGGGCCGGGCTGGTGGGTGCTGGTCCAGCCAGCGTGTGGGGCTGGGTCCTCATCTATCCAGGGCCAGGGGAGTCGTGCTGGGGGAGCTGTGCTGGGGGAGTTGTGCCCAAGGGACAGCTGTGCTGCCCCCTCCTTGTGTCCCTTCCAATGTGCTGTGGTGTTCCCAGCCGCCCCGTTTTCCCTCAGTTCAGGTAACTTCCCTTGGCTGTGAAGCTGGGTGTGCCTGATCCTGTGTGTTGGGGCATGGCATCTGTCTGACCCCCTTTGGGTGCCCTGCCTGGCTGCAACCTGCACAGCGTGCACGCTCTGCTGCTCCATGTTTGCACATACAGCCTTGGAAATATTTCTGGGCATTTCAAGTTGAGATTTGACTAATAGAAAAGCTGACTGTGAAAGGATAGTGCCTGCATGTTTATGTTTGTTTCCAGGGAACGCTGGTATGAGGGAGATGTGCTTCCCTGACTGTGGGAGCTGTGGCTCCAGCTGGTTCCAGTCCCACAGAAAACCTGGCAAGTTGCACATGCATCAGCTGGGCGCGAACTCCAGCCTGTCCAGCTGGAGATGCTGCCTAGTGAGGCCTTTTTGGCAGCTTAGTTTTAGTGAGGAGCATTGAATGCTATTCCTGAACAGAGAAAGTTAATGAATGGGGAGGGGCAAGGAGGAAAAACAAAGTAAGGGAAAATGCAGGAAGAAGAAGACAAAGGCAAAAGAACAGAAGGCTGCAGGGTTGAGCAGTTGGAGTTACAGTGCACTGGAGTAGGGTGGGCTCAGTAAGCTCAAGGGAGTTGTAGTGGGCTTGTGGGTTCAGCATTATCACCATGTGCAGTTTTCCATCGGGAAAGACTGGCCTTTGTTTGTAGGGGCTGTTCAGGGTTTGTTATTCATACCTGTAAGAATCTTTTAAAATCTCCTCACCTTCTGAGTGAGTTTGTTCTCCAGTCCCACAGAAGGCCCCAGGCTGGGTGGTCACCGTCTGTCTGCCAGATATGAGATGTTGTGTCTCTGAACAGGGCACAGGGCACTGGGGTGTCTCATGGAATCCCAGGATCCCTGAGGCTGGCAAAGCCCTCCCAGCCCAGGAGCCCACCCTGTGCCCGATGCCCACCTTGTCCCCCAGCCCAGAGCTCTGAGTGCCACGGCCAGTCCTGCCTTGGGCACCTCCAGGGCTGGGCACTCCAACCCTCCCTGGGCAGCCCCTGCCAAGGCCTGACCACCCTTTCCAGGCACAAATTCCTCCTGCTGTCCCCCCTGCCCCTGCCCTGGCCCAGCCTGAGGCCGTTCCCTCCCCTCCTGTCCCTGTTCCTTGGGAGCAGAGCCCGACCCCCACCTGGCTTCACTCCCCTGTCAGGGAGTTGAACACAGCACAGCAGTCATGAGGCTTGTTTGTCATGTGGACAGGAATTATTTTCTGTTGAAATTCTGGGAAAAAGCCAAGCAAGTTTTATTGACACCCCACTCCTTTTTTTATTTTTTTATTTTAAAATTTTTTTTAATACTAAGTGAAGAAAACCTGTCATTATGCAGCCAATGGGAATGTTTCAACCCAGATATTTTAAAAATGTTTAGCAGAGTTGCTGGACATGGGCAGCCATGCTGAGCAGGAGGAAATGCAGGGCGCACTTTGTGCTATTAGCATTGCCCACAGTTGTGTTGTGCGAGAGAAGGGAAAACCACAGCATGATGTATCTCTCTGTGCAATTATGTCTGAAGAGGAATTTCAATAGTGCATTTTGGTTATGGTTTCTCCTGAATCAAAGTGGCTTACTAAAAAAACTGTGTGTAAATATACATGAGAATCTGTGAAGCCATCTGCTACTTCCTGCTGGGCTCTGCCTCCCCTCACTGACACGAGGTGAGTGGTCTGAAGGTTCCTGCTCATATCCTGAGGCTGAATTAGTTTTCCAGCTGATGTACAAGGTTTTGATGCTGCAGCCCAGTGACTTTCATCGTGATTAATATTTTGTCTTGGCCACTTTTCCCCCATCCCTTGTTTGACTCCGACTGCCAGAGTGCAGATGGTTTTTCCTAAGGGGGTCAGGTGCAGGCTTCTGGGTTTATCCTACTTGCATCAAAATAACATTCTAAACACAAGTTCCCAATTTGGCAGCCCACGGGTGCAGCTCTCTCAGTAAAGCAGCCTGACTCTGAGAAGTGTGTGCTCAGGCTTAGTCTGGGTCAGGTGAAGTGTCCGTGGTGTGTCCCCTTTCAAGGAACAGGCTCTCTGTGGAACTGTTTGGCTCAGGTAATACCAGGAGGAGGCACCAGGCTGGGGTTTGGGGCTGAAACTCCAACTGCAGGGGCAGCTGGCAGCATTTGGGGGGGTGTGCAGGGCCAGTCTGCCCGTGGCTGTGTGTGTTGGTAGATGTGCCTCTAAAAGGTTCCAAGGAGTTGCTCCACGAATGCCCACTGGAGCTTCTGAGCAGAGAAAATGGTCTGTAAAATGTGGTTCTGTGGGAAACCAGGAAACTCTGACACAGCTTGACGTCGCTCCTCCAGCTGTGCTGTTTGCTGGAGAGCCCAGCTTTAGGGACATGCTGGCTCTGGGGGGCTCTGAAGCCCCTCTGTGGCTCCCCACTGGCCCCCTCCTCCCGGTGGGGCTGGCGCGGGAGGCCGGAGAGCCTCGGCAGCCGCGCATGGCACCCGTCCCCATGGAAACGGGCGAGAAGCTGCAGAACCTGGGGGAACGTGCTTAAAATAATCCCCATTTTCATTTCAAGCCGTGTGCTGACAGGTGGTGGGGTCACACACCGGGAGCAGGAGTGGGCATCCCTCCTGCCTCGCCCCGGGAGCGGGAATGGGAACGGGAATGGGAGCGGGAGTGTGAGTGCTGTGTTTGGGGGCTGTTGGTGTACAGAGAATGAACTGTGGGTGCAGAGCCCACCTGCCTCTGGCTCCCTCCTGGCATCTGCAGCCACCTCCTCTGAGCCTGCTGGCCCAGGGCTGCTGGGTGCTGGGTGCCTCTGGCTCCAGCTCTGAGCAGGCTCTTGGACACACCTGTCCTTGTCATCTGCATCCCTTGGAATTCAGGGATTTGGTTGTCACGGCTTGGCAAGATGTTTGCATTCCTCCTGTTACTTCCTCTGTCCTGCTCTGATGGGAGCAATGTGTCCAGCCTTCTCCACAGGCCTCGGTGTTAATTTTTTAGAGCAGGATTCTTCCCCATAATTGTTTGTTCCAGGGGTTGGGACCTTCAGGGAAACAAGAGCTGCTGGACAGTTGGAGGTGTTGGAGCAACAAAGACATGGAAGAACAGGGAGTGAAGCCTGACCTGCCTTGTCCCGTGTCCCTTTACCTCTGTGGTGACACAAACCCTTCTAGCCAGGTTTGCCCCAGATCTGGGGGCATCCTGCTGTGCTGGGAGAGGGACCTGGGAGATGGACCCAGGGACGAGGAAAAGTTTCTCTCCCTCTCCTGAAGTGATCAGTGCCATAAACCACGTGCTGCTCTTTCTCAGGGCAGCAGCATGGCCTGGCCAGGTCCCCTGGTCCGTGGGGGCCAGGGCTGCCCCTCGGTGTCATCCCTGCTCCCACTGCTGCTGGCTGTGCTCTCTTGCCTTGGCTGTTCCTCATGGGACCCAGCTCCATTGCCTCAGCTTGGCAGGCATTTCGAGCCCTGTGTGGGAAACATTGCTCTTTTGATTTGAAATCTACAGACTAACACCCACTAAGGCAGTTGTAAAATCTCAAATACTACTTATTTAGGGTCAGATAGTGGTGTGTTAAGCTTCCACGCTCTGCAAATTACCGATTAAAGTACTCCCTGCTCAGATTGCAAGGGGAACTTTTTCCATAGCCTGACTCTTGCATGGCTGTGGGTTGGGAGCACAGATGCCTTTCCCTGTTATTTAAAAACAAGAGAAAAAAGCCTTTCTGTATTATCAGTGGTAGCTAAGTAAGTAAGCAGGGAGAGGAGGGAGTGGGAATTTCAAGGAGGTGTCAGCAAAGCTGTGTTTAGTATTGTCAGCAGGGCTTTGTTTCTGCTGCCCCCAGATCTTTTGGGGTGGTGCCTGTGCTTTGCCCAGGGACATGCTCCCTCCACAGGATCACTGCCCCTCCTGGCAGAGCCAATGCCCCTTGTTCTGGCTAAGGATGGAAAACTTTTCCAGGTGTGAAGCTTTCCAGTGTGTCATGTAATGCAGAAATAGGTTAAATAGGTTAAATCCTGGGAATTCAGCAATTCTGAGTCATGGAGGTGTGTGGTACGATGTACAGCGTTGGGAGTACTGGCACTTTCTGCTGCAGGGGTTAATACCTGTGCTGTCCCTCTCCACACTGGTGGCTGTGGTCCCTTCACAGCAGTGTTGGCAGAAATCTGATGAAAAGCCATTCTTGGGGGGCTCATATGTCTGTGGGAGGTCTGAGGAGAGGAGAGTGGGGCAAAATGAGCCCTGAGGGATGCTGGGGCTGTTCTCATGGAGCTGGAGCAAGAAAAAGTTAACAAACACAACAGCAAGTTGAGGGACATTTGATAGATAGGGAGGGACAAAGGCAATCAAGGAAAAGTTACTGGAAGAACAGTTCAAGTGAAATGTTAGACCCAGTTAATCTCTGTGTGTTCCGTGGAGGCCACAATCCTGACAACCAGCTTGGAATGGGCTCTCTGTGGTTTGGGGCTGAGGCGCTGCACACCTTCCTCACCGTGTCCCCACTGCTGGCGTGGTGACCTTCCCAGCTCGGCTGGCATGTCCCCCGTGCCTGCAGCTGTGCTTCCTGGGGCACAAGTCCCAGCACATGGAGCTCACAGAGACCAGCACTGACTGTGGGCAGGGCTGTGCTGTCACTGCTGGCTGCGGAGGCAGCGCAAGGTCACCTCGTGCTCTGCCTGGTGGAACGTCAGCGAGAGGCACTTGACAAGAAAAACCTTTCCAGAAATGGAAAAAGCTGCTCTTTTTGCAGTTTGGTACTTTCACCATCTGAGACTGGGGTGCTGAAGTGGTTAAACAGCTGTTTGGGTTCTCTGTGCAGCTCACTGGTGGGAGGAGGGGTGTGTAGCGTGGGGTGTGCCCGTGGCCATGCAGGGAAGGGGACAGCATGTGCTTCCTTTTAAATGCCGCCTTATTTCTTTTGGGAATGCCTGAAGTGGAGTGTTGCTCACCCGCAGTGGTGTTCTGCTTCTGGGTCAGCACTTGGCTTTCCTCTCACTGTGGCCACAGGTGAGTCTCTGTGAGCATGGCCTGGCTGGATGTACTCGGGCAGGGGACATTGCAGAGCCCTTTATTCATGGGCAGCCTGGGATGTAAAAGCTGGTTCAACGTTTCCCACTCTTTTCCATGGAGCCACTCTCCAGTTCCAAACACTTTGTGCCTCAGAAGGCTGGGGAGCATCTCATGGCTGTGGTGGTTGTTAATGTGCAGTTTCCACCACCTCACCCTGGCATTCTGGAGTGAGCCACTCGTGTAATCAGCACTAACAACTTCTGTGGCTACAAGTCATAGAGGAGTACCACAGGGAGCAGTGGCAGTCTCTGAGGGAGGGCTGGTGGATGGAATGTACCCCTGAGATGTGGTGTGTGCCAGCACCTCATAGGTGTGCACCAGGGAGAGGATCCGTGCTGGCTGTGCTTGCCTCGGGGTTTATCTCACCAAGTACAGGGCATTGGGATAGCCTGGGAGCAGCTCAGCTTCTCCACATGAGTGTCAGTGTCCTTTTCCCCCTCTCCCACTGTTCTCCAGGAATCAAATTGCTTTAGGTGACAGTTACGGAAAATTAAAAGCGCTTCGGATGTGTGGGAACAGCCGGCTCTGAGCACTGCCAGGCAAGGAGATGTGACAGCGTGTGAATGTTGATGTGCTCATTTACATCTCAGGTGTAATCTCAGGGGCTCTCCCAGTACCTGGGACTGGTGAGGAGATGCAGGCACTGAATGATGCTCAGATGGTCACCCGAAGAATTCCCATGTGTTTTTACTTCTGGTGCCTGACAAAGGTCAGAAGGAAGGGCTGAGAAAGGCTTGGGCTGAAGCTCAGATTCCTCCTCTGAGCAGGCAGTTCTTGGTGAGGATTAGGAGAAACACTGGGTGAATCTCCTCTTGCCCCTGGTATTGGCTGGATACTTTACTTCCAAGGCTCAGTGCATTTCACAGAAGGATATGGATCATCTCCTGTGAAAGGTACGTAGCATGTTAAACTGCCTTGTGAAACAAACGTCACGGAATCCATGGGAAAGCTGCACATTTGCTTGGTGTGTTACTGGTTCCCAGCCTTAATGGGAACTGGCAGGCAAGACCAGAAGCAGGGAACACAGAAAATGATACACATTAAGCTTCGATTGTTTGCACTGTTGGAAAACGTGCTTTATGCTTCACAGAAAATAGGGCTAAAGCTTGGTCCCAAATAATTTGCACTTTAAAGGCTCTATGCCGCATGTGGTAAGCACATGAATAATTCATACACATGATTTCATATTCTAGCATGATTCTAGATTTGCTCAGAACTTTGAACTGGCACTGATTAGTGGCTCCTCCAGCAAAGAAACAGCTGGCAGGACCTTCAGTGCAGGGAGGAAATGATCCCCTCTCCCAGCGGTGCTGATTGTGTGTCTCATAAAGAACTGGGAGCTTCCCCCTCATCCCTGCTCGGGTGGACTGGCCAATGGCTCTGCAAGTGTCCAGAGCTTGACACCTCAAGTGCCTCCTGGGCTGGACCTTGGCATGTTTTGTTTACTTTCATACACCATTGCTCTTGTAACTGGTACCAAACACTCCCGGGAGAGCTGGCCTGGGTCCGAGCTGTTGCTGTGAGCCCAGCACGGAGCTCCCTGTTCCCCAAAGGGCAGACAATGCCTGTTCAGGGGTGTGGATACAGAAGCGGTGGTGAGCAATCACAGGGATCTGGGAGCAGGCATTGGCTTGGGGTCTCTGCCCCAGTGTGTGAGTGTTTCTGGCTCATCCCTCCAACAGGTACCCCTGGTCGGCTTCGTCCAGGGAATTTTGGAGTAACTTGGGAGTGCTGAGGTTTAGGCACAGCTGTACAGACAATGCAGGCAGGAGTTCTGGGTGCAGCTGAAGGACAAAGAGCTGCTCGTGTCAGGGTGGTGATGGCAGCACTGCACAGTGCTGCTTGGGCATCCCGACTGGGCACAGCTGCCCATCCTCCGCCTGCGACTCCTTGGGGAGCCAGACCCAGGGGCAATGTGACAGCTGCCTTGAGCTGCCAGTTCCTGCTTGGATACTGAGGCTTTGCAGTGATCCCTTGGTAACACCTTTAAAAGCAGTGGCAGCCCCGGAGCTCTGTGGCTGATGCAGCGTGTGCCACGAGAGGGGCCAGGGGCACTGGCAGTCACTGCTCCTCTGCTCCGCCGGGTTTTCATTCCACGTTAAATGCCACAGCAGGAACATCACAAGCAGGTGTCAAAACAAGCACAGCTGCAGCGAGGCGAACTTAGGGATTGATTAATGAATAGTTTCAGCCTGTTGTGTGTTTCTCTACATGGCTTTCTGATGTAAAGATCAATGTGTGAATTTATTTAAAAAATAGCAGGTTTCTTTTCACCAGAATAAATTGCTTCTGTTTATCAAAATACTGAGTAACATCAACAAACAATTCAGTCACTGGTTGCCCCTCAGCACTACTTAGGAAATTATTTTGGTTAGCATTTCCTCTGGTCTTGGTTTGGTTTTTTTCCATGATCTTAGTTTGGCATCTCCAAAGGCACCCCTGCTTCCTCCCCGGCTCTTGCCAGAGGCCACTCTCCTCCTCCTCTCTGTGCTGAAATGGGGGTTTTCTATTGCTGGCCTTTCTCTTGCTCTCTCACCAAGGCTACATGGGGGTTATTCTGTGGGGTTTGCTCCCCAGGGTATGGCAGTGCAGCTGGACGTGGGCAGATGGGTGGTTGTGGTGCCTCCCATGGGTGTTGGGTGTTGGTGGTGGGGACACCGAGTGAGCACAGAGCCCCAGGGATGTGCTCGGGCCCAGAAGGCACCCACCAGCACCCTCAGGTGCTGTGCAGTGTGGAGGGTGCTCGCCCAAGGGTTACCTCAGCCCCTTGCAGCCTGTGGGGGTACCTGCTGCAGGGGAGGGAGATGCCCTCTGCTCTGTGTGTCACTGTGAGACCTGGCTTCCCTCCTCCCTGTGGCTGGAGTCTCTGTCAGGAGCTGTTCTTTCCAGTGAGAGCTGATACATCACTGTGCTCCAGAGAATTTCTATCACAGAAGTAGGATGCCTGCTTTCCCCAGAGAATTTGAACTTGGTGAATAATTCTGTTTGACATCTCGTTGTGAATTTGGGTCTGCTCTCATCTTGTGGAGTTGAAATCAATCCCAAGTGGTTGTGGCTATCCATTCCACACTCCTGCAGGTACTGGGTGGACCATCTGGCAATGCTTAGGGGTGCTTGGATGCATCAGTGTGGTCTGTCCATTGAGTGAGTCTGTTCTGACACCTCACAAAGAAAGAACAGGCTTGTTGTTGACTTCAGGGAGCACTGAAGGGGGTCAAGCAAAAATGTCTTCAGGTATCTATCACACTCTTGTGGCATTTTTTTCCTTCCCAGATATGCTGACATCACCATCATGTATGACTGACAGCTGCTCATATATACTGTCTTGCTCCTATTTTTTCCTTCTTTGCAAGAAAGAGCCCCTTCCATTGCCAGGGCTGTGGGAAATTCCTGCCCAGCTCGATGTGTGTGCTGGTGCCGAGCGCTGCCGCCGCTCACCGCGGTGTCGGTGCAGAGCCTGCTCGGGCCAGTTGGCATCCCTCCCAAACCCTCGGTGAGCCAGCAGCACTGCTGGGCCCCTCTTCAGCTGAGTTTGCCACAGGAGTGAGGGCCAGTGGAGAAGCAGCATTTGCACAGGCATTAAAATGCTGCAGCAGCAGCTCTGCTGAGCAGCGCATCCATTGATCCCAGCCAAAGGTATTTTGGGAGCATGTCTGCTGCTCACGAGCCTCTGGGACAAAGATAGGACCATGTGCCCAAAATAGCGCCCTGGAGCCTGCACACCCCACCAGTGGCTGCTCTTGGGAGGGAAATCCAGAGTTTGTTTTCAAGTCATCACTGCTGTGTTGACAAGGCTGTCGTGGGGAAAGCGATCTCAACTGGGAACGTCTGAATTAACTCCAAGAGTGGTGTACACACATGCAGACAGCACTCGCTGCTCACCACCCAGAGTGAGTGAAAAAAGGACTTGCTGGCTTTTAAAATAGATATATCACACAGAATCATTGGTTGGAAAAGCCCTCCCAGACCATCCAGTCCAACCTGTGACTGATCCCTCCCTTGTCGCCCAGCCCAGAGCACTGAGTGCCACTTCCAGTCATTCCTTGGACAGTTCTGGGGATGGAGACTCCACCACCTCCCTGGGCAGCCCTTTCCAATGCCTGGCAACCTTGTATGTGAAGAAATTCTTCTTGATGTCCAACCTGAACCTCCCCAGGTGCAGCCTTGTTGAGGCAGAAAAGCTGCTGAGCTGCCTCAACTGCCTGTTGGGAGGGCTGTGGTTTTTTCTGCTGCGGTTTAGTGCCAACCCCCTTTTAGAGCTGTTTTCTAAGGGGGCTCCTTTGGACCCCTGTGTGTGAGGGCATTGGTCATGGCTGTGGATACTCGGGTGGCAGTGGATGTGCTTGGGGGAGCTGTGCTGAGGGGACCCTCCCTGTGAGCAGGACATCACTGCTCTGCTCCTGAGCTATGGAGGAGTTTGTAGTGCCTGTGCGTTCATTAATATGCATGTGTTAAAAAAACCCCAATCCCAAACCAGACATCACTGTGTTTCCATGATCCTGATCCATCCAGTTGCCGAGAAATGAGCATAGCTGTCAGTCCTGACCTTTTTCAGGAGATTTTTTTTCCTATTCTTGTCTATGTTCTTTGTGGTGCTCCAGCAGGGTGAAATGCTGCAGCAGGGACCACCATCACTGCTGTAACTGTGGTGTATGCAGCAGTGCTGGAGCATTAGAATGCAAGGAGAGGTCATTTCATTTTGAAATATCTCCTCTGTTGCATCTCTTGCAGCTGAGATGGTGCTCAGACACCCACAGATGAGAAGCAGGGACAGAAGTGTCTCTGCTGTGCTACTGCTGAGTTAGTGTTGGCTTCCCTTTGTGTGGAGTCCAAATGGTTTGTGCTCACAGAATCCCAGACTGGCTTGGGTTGGAAGCGACCTTGAGGATTATCTAGTTCCAACCCCCTGCCATGGTCTGATCCCCATGTATTCAGTACTGCAACAGAACAGCTGACAGATGGATCTGGCTGGAGCACAGCTGAATTTTTTGGTGTATTTTTCTAGTGTTCTGATGGTTGTCACCAGCCCCAGTGACACAGCAGGAGGAACAAGAGTGTCTTTCATGCCCCACAATGGATTTGCTGGTGTGGCAAGTAGTAAAAGCCCCTTTTGATTGAAAACCAGAAGCAGCTGATTGTAAAAAAGTTTTCTTGAGGCCTTGATGTTACAAAGAGTTCTTGTCCCAGGGCTGTTACACACTGAGCCTGCAGGAAGCTCCAGTGCTTCTGGATTGATTTGGGAAAAGCAGGGATAATCAGGAGATGTAAAATAAATGATAGAATGTGTGATTGAATAGAAAAAGGAATGTTGTTCCACAAAAGATCTATTTTTCAGACTCAGACCTCTTAAAAGCTTTCAATGTAATAAAAATAAAATAAAAAAAGGTAGTGCTGAATTCTGTCTTGTTCTCAGCTGTTTTTGGGTTCTCACTTAGAAATGCTTGTGTGTGATCATCACACACTGGTTGTCACTGTTAGCCCAGCAATTTTGTCACAATACCTCCCTGTTTGTTGCTGCATAGAACACGAAGTTAAACAAGAAGTGGGCAGCTCTTTCTCCTCTCTGCCCTGAGCAGCCTTTGTGGTTCTCTTTAGGTGCACAGAAAAAATACACCAGGTCTGACAACTTCAATTACCTGCAATGATTGGATTTAGTGTCGCTCTTTCTTGGGAAAGCATTGGTAATTATTAATATTGCTAACTTTCCTATTAATTAACATTTAAAGTCTTCCAAATACGACATCAGGGCCTTCCCAAGTGATGTGGTACTGAGCTTAGCCATGGTCTGTCTACTTTGAATCTCCTTGTAAGCTATTTCCCTGATCTTTTAATAGAAAACCTTGTTGTTGTGGCTCCATCTCTCCAGGACTCAGTTGTGTGGTAGCAGGAAGGTGGGATACTGGTACAGCGTGATAAAGTGCATTGCATTTCATGATAGCAACTGGTCCATCTCTACTCTTGCTGCTGGTTATTATCTGCATTTCCATGGCAACGGGAAGGTCTGGTCACGGACCCCGGGGCTGCTGCATGTGGTGCTGGCAGGGGAGCAAGGGCAGGGTCCCCCCTGCCACCAGAGCCCCAGCACCAGGGCTGCTGCTAACGGGGAGCAGGGCCATCCCTCCCTTAGCAGAAGTTTTGCCCATCTTGTGAAAAGCTACTGACTCATTTTGTTCTCATTTTCCCTAATCAGCACTCCTGGACTTTCCATACTGCCTCTACCCCAAATGAGATCCCTGAGCCATTCCAGCCCCTGTCTCCAGGCGTGGCCATCCCAGCAGGCACTGTCAGGGGCCAGGCAGCCCAGTGCAGCTGGGCAGGAGCTTCTCCTGCCCGTCCGTGTGCTCCTTGACAAAGTGTGAGCATCCCTATTGCTCCCTGAGCTCGTCAGCCTGCCAGTGGTAACACAACCTGACAACCCTTAAAAAAACCCGGCTGGAGAATCTGTTCTCCCGCAGTCTCGGGGCACTGCTTTCCACAGGTTGGCCGTTGCTATTTAAAGAAATAGTCTGTTGTTTCTAAATTTACCCTGTTAATGTCACAGAGCATAAAGAAAAATAGCAACAATAAACTGACATTTTGGGCGGGGAGGGATGCAGGAGTGGTGCAGCAGTGACCGTGCCTGGCTGGCTGGTGCTCCGTGTTTGCTCCTCTCTCTAATTAGCCAGGGCTGTCGGGACACCGTGTGTGGCTGTCTGTGCCACAGGTGCCCCTGCTCTGGGCCTGGCAGCCGACTCAGGCTCTGACATTGTCAGAGTTTGTAAAGGAACAAGAAGGGGAGCAGAGCGGCGCAGTGAGCTTGCAGTGGGGTGCACAGGCAGGTGGGCTCACGGGGATGGAAGGCAAGGTGGGAGCTGAAAGCCCCTTGCAGGTTTCAGGGAGGCCTCCCTCAGGTTTCATTAGCACGCAGGCTGTTGTCAGTCTCCTGTGAGCAGTCTGCAAGCCTTTGCAAAGTCTGGATACAGGCATCGTTCTGCCCAGAGCCGTGTGTCTGTCTGACCGGTGCTGTCAGAAAGCCTCTGCTCTGCCACCAGCAATAACCTTCTCACAGGGTCAGATCTGGAACTGCCATCAAGAATAATCATTAAATGTAAGAAATTACCAATGATGCCATAATTACAGGCACGTTTGCAAAAAATGTAATTCTTCTCAGTAGGATATGGATGTAAAATGGATGTAACCTATCTGGACAGCTTCTCCTTATGGCCCTCAGGTACCCCCCAGCTTCCCTCATGTGGACCTGCTGTTGGGAGTGTGACTGGGCTTGTTCTGACAGACCCAAGATCAGACTTTCCATGTGTAACCTAAATGGCAGCTCCATTTCCTGGGTTTGTCTTTGAGCCTTTTTGGGAAGCCCCAGTGCTTGCAAGTTCTTTGTGTCCTAACAAGATGCAAATTCAGCGTAAGGTTTGCTGCAAAGTAGGTCTCAATGCAGCTGCATTTTTGGGTGTTGAGCTCAAGCAGAACCGTATGGAATTGTCAGATTCATGTCCTAAATACCTGGATTCCTTCCTGCAGGTGCCTCTGAGGGGGCTGTTTGGTACATCAGGATGTGGTACACACCTGCCTGCAGGTAAACTCTTAACTGGTCTGTTGGCTCTGAGCACAGGGAGGTGTTTGCCCCAGTGGCCCCAGCACCATCCAGTAGCAATGTTCTTGCTAAGGCCGTGTTGGTTTGTCCTTGATGGTGACCTTTGGGTCACACAGTCCTTCTCTGTGGGCACGTGAATGCCCAGGTTTTACAGTCACCAGTTTGACTGATGAGGGGGCATGCAAGGAGAGACCCTTTGGATTGCACAGGAAGCACACACTGCATTGGGCTGGGAGCCTCCAGGCTGGGCTGTGCCCCCGTGTTGGACTTGTGCTCCCCACAGTTGGCACCAGGAGCACGAGGGGTGTCCTCGTGGGTGCCCCATGGGTCTGTGCAGCTGAGTGCTGGACATGAACTGGGGGAAGAGACAGATGGGATGCGAAAAGGGTACCTCATTCTTCTGTTGGAGCTTCTGCCTCTTTTAGACTTATCGCTTAATATTATCTTAAACTCATCCCTTTCTGTTGGTGCTTCTGACACAGAGGCTCTCCCAGCACAGTGCCATGGTTGCCCACCAGGCATCAAAGCTGTGTGTGCAGCCTCAGCAGTCGGAGTTGCCTTGGGTGGTGTTATGGATCAGTGTGCCCTGAGCTGGGTGACACACACAAATCCTCCTGCTTTCTTCCCCTCTGGAGCGTGGTGGCCTCCCTGGGGCAGCATGACCAGTGAGTCAGTGCCAGGGAGGTGGGTTTGGTGCCAGGGATGCACAGACCTGATGACCTGGCTAAGATCTGCCCCTAATTAAAGCACACTGCATTTGGAGGGCAGCAAGACACCATTAAGTGGCACTCTGCTGAGCCTGCTTGGGTAACACTAATTACTGGCAGTTAATTAAAAAGCAATTACGAGGACAGCTCTGAGGGATGCGAGTGAGGGTGTGGGGTGGCTTCCTCTGTTGCTCTTGTTGTCTCTTGTGTCTGTAACCCCACTCTGCTCCGTGGCTCTCCCATCCTCAACGGGACTCGTGAGGCACTGATGCAGCCACTCCCAACACCCAGCCATCGTCATTCATCCCCCAGCCTCGCCACCCTCCTCTGCCATCCCCCATCCACCACATCCACCACCCACCACTTTCATTCTTCTTTTTCGACTGCAAATCTATATCAGCAAATGAGCAAAATGAATGTTGCTTGTTTGTTTTGACAATTACAGTACAGATTTAATTACGCTGCTTCTTCCGCATATACTGCTGAATGTCATGTGGTGCGTTTGGCATAAACAAAGATGTTCTGCTAATGTGAGATATGGTTATTAAAGACACACTGTCAGGCTGCAGCCTCGTCTCTGAAACCAGAGTCAGCTGGAGCCCAGCTTCCAGCATCTGTGTTCTTGTGTTCATGTGCTGCCTGTGAGGATGAGGCAGATGCTGAGCAGAGACATCACCAAGAGCAACTGGGAGAACCATGGGTAATTGAATAAAGAAATGAAAAAATAAGAAAAGAGAAAACCACCCCTGTGTCTTCAATTATTTTGAGGTAGCAGCTTCAGATATCATAGCAGGAGTACAATATTTCTGTCTCTGAGTGAGTTCTCTGTTCAAAACTGTGGGAATCCTCAATTGTCACCATGAAAAGGGCCTGGTTTTCCTGCTCATCACTTACTGCCTTTGAAAGATCTGTCTTAAAGCCTAAGCCTATTGTGTCATGAGAAAGCAGCTGTAGCATTGTCTGGTGATGGTAAATTGGCAATGACTTTGCATTTCATAATTAGTTAACAAGGAGTCGCTTACAATGAGCATGTCTCTCACACCCCACTGAAATGTGCAGCACACATTTGACATTATTAATTAAAAATAGGAACTTCAAACGCTCTTGTGCAACAGTTCCTATTTCCCCTCACCCTGCTGGGCCATTGACAGGGACGAGGATGGATTAAGGCAAGGGTTTGAATTTCTTTCTGAAAAATGCTTTGGGACTCCAGGGTAATTCAGGGGGGCATAAGAGCCCCTCAGGTGCATTTCAGATCCACCAGCCCTCATCCTTAAGGCTCTTGGCCAGGGCTCTATGAGCTGTCCCCACTCCTGAGGAAGGTTGCTCCCTTAATTAAGTCTTGTCAGAAAATCTCTCAAGGAGGTAATTTGAGGGAGAAATTATTTCTAGAGATTCTTGTCAAAGTACAGTGAGCCTTTAATTAAATGAGTGTCCATTACTTAATGGCAATTATGGAGAGAAAATCCTTACTTCTGAGAGAGGCAAAACTCCACTTTCCTAAGGAAAATTTGCTTTTTAAAACAATACGATAAAGATGGCTTATTCTGCTCCAGAACTGAAGCCTGAAAGAAAGGAATGTCTGTCCTTGGAGAGATTTAATTGGGCAAGAGAAGGGCACTGGTGGTGTCTTTCTGCCTGTGTGTGCTGTGGGAGCAGCCCCACCCCAGGGGCCACTGCTCCCCCTCGTCCTGTGGAGCTGACGGAGCCATCGGTGCTTTGGGGGTGCCACTGCTCCAGACCTTGCTGGGGGCTTGCTGGTCATCCCCAGCAATTCAGAGCATTTCCCAACGTTTTCCAATCAGCCTTGAAATGAACTGTGTCACCAGAGGGGTGCGAGGAGCGTGATGGTGGGAGGATCCAGAGCTGGGCTGGGGGAGCTGTGTGGGTTTGAGCCCCACTGGCTGCTCCATGGCTCATCCCAGCCTTAATCCCACCCCACTGCAGAGCTTGGTTTAGTACTGAGCAAGAAAACATGGCCCAGTCTTGCTGGTTTAGAACCAAAGGAGTGTTTTTGAGATTTGCCTTACGTCTTTTGGGTATTTTTATCGTCTGCCTCATTCGAACGGTCTCAGCTGAGTCATCTCATCCCTAGTTTAGATTTATGCTCCTTCTACGCCTACTCCAACAGGACCTGAATCCTCCCAGCACAGCCTGCTGCCGGCCTCGCTGGAGTCATGCGAGTGTGGCATCAAATTATACGGGCACTGGGTCGGGGAGTTATGAATATTGATATATTTTATTTAGCAGCCTTCTGCATTTAATGAGTGTCCATAAAACAGTAATTCATAATTTATCATAAATAAAGAGAATAGATTAGATTGCAATTTAATTATTGCTTATTTTTGTAGCTGTTGTGGGGTTTGTGTAGCAAAATACAGACAGGAAGAGCAGCATTCCCTAAATTCCATCCCTTCCTTTGCATGGTGGATTAAGGGAACAGCTGTACCCCCTCCAGAGGTGCTGCTCACAGGAGGAAATGATAGGACTCCTGGCTTAGAAGGAACTTTGTCTAGTTTTGAAATTCCAATAATCATTATTCTGATACCTTGGTAATAGAGAGTTGGGGATTCACTGACACAGATTTATGGCATTTTTTGTGCTTTCATTGACTGGTTAATCTGTGACAGGACAGGAGGACACAGCCTCAACCTGTGCCAGGTGTAAAGCAGAATATCTGCAGGTATTCCCCCAAAGAACGGCAAAGCAGTGGAAAGGATTCACAGGTTTATTTCAGAGGTGAGGATGCTGAAAGCTCACAGATCCTAACGGTGCTGTAGGGGCAGCACCAGCCTCAGAGCAGAGGCAAAGGCCAGGCTTTCACTCCTGCCTCGGCTCTGTCATCGCTTCCCCCCTCGGCTCCCCCCCTGGCTGCAAGGCCTTGCAGCACATCTGTGAGCCTTATCTCCCTTGTGCCCGGGGAATAACCTCCTGTGGAATGCATGCAGAGAAACATCCCAGAACTGGCTCTGGGAGAGATGCCTTGTTCCAGGCAGGAAAGCTTCCTTAGCGATAACTAACTGCCTCCTCCTTAGCAGTATCTTCTGGAAAAGAGCTATTTACCCCTACACGGGAGAGGTTCAGGCTGGACATTAGAGGAATTTCTTCCTGGAAAGGGTGGTCAGACATTGGAAGGCGCTGACCAGGGAGGTTTGGAGTCCCCACCCCCAGAGGTGTCCACAGAATGACTGAATGTGGTACTCAGGGCTCTGGTCTAGTTGACAAAGTGGGAATCAGTCACAGGTTGAACTCAATGATCTTGGAGGTATTTTCCAGCCTAAATGATTCTGTGATTCTCCTTCCACAGCCACTTGGCTTCTGCTTATTTAATGCACAAACCCCCTCCAAGTGGGGACAATGGACAGCTGCTCTGCTCGTTCTATTCCAAATGGTGAATATTGTATTTATGAGAGAGATCTCCAAATATGGTCCATCTGGTACGAGTTACTCAGCTGTTCACTTCACAGAGAAGAGAACATTTCCGTATCTCTCCCGTGATGTTCACATGAAGAACCGAGCTTTTTAAAGCTGTTTAATGTTGTCCTTTGCGGAGGGGTTGCTTACACATGAGAAATTCCATCAGATCGTGTTCCCGAAACACCAGGGCTGCCAAGGTGTGTCGGGGTGACGGGGTCTGGCCTTGGCTCTTGTGCAGCTGCCTGTGCTGTCTGGGCCGGGGTGGCTCAGGTGAGCTCTCTCTCCCACTGCTGGTGACTGGCCAGCTCTGGCCAGCTCTGGTTTAACACCTCTCTTCCAGTCACTGTGCTGCAGACCACCATGCTGAGAGCACATCCAGGCTCAGGGCAGCTGTGGAGGCAGCTGCTCCTGGGTGCTGGCCCCACTCCCAGTGGCTGCCCAGTAAGGTGGTGGCTGATCCCAGGCAGTGCCATGGGATCCAGCCCCTGTTCCTTGGTGTCTCCTCGGTGGGCCATGCCATGCTCTGAATGCCTGGCAGCTCCTCTGGGATCAGCTGAAGTTCAGACACTGTGGTTAGAGCTGGATGGCATGAAAAGCTGTAGGAAGTGGAGGAGGAGTTTGCCAGAGACTTTAATTCTGCATTGAGCATAAGGGGAGCGGAAGGAGTCAGACACACTCAGGAGAGAGCCAGGAACTGTCCAGAAATAACGTCCTGTCTTTGCCTCTGAAAGCATTGAGAGTTTCTGATTGATTTCAGGGGAAGCAGCACTGGAGACTGAAATGTAGGAAAGTTGCAGAAGATGCAGTAGGTCAGAGACGAGATGGTTTAAAGGATTGGTGAGTGGAGAGTTGCTAAGAATAGAGCGAGACAGAGACAGAGCGGAGTGTCAGGCAGTCTGAGGGGGTGCTCCTGCCCATGCAGCATCTCTGGTGATGGCAGCAGCAGCAGTGCTGGGGGACGGGGAGGAAACTGCTTAGGGAGCAGCTCTGCAAGAATAGCAGTTGTGCCTGGAACTGGGAGGGGTTGGATGCATAGTGAAACCTTGACACAGTGGCTGCTTGGGCAGGGACTCAAGGTGGACCCTGCCCAGTGCCCAGGACCTCTGACCCATGAAGGTCTGGAAGCACAGGACAGTACCAGAGAGAGGGAGGGAACACCTTTTCTGTCACAGGGACGAGGTTGGTCTCTCTGGAGAGTATGGTGCTGGTGCTCAGTGCCCAGCCTGTCATGCCAGGGAGGACATGGAGGAACAGCTGTCCTGGTGGTGGGGCTGAGATCACTCCTTAGCCTTCACCCCTTGAATCTCTGCACTTGGCGGGAAACTTACCTGGTTTAGAAACTCCAATAACCATTACTCTGATACCCTGGTGATAGAGTCAGGGATTCACTGACAGGTTTGTGGCAGTTTTCGAGCTTGCACTGACTGGCGATCTGTTAATATTTTTAAAATTAGTTTGTGTTTACTGTATGCCACGTTCTTTACATACAAACATTACTATTCTATGCTGGTTTTGAGGTGATGCTTGCCAAAGCCCTTGGATTAGGCTGATGGTGAGACGTGTGTTGCTTCACATCTCCAGGTCTTCCGTAGTATTGGTGCCATTGTGTGTCCCGTTGGGCTCAGGAGATATCACCAGCAGAGATATCACTCCCCCTGCACTGCAATTGGTAGGGTTTCTGGCCATGCAGAGCTGTGAGAACCACAGGGTCTCCTCATGGTAGACATGCCCAGCTTGGTAAACAAAACTCTCTGCAGGTATATCTGCAATTTAATGCTTTTCTATAAAATATTTATTATTCCATTTTAGAAGCTAATTTTACTGAAAAATTATTTCTTAAGAATTCTTGATCACCTTAATTAGAAAGAAAAACAATTTCAGCACACTCAGAAATGCACTGGCATAAGTGGGAATAAAAGCCTTTGGTTTCCTCTGTGTGTACTGCCTGGTGGGACATGTGCTGCAAGCAACTGCTGCAATTGCCATTTCCATAACACACACACACATTAAATTTTGATTCACGTCTCTGACATCTAGGAAATTGGTCCTTAACAAAAGGAACATTATAGTCCTGCTATGAAATGCAGGCTTGGTCTGGCCACATTTTGGATAATTCTACCCTATTCTTTAGAAAATTGGTTTTATTACTGATAATTGGGCTAAAAGGAAGACTATTTAATCCCGGCCAACCCAACTTTCTGGGACATTAAGTTCTAATAGGCAGATATAAACTGGTCTTTATAGATGAGTCTGACATCATCTGGCTGCTTATTAACTATTAAACCTTGTTTCAGTAATTCTTTTGGCAGCTCTGTGTGTGTTGCCATAGTTTCTTTGTTAACAGAGCAAGACATTAATGTGTTTTGAGTACTTCTTGCCCAAAAGACATGAAAAAACACCTTATGTCTAAAGATGCAAACTGGAACCTGTTTCAAGCAGTGGCAGAGCTGGTGTCCTACCCTGCAGCTCTGCAGCTGGTGGCACATGGGGTGTGTGTGGCACTGCTGGAACAGTGCTGGAAATCCCTTGGTGTCATCTGGGCTTTGCACAACTTGGGCAGGGATCAGAGTGTGCTTTAGACAGTGACTGGGCCACCAGAATGGAGATTGCAGACGCTGTGGGGTGTGTGTGGCTGGGGACACTTGGGGACACCTGGGGCAGGGTCCCCAGGGCTGGGCAGCATGGGGCTCTCTGGGTGCCTACCTCAGGTACCATTCCCCATTTTGCACCTGGGAGATGAGCTGTACCTTTTGATCCCATTCTCCTCACTGGCCACCAGCACTGCCCTCCGGAGCCATTGCAGGGGGGACCGTGGTCAGTGTGACCTGCACAGCCACAACAACCTGCCCCGGAGCTTTTGGAGGACTTTCAATAAACCTACATAACATGTAATTAATTTCTTCTCCTCATCTGTGGGACAGCTCAAAGTGGAGGATAAATAGGCTGAAATCAACTCCTGTCTCACAGCTGACAGTCATCAGCTTCATCCTGAACTTACTGAGGGAAAATCTGTGGGAGATCTGTGCAGTACTGAAAGGCTTTTGTAAGTAATTACAGGCTTAAGGGAAGTTGTAGCATTGGATAGTGACAAGTGGTATTTATTCCATATTTTGTTTGATACTGTAAATTACATATTTATTAAAAAAACCAGAAGCCAGCACTGGCTGGACCAGCATCTCCTCCGGCATCAGGAATGTGGCAGCAGCTGCGTCTGGGCTCCCCCACTCCTGCTGGAGCCAGTGGAGTCAGCCAGCAATTAACACAGCAATTTTAAAAGGAAAAACAAATGCCTACGTATATGCAAAGTCAGCCTTGGTTTGCTTGGAGCAGCTGGGAAGGGCCTTTTGGGGAGAGGTTCCTGTCTGGGGATGATTCAGTGTCAGCACTTGGTTCCGTTACCCTTGGAGATGCTCTGTAGGAATTCCAAGCAGGTAGCTGAGACATCCATACTGTTTACAGAAAAAGGCTGAAATGTTGCTTTGCTGGATGGGATTTGGGCTTCTCTGGTGTGGAAGAACCAGCTCTTTTCTGGGCAGGTGTGTGGTCAAGAGCCAGAACGGGTGGTGCTTGGCTGTATCTGAGAAGAGGAGGAAGCACTCAGGGCACTGAGATTCTCGTCTTCTTGGTGCAATGCTGAGACTAGACTCTGATTTCATAGTGTTTTGGTTTCTTTTGGAAGTTCTTTTCACTTTCTAAGCCCTGTAGTGGTGCAGCTGGATGGTGAATGGTGCAGCACAAGGAGGGATGGGAGGGAGAAGCAGAATTCACTCAGCACGCAGCAGGTTGTTGTGATCCCCAGCACGGGGCACTGACAGGCTTCATCCTGTGCTGGGATAAGCACAGCTCGAGGGATAACAGCTTAAATACCTCCTGGAAAAGCAGCACATGAAGAGGATGAAAAGGCAAGAAGAAGCAGGGAATTTTGGGAATTGCAGACCCTTTCCCCCCCCCCAACACAATGAGCATTGTTTGTGCTGGGATGAGGCTGTGGTAGGACACTGGTTTTAAAGCTGAAAGGCACAAAGCAGGTTGTGTCCTCACAGCTTTTCCAGTGAGGTGTTTCTTCGTGCCTATGAATCACCATTACCATGAGCAGATTTGGCCCCTCCCCGGCAACCCCGGCAACAAATTCCTCCCCCCAGGGATCAATTATGGTGTGAATCTACATATTCTCTATTGTATGGATATATATATATACACAGATATATTTTATATATATATATATTTGACTATTCCTGGATACTAGTAAGCTACTTTAGGAAACATTTAATCTTTGTCTGTCTGTTTCTGGATCAAAAAGAAGCAGATTTTGACCAATTTTTTCCCCAGGAGAGAGAAACGTAGTATTTGCCTTTGGGGAATAAGGAGAGAACACTTTCTGTTCATTAAATCTAACTGGAAAGTGCTTGAGATGTCAAGTGTGAAAACAGAGGCTGAGAGAAGGGAAAGGTTTTGATTTTATTCAATTGACTGTGCAGTTTATCAGAAATTTGCTGAATTTGGTAATTCTCAGTGCAGTTCATAGTGAGATGCACGACAGAAGATGTGGCCGAGCCATAGGGAAACCAGACAGAGTATGAGGTGTTGGAGGAGAAATCTGTGGCAATGTCACAGGCATGTGAGAAGACTGGATAGTGCATCACTTCTCCCTGATGAAGAAGATTTTAATGGTAGGAATAGCCCCCAGTATTGCCCTCACCTGTTTGTTGAGATTGTCTCCCCCTCTCTTTTTTTTTCCTTTGGGGGGAATTGCACTAGTCTGAGCAAAGGCAGGACTTTATTGGCATTTTGGGTATTTCAAAGTTATATGACACTTCTTAGGAGATTAGTCCTTTGTCTATCTACTTGTGTGCTTTTGGCATCAGTTACATGCTGGGTTTGGGGTTTTTTCTGGTTTTGGGTGTGAGTCTCAATGTGGCTGCACTGTGCACTCTCCTGGCAGCCAGACGTGGTTCCTGCCTCCATGGCAAGGGCTGGGGAGGCTGCTGGGTGACAGTGAGAACCCATGAGCGTTGTGTTTAATCAGTCTAGTTGGCTTATAGTGCGAATGGGACAGCCTGTGGTGGGAGAGGGACATCAGCCCCCGGCACAGCCCCCAGCAGTCCCTGGCTGCAAGGCTTCCCCTGCCTGGGCTGCTTTGGCTTCTGTGGGTATCTTTAAATTACAGCGTGCAGGTTGTTAGTGTGCAGCTGCCACACAGGGACATCGTCATGTGAGGAGCTGCTGTAAATCCAGCGCATCAGCAGACACATAATCTGGAAGATGAATCGCGGTGACATGTAGCCGGCAACGCATCAGCTCCAGATGGCACGATCTGCTCGTCTGTCATTGTTACACCGAGCGTGGGTTTTTCCCAATAAATCTGCATTTCGGCTTTGCTGTGGCCCCCCTGCTGTGTGGGCTGGGAAAAGGGTCCCAGTGGGCCACAGACTGCCCACTGTGCTCGGCCGGCACCGACTGTGTTGAGTTGGCTCCTCTGCCCTGGGATGTGGTGTCCAGTGGCTGCGATGCTGGACATGGTGATCCTGGACATCTCCTCCCTCACACACAGCCATGCTCCCGCCTGGACACGGTGATCCTGGACATCTCCTCCCTCACACACAGCCATGCTCCCGCCTGGACACGGTGATCCTGGACAAAGAAATGCTTTCTTTTTTCCCCCGGAAATAAAATTGTACAACTCTATTTAGTAAGATTAATATTATATATTCACATATACATTCCAAGCATTAAGAGGATCCTTATTTTCCATTTGACTGTTATTCCCAGGACATTTCATTATACCAGACTTGTTCTGAGATGCTTGGATACCCCCAGCTTGGTTTTCCCTGTAACACCCAGTGGTGATGGCAGCAGCTCTGGGCACATTCTGTGCCAGGCCAGCTGTCACTGGCAGGGGCCAACACCTTTGTGGGAAGCAGGAGTGAGCCTTAAATAATTATTAGACAAGAAAGGGACTAATTTAATAATGAATAATTTGACTGGCTCTTTGCAGGAGTGTGGCAATAAGTGTCACCTGCTGTGGCAGAGCTGTTTCTGTAAGAACACTCTAGTAACTTATGTCAAATTGCAAAAGGATCTTTTCCAGCTTTGCCTTGCTGGGGGAGAAGAGCGGAAAGGAGTTTATATGGATTAATACATCTCAATCGGGATGTTTCCAGCAGGAGCTGAGTGCCAGTTTGTTATAGTAGTTGAGTGGGAGGAAAGAAATGTGAATTTGTAAGTGAAACAAAGCAGGGGAGGAGGAATAATTACAGGTAGGGGATTGGGAAGGAGGAAGAGAAGAGTTTAACTTTAGGATCTGACATAATCTGGCCTCCTTTTGTGTGTAATTCTGTGGTCATGCCATCTGATGATTTCACATGATGTGAATTCTCTGCTTTGAGAAAAGACAGAAATGCAGAATAGAGGTTTTTCAGAAAGAGAAGGCTGGTGCCTCCTTTACAGGCATGAGCTTTTGCAGTCTGGACTCATGTCCTGGGCAATGCCTGATGGGCCTGACCTCAAGGATCTGCAGCCAGTCCTTTAACAGTGATGTGGGAATAGTTACAACCATGTTGCTGTTGAAGAAGGTTTGGTTTTGAAGCTTTTTTTTGTGATGGCATGGGAGGTGATGGAAGTGCCTCTGGACTGGCAGAAGGCATCATCTTTTGGGGAACCTGATCCCCATGTGCCACTCATGGAAGGCACCTTGAAGCAGTCCCTTCATCTGGAGTGGTGGGGAGGGAGAGTGCTGTGGTGACCTGCGTGTGGGAAGGGGCTGAGTGTCCCTGGGGTTCAGCTGTGGCTGTTCACAGCCTCACGGAGCTGCAGTGGGGAGCACAACTCCCCTCCCAGCTGCCTGGAATGCTCCTTGCGTGTGAGGCGATGAGTGGATGTATTTTGGAGCTGTAGATTTGCTGACATGCAAAGTGGGAGTCTGGGGATCCAGGAATAGCAGCGGTGTCATCCGCACGGAGAGGAACCTCTGTCGGACGTGAGCGGGTGGTGCCGTCCCCCTGCCCGGGGCTCCAGCTCCATGGGCCCTGTCCCTTCCACACTGTTGGGGCTGTGGCAATGCTCCTGCCCTGCCACGGTGGGAGAGGTGTGAAGGGAGAGGAGTGGCTGCACTGATGGGCAGCACTGACCCCTTTCTGGGGAGAGCTTCCTGCCATTCCTACCTATCTGTTCTCTGGGAGTTGCTCTGTGGTGGGGAGGAGCTGCACAGGACCTGATGGAGGGGTTTGGAATGCACAGGAGCTTGTGAGTGGGTTTTCTGCACCAAGCAGAGCTGCCAGCTGGAGCTGTGTTTCCAAAATTACACCCATCCACAATTCCTGAACCTTTGCTGAAGGAAAGACCAGCCAAGATTTAAAAAAAAAAAATTGAAATTTTAGCAACAAACCGTTTGCTCATTGCCCTCAAGGACTCAGCTGCTGGCCCAGTTCCTGAGGCCATGCACACACACGTGCCCACAGGGAGGTGAACTCTGAGGGCACCTGGTGAGAAACAGGTGTGTGAGATCTCCCCAAAATCCAGGCATCCCACTGGATGGTATCCTACGGGATCCCTGCTGAGATGCCCATGTCAGCTGGCAGGAGGGGTTCTGGGGTTTATATCTCAGAACCAGAGGCCATGTTTTAGGGCATTTATTTTCTTTTTCACAAGTGCTATCATAAGGGATATTTTTTGGGCAATAACATTTTGGGAAAAAAAAGAAAATCCTGTTGGCACAAATGCTGGAAAGCAGGTTCAGCTGCCAGGAGGAGAGGGTTGGGCTGGCTGAGGAGGAGCACAGGAGTCTGTTGGTGCTTGTCTGCCCCTGCACAAGAGCAGGAAGCTGGAACTGTGGCCAGGATCCCCTGAGCAGTCCCCTGAGTTTGGATTCATGCAGTATCTTGATATGAATTGAATGATTTAAAGTATTTCTTTTTGCAGACTCTTGAGGCAGCTCAGTAGTTCCTCAGAGCAGGATTCCCTAAATGCCATTCCCAAATGGGCATTGTTAGTACCATAATCACACAGCCCAGTGTTTAACAAATAACTTCTTCAGCTCTCGGGCACATGCAGGTCCTGCCTTGCTTTTCTCAGTGGCCCCGGCCTTGCAGATGTTTGTTCACACAGGCTGTCAGTCCATGGTCAGGCAGATGTGTCTGCTGAGCTGCCAGGAGCACAGTCGGCTCTAGGGGCTCCACAGCTCCTGTGCTGGCAGCTTGGTTGCTGTGTGCCCTCTGTGTGCCCTCTGAGTGCCCGGGTGGGACACGCCGTCAGGGCATTGGGTCCTCAGAGCCCAGCCCAGCCCCTGCCAGCTCTGCCTGCTCTGGAGTGCAGCGGCTGCCGCGCTCCTGCATCTGGTGGCCGGGTCAGAAGGGCACACGTGAGTTCTGGGAGCCCCCACGGAAACACTGCACGGGGTGTTAACATCAGTGTGGAGATTTTAGATTGGGTCAGGGAACATTTCTTCACAGGAGGCGTTGTCCATCCCTGGCACAGCTGCCCAGGGCAGTGGTGGAGTCTCCATCCCTGAAGGGATTTAAAAGCCTTATGGATGTGGCGCTTGGGGATGTGGGTTAGTGGTGGCCTTGGCAGTGCTGGGGGAGATCAAGGGTCTCTTGAGGCTTTTCAAACCTTAGTTACTCTGTGATTCTGTGAGCAACAGTTTTCTGAGCTATTTTCCTTTTCCCCAGCAAACATTATGGGGTTGCTGCAGACTCTCCGGAGCGGGTTGTCTCGCAGAGCCTTCACTGCACAGTGTGGCTTCTGGAACATTTTGTTTTCAGTTTGGACAACACTGAAAAAGTTGCCCTTGGACCCCCAGGAGTCCTAATTAAGTCCGTCAGTGAATGTGCATTGGAATCATTGAATGTGTGTGGTTGGGTCTAGCTAAGGAGGAAGGAACATCAAGAGCCACCTGACTGCACATAATTAAGTTTAAAGCATGAAGAGTTAATCCTGCTGTGAATTAGAATTTGTGCCATTTCAGTGTGAACTCTGTATTTCTCAGTACATGGGTGTTAAAAGTTGGTAGGAATTAGTGTAAGCTGTTATTGAGCTGAACAATCGGAACGAGCTGAATGCTGGAATACGATTGGGAGCAATACTATTATTAGTACTTGTGTTCCTGAGCTGGTAATGATTGCTTCGACCTGCCACGGGAACAAATGATGCGGTAATTAATCCACTGCATATGGCAGGGCAGCTGCATTCCGTGATCAGCATCCCTCTCACTTGGCATGAATCACAAACAAACAGGATCCTGGAGTGCAGAGTCACGACAGAGGGACTGGGGTTTGCTGGGGACTCTGCCATCGAGGACTGTGGACCCCACTGAAGGGGTGCTGAGCTGTGGCACTGGGCTGGGCTTAAGGCAGGTCGCTGGTGCTTAACCAAACCGGGCACTCAGCCAGTGCAGGGGGGTGGCACCTCCCAGAGCCTTACTGGGACAATCCTTGTCTCATCAGAGTCAGTCAAAAAAGCCTCCATGATTCTGCCAAAATATCCCCAAGCTCTGCCACTGCCATTGTGCGTAGAGTTGAATTTGGGCCTTAGAACTCCCAAGCAATGGTTCTTGGACCTCTTATCAATGTTCCTGGTCTTTCTGCCCCTGGGAGCTGCAGGTGCTGCCCCACGAGCAGCAAGCTCTCCAGCCTGGGAATGATTCTGCTCCAGCACCTTTGCACAGTTCTGTGGGGAACAAGAGTCCCCATGCTGCTCCTGTGGGTGGCACAGCATCAGGATGGGTGGGGCTGCAGAATGTGCTGTCCAACAAGCAGCACAAAGAGACAGTCAGTGCAATTCGCTCTGGGTCAGAGATAGTGCCAGGAACAGAGCACAGGGCTGGTGGCTGTCTGTGTCCTCCGTTCTGTGTCCCCTCCATCCTCCCTTGCACCTGCCATGCCCCTTCCCTCCTCTGCCTGCACACTGGGCTTAGATCTTGATTTCACTCTTTTTCATCAGTTCTGGTGCTGATATTGAACTTCCCATCCCTGGGAGTGTCCAAGGCCAGGTTGGACGGGGCTTGGAGCAACCTGGACTAGTGTAAGGTGTCCCTGCCCATGGCAGGGGGTGGCACTGGATGGGCTTTAAGGTCCCCTCCAACCCAAACCAGTCTGGGATTCTATGATTCTATTAATGGTCTCTTGTTTTGTACTTTGGTTTCATGTGCCACTTGTTTTCCCTCGGCTGAATCCCATTCCTGGAGCCTGGAGGCTCCGGTGTGGTGTCCGTGTAATCCAACACTGGCATGTGCCACCTGTGCCTGTGCAAAACACAGCAGGAGCACAACACTTGAACAGGGCCCTTGTTCTGTGGTTCCCAGTCAGGAAAACTTGTGTGCACCCAAGAGGCAGCAGCAGCCTGGGCATATTCCCTTTTCTAGCTCACAGCTTGCTGGGAAAAGACCTCAGCAAATTGCATTTCATTTGGAAATGTGGTAAAATAGAAAAATTAAATGTGCCTGCAAAAAAAAGTTTTTTTTTTTTTTTTTTTTTAGAAGAAGGTCATGTTAAAATCTGTTTATTTTGGAGATATTGAGGTAAAAAAGAAAAACTGCAACCTGCTTCCCCCCTTCAAGGCAGGTGTGAACCCTCGAGGCCAAGGGCAGTGGATGTTGGGGTCCAGTCTGGACAGAGTTTTCTCAAGCCAAGGCAGCAGTGTTGGAAAACCAGGGTTGTTCCCTTTGCAGTTATCATTAAAGCTTTGCTCAGGTCTGTGGGAACACCAGGCAGAAGCCAGTCTGTTAATTTTGTCCCTGGGTGTGATTTATTAAAAATGGAAAGTCAGGGCACAGTGCAGACAGTGGGAGCACCATGAAAATGCAGACGGTTTAAATTTGGCCCATCCTCACGTGGAGCAGAGCTTAAAAATGGAAACCGGGGAGGGAGGGGAGCACATGAAGTGTATGGTAATTCTTCTATGGGATGAACATGACCTATTTCTGTAAGTCATCCTTGGCTGCCAGCTCTAAGAAATGAAAATGTATTTTCTGAGCAGTGAATAATTTAGCAACTTTGAAGTGATTAACATAGAGCAGAGGCTGGAGCATGGAAGGTATTGTGCTTTCGGAGTGAAGTGTGCTCCTGGGCAGGACGGCAACACGGACCCTTCTTATCCTTTAAGTCCTGGGAATTCACTCAAAGAAGGCTCCTACTGAGAGAAGATCCAAGATTCAGGCTTGTCTCATGCTCAGGGCACACATGAACTGAAGGCCTGAGGATGGGGAGCAGTTTGTAGTGTCAGACCCTCAGAGGTGGCTTTGTTGCAGATGAACCTTTGTTTAAATTGGGGATTGAAATGATTTAAAGAATTAACTTCTTGTTTCATGGTTTCCTGTGTACGGTCAGGACCACAGGATGAGCCAAACTCATTATTTCTGATACAAACCTTTGTATTTATTGCACTGCAAGTTGGGGACACTCAATTGGAACTATTACTGTGGCATAAATGTGAAAAAAATCTGTTCTTGTATTAGACAGGGCTGAACTGTGGTTAATGCTTTAAAATGGTGCCAGAATGGCCCAGCTCACCCTGCTCCTTGCCCAGGTGATGTGTGTTTTATTGGCACAGACACTACTAAAGCTATATAAAGTACTAAAGCAGAGCTTTACAGGCTCCAGGGCAGCACAGAGCCCAGTGGTTTGGACAGACAGAGGAGCCCGTGCTGCTGCCTTCCAGTGCCGTGCCTTCTGGAAACTCCAAACAGGCAATTAAGTTTGGTTGGTGGAACTGCTTCCCCACAGAGCCGTAAAACCTGCCATTAATTATTTCCCTCCTTGTCTTTACAAGACAAGCCAGCAGAGCTCCCTGCTATGCGTGCCCAGGGTAAGCTGGACCTGCAGCCTGGCAGCTCCCTGCTGTAGCTTTTGCCCCAGCGCCACAGGCTGTGGGATGCTGATCTTTCCCTTATGTCTTGGGGAATTCATCCCACATCACTCTGGAGTGGCTGCCGTGGGAAAAGCCAAAGAGGAGAATGGCTGTTGAAGAGGCTGCTGTAAGACCAGCCTGTGCTGGTCCTCCTGGCTGTAGGATCTCTTGCGGGTCAGCAGGAGAATGGCAGTGGTGGTGTCCTCAGGATGGGAATCCAGAGGCTCTGTCTCTCCAGCAGGCCTTCAGACACATCCTCCTTCCACTTAAATTTGGGTTTGCATAAGCTCTGCTTCCAGCCCTGCCGGTGTCCCGCTTCCAGAATTCATCCAGCATCACTGGATGGGCTTAAATATTTTACAGTTCAGCTGCAGCTCGAGGGTGCAGGGCAGGTTCCCTTCTCCGGTGGGCAGGCTGAGGAATGCTGCAGTATCCATTTTTCATGAGGCAGCAGGTCTGGTGAGGACAGTTGGGATGAGGGAGCAGCCTCTGCAGCAGGGGATGGCTCTGCAGAGCCCTGGCCAGGAGGGGAGCACAGAGGGCTTGGCACCTTCCACTGCCCCCCTTATGGGTGTTATGGCTGATACTGAAGCACAAGGAGGGACTGCTTGAGTTAAGGAAGGACTTCTCTGAATGGGCTGTGGTAACATAAACTCTCTCTTGCTAAAAAGCATTTACTGGAGTTATGTTTAAGGACATGAGCTGTTGAACTGGGTCCCGTGAGGCTCCGCAAACACCCCATAAAGGGGGAAAAAATCCTTCATCAGAAGGATTCCTGATTAAAACACTTTCTTTGATTTTAAAAGACTGAACTGACAGAGGTTAGTTTTAGATTAGATATTGGGAAGGAATCCTTCCCAATGAGGGTGGGCAGGCCCTGGCACAGATTGGGCAGAGAAGCTGTGGCTGTCCCTGGATCCCTGGCAGTGTTCAAGGCCAGGCTGGATGGGGCTTGGAGCAATCTGGGCTGGTGGGAGGTGTCCCTGCCCATGGCAGAAGATGGAATGAGATGAGCTTTAAGGTCCCTTCCAAGCCAATTCCATAATTCTATGAAACACTGAGTAATTCTGGATTTTACAAAGCAATAATAAACAATCCAAATTGAAAATTAAGTGCTTTTCTAAGTAGGGTATTTCACAATGCCCCGAAATTTATAACCTGCTTTCCAACAGACACAAGTTATCTCAGTTTGGAAGTTTTACCTGAAATTCAGATATTTCAGAGAAGAAATCAAAGCTTCATTTGGGGTCAAACATTTAATTTGGTGTAACTATTTATTCTTTTTACCTTTTAAAATTAAACTGCAAATAGGCCTCATTGTGCCAAAAAAGTGTTGGCACGACTGGTTTTGAAAACATTCCAGAAGAGCCACTTTTACATGTTGTAAACAAATGAAAGGGGGAAATTGCTTCAGTGTCCTGGTCCAGCCTGCTTTGCAATCCTTGTTGGAAACAATTTGTCTGAAAGTACTTAGCTTTACCCAGGAGCTTTCAGTTCGGTTTGGGGGTTTTGGCAGTCCCAGCCAAGCCCTGGACACAGTACACCCTCAGTCTTTCATGAGGCACTAAACGTACGTGTTTATCATTTCTAACATATGCTGCAGAAACATTAAGTAACATCCAGCAGCTGTTTATTGCTAACCTTATGCCACTATAAACATGTGCTATAAAGGTTTTTTTATTTTTTGCAAATCAATTTTAGTTCCTTGAAATAAAATTTTCTAAGCTGTGGAAATGGGGGAAAAGGGCAAAACCCCAAGCGAAGACTGGCTCTGAGGTTGCTGCTGTGAGGCAGAAGCTGATTTTCCTGCCACATCAGCCCTTTCCTGTGGGTCCTTCCTTTGGCAGTGCCTGCACCTCTGTGTGGGGAGTTTTGCTGAGAGGCAGTTCCCTTCTGGAAATACCAGCTGGACACACACGGGGGCACAGAGGAACAGAACTGTCTTTGGAGCTGGCCTTGGAGCACTGGTTAGTTATGTTGGGTGGCTGGGGGGCTCTGGTGAGCATTTGTGGGGCTGCCCCACAGCCAGCCCCGAAAACACAGCTCGCCCTGAGCCCCGTGAGGCTGCCTGCTGTGGGATCTGTGTGTGGGGAACAGCCCTGGCTCTGCAGCAGCCTGTGTGTGTGGAGCACATCCTCGTCTCTGGTGCTTTTGACCAGGACCACAATGAGCTCATTCAGTGCTTATTAATCCGCACCAGCACAGGCTCAGCTGAGTGGTTAATGAGTGACCTGTTGGCCTCCCTGGGTTGTTGTTGCACAGTAACATGTATTTTCTAACAGAAATAGCACTTGTGGAGCACACAGACAACAAGGGTGCTGGAGTTCCCTTCTCTAGTGCCTCCTGAGCTTGCTGATGGAGGTCAGATGAACGCACTCCTTTGGAAAGGCTCCTGGCCAACATGGTATTTTTTCACTAATTAGGAGTGGTTTCTGGCCAATCCAAACATTTTTGTACTAAATATCAATAACCCACTATTCCTAACCTGACTTAGCAGTTGCTTTGCATGGTGCATTTGATTCCTTGTGGAGTCATGGGGATTCATTTTTAATTATACAATAACTTGCTGGTGTTACACGACTTCAGAGGTGTTTCCTAATAGTATGTTTGAATCCATGGTTTCAGAGGGGTTCATTTATAGCACTGGGCTGGCATTGTACCTTTAATTTCTTCCATTATCTACCAGCATTCCCTGGATTCCTGGGTAGTTAATGCTCACTTGAGGTTCCTGTCAGTCATATTACACTGTATTTCCATTTTCCTCATCCATGTAAATCTTCTCTGTGGATATGAATAGGCAAAACAGATCAGCCCCAGACGCTGAGACCGAACATGCTGCTTGGACTTTCTCCAGGGGTAGAAAGGAAAGCAGTGGTTTCTTGCACCACATTGAGCCCTCCCATAAGAGAAAATGGGATGCCTTGTGTTCTAAGGGTTTCAGGCTGGTGAAGGACTGCTGACATCACACCCCATCACCCTTTGCTCCCTCTCTCCATCAGATATCTCTGCACTTTCCCCCCTGTGGTTTATCTCATCTCCAACCACAAATCTCACTTTTGGTCCTCGCAGGTTCATCCTCCACTTTGGAAGCTTCTCACACAGAGTGCCCCCAGCCCTCCTGTTGTCCTGCCCCTCTCTCCCACCTGTTCTTTGGGTACATTCCGATGTCTCTGTTGGCAGTGGTGCTGCTGTTTCCTGTATGGACTCTCTGCCATCCTTCCCTTCCCTGCCCCGTTTCCCCTCTCTGTGGATCTAAAGCCGCTCCTAATCCCCACACCTGTTCACCCTGCTGGGTTCCCTTTTGTTGCCCTGTGTCTGTCCCCACCACTGCCCTGCTGCAGGGCCCCTGCCCGTGTCCCACGCCACACACAGGCCCCTCCATCCCCACCGGGGGCTCCCAGGGGTGGCCTCACCTTCCTGCATCAGTCCATGGGTGTGGTGGCTTTGAGTCAAAGCTGGAACTCTCCTTCCTGCCAGGTGAAACTCTTGGTGTTTTGTGGCAGCAAACTTGTGGTTTCTGTGGCCACAATTTAATGTTTCTACATCAATTACTGGGGTGCTTCCTCCAAGCTACATTCCAGCAATACAAGAGGTAGACAAATGCTATTAATTATGCCAACATACAGAAATATATTGATAGAAAGTAGATCATTGCCATTCTGCACCACCACATTTGCCATTACAAAACTCAAAAAGTAATTTCTTAGGTCTTTAGTGTTGAAGAGAATCAGTCTTGGAGTTAAATGTCCCTGTTGTTATTGATGAGGCTGGAAAACATGCATGTGAGATGAAAGGCTGATTTGATCCTTAAAACATGATTTTTGGTTTGTTGGTTTCCCCAGATTTGAGGATACTGGAGAGTGGATTTACTGTGTCCTGCTACATTGTGCTTCTACTGTTGGACATTAAAACCAGGTCCTGGTGTTGAACTCTCACTGTGTATCTGCAGTTTTATGGTAGTTTGATCTTGCTCTACTTTTAGACTTCTTCTAAATAAATGCAGAATAAGCAACAAAAGTAAAGAAAACATTCATCGCTTTGAAACAGTAAAGACAATACCCTTATTTTTTTGCATCCCTTATCCTTCTGTATAGAGCAAAAGAATTGCACTCTTCATTCTCTTTATTTCACTGGCAAATGGAAGCTGTGCATCCAGTCTGCTTTATCCCACAGTACATCTTGTGACTACAATGAGGTCTTAATTACAGAGATGTCAGTGCAGCACCTGGCGCTCTGTTGTGCAGTGGGCAGGGCTGGGCTGTGTGAGGCTCGGGGAGGTCCCACTGGCACATGGATCGCTGCCATCCCTCTTGTCATGTGTGCCTGGAGCTGGGGAACAAAGCCCTGTCACCCTGAGCAACGCCAGGTCATGCTGTTTATCTTTATTTGTGGTTCATGGTTTGTCACTCATTGCCAGGGGGAGCCAAGAAGAGGGATGTTGTTCTCATGTTCTTATGTCCCACAGTTCCACTCTTCTGCGAAGGTGCTACATTGATAATGAGCTGCTGGAGCAGTCAATGGGAATAATTTGGGAACAATTAGTGTCGTGTTCTCATGAGGAGCTAAGAAAATACCCATGGGGACAGCACAGCACAGCAGATGGCATTGGGCTGGGGTGTGACCTAGTGGCCTGGCACTGGGGTACCTCTCGTTTGCACATTGTGGATGGATTTGGAATGGAATGAAGCAGAAGAACAGATTAATTTCAGTTATAAGGAACCTACAGGGGTCATCTAGCCCTGGTGCCCGTTGCTTCAGGGCTGCCCAAAAGCTTAAGCACACTGTTATGGGCATTGTCCAAACGCCTCCTGAACACTGACAGGCTTGGGGCACAACCGTATGTCCAGGAGGCCTGTTCCAGGGTTTGGACATCCTCTCAGTAAAGAAACTCTTCCTAAAGCATCCCAGTTTTCCAGGTCCCTCTCCCTCTCTTGTGAGTTCCTCAAACCGAATCCATTTCTGTGCCTCCCGGCCGTGGCTGCCAGAGCTGCGCCATGTGGAGTCAGAGCAGCGGGTGAGCAGGGCCTGGGAACAGGCAGCAGCTGTCACCTCCTGCTTGCTGCCACGGGAGCCTCCACTGGCGTCTGTGACTCAGGCTCGTCCCAGTCCCCCCCAAACCACCAGCGCCTCTGGCTGCGCGTGAGCGACAGCTTTCTCCTGTCAGCTCGGAGAGCGGAGCCTCTGGAGCGCACGCAACCGCTCCAGTCAGGTTCAGGGTTGCTATTTTTAAGGATAATCACATATTCTGTAGTGATAAGTTGTCATTTTTAGAAATCCAGCGTGTTGTGCACAAAAAGCAGCACGCTGTTACTATGATTTTCTTCCTCAAATGTTAAGGTTTGCTTTTTATTTAACAGGAGCATGGAATTGTAGAATTGTTCACTTACGTAGAGTTGTCAGATTGCTGACTGAATCCTGCAGAAAATACTGGAACTGGAAAACCAGTCAGTGCCTGTTCACTAACATCATCTGAACTTCCCATCAGCAGAACTGTGTATTAATTTATTAAAAGTGACATCTCTGCTGATAGGTTCAAGGGCCTGGTGAATATTCATATCTAGGTTTGTTTCCTGCGTGCTGACTTGAGCAGGCTTCCCAGATCAGTTGTAGTCATGGATACATGGAAATGACACTTTGGGGTTTGTTTTCTCAGTGGCAATGCTTTTCTACACAATATTCCAAACATTATAATAAAGAACTGTCAAAGCTGTCCTGGAGCGATGGCAGGTCATGAGCACTTGCATGTGGTTTAATTGCCAAGGAAATGCTGCCCTTCAAAGGGGGGCTCCCTGTAGCTGGGTGTCCTCTTAGAGTGCTTCTTAGAGACAGAAGGTCAATCAATGGGTTCGACTGCATGTGGAAAGCATTTGATCTGTTGCCCCAAATGCTTCAGCCAGAAGATTTCAAACAGAATATTTATGAAGAAGCTGTAGCTGCAGTTTTGCATTGCTCACTGCAGCCCCTCTAATAGGGGCGGTAGGAAAATCCTTAGTAGGCTGCTGCTTAAATAGAAAGCTCCAAGGAGAAGGGGGGTGATGAGGAGCTGACACACCACCTGTGGAGCTGAGCCTTTCCTCCAGAGCCGTGGGAGGCCACCGGAAGGATGGGGGGCACTGGTGTCCCCATGGAGACTTCTGGGGAAATCTGTGGGAGATCATAGAATCGTTAAGGTTGGAAAAGACCTCCAAGATCATTGAATCCAGGCTTTGACCAAACACCATAGTAACAACTGAACCATCTAAACATGCACTGGTTTGTGGTGCATCTGCCCTTCAGCATCATTGGTGGAGGGGACTGGGAGTGTGGGGAGGTAAGTAGTAGGAGCTGGCCCAGATTCTGTTTTCAATTTCATTTGGCAAAGTTTTCTGAGCTCCCCTGTAGAAAATGTCCCACAAAAGTGACAATAACAATATTTTGGATATAAGCCTAGCACAGAAGGGTAATAGGAGCCCCATGGGCATGCGTGGGCTCTTGATTCATCCTCAGAGATGGCAGATGTGCATTTATTTAAGATCTGGGAGTGGGACTGGGAATGTTTATCATGAATGCTTTGCTCCCACTCTTCCTGGGTGATTTTGGTCTCTGCTGTTGGTCAAACATGGGGTCAGTGCTCACTGTTGACCGTGTCATGCATCATTCATACTGCAAACCCTCAAGCCCATGCCACCCATTTCTGTTCCTCCAGACATCTGGTGAGGAATGCTGAGGGTCCCTGCAGGGTTGGGGCCTCATGGTAGGACTGTCAAGGGCTGACTGATGTACCCAAGAAGGTGCAGCTCAAGCCACTAGTGAGCTCCTCCTTACCTCGTCTTCTTTATTTGAAACTGATACTAAATTAGACCACAGCAGAACTTTAGTATAAAAATAATTTTGTTTGCAGCGGCTGCCAGTTGAGACATTGGTGAGGTGTTAGAGCTGCACGGTCCTTTCTTGTCATTGCTTCTCACCCTGGCTCTGTAAAAAACAATGGATCTGGTCCAGATGGGTGTGCACATGAAGGGAGTGGAAGGCCATCCCTGGACTGTAAATGCTGCCCTTGAGCAGCAGCAGCAGCAGCCCGCCCTGCGCTGAGTGTGCGTGGGTGACTCGGGGCAGGCACGTGGAGCAGAGCAATGTTGGGTGCCGGGTGTGGGATGCGGGCTCGTGGTACTCCCTGCTCTGCCACCCTTGGGGTTTGCCCGTGAGCTCTGTGAGAGCCCTCCTGCATCCCCACAGCTCCAAGCTGCATTTGAACTTGTGCTAAACCGCTACCTCTGTAACCTCATTCAGCCTTCGGGCAGCTCCCTCACGCAGGTAAAAGGAGACTTGACAAAACAGCTGCTCTCCTGCAGCTTCCCCAGAGGCAGACTTTTAATAAAGGCTTGGCCAATGCTCTTAGTTCTCTCCCTGTCTTCTTTTAAATGCAAGCTCATTGCAGTAAAGCATTTACAAATTTAAATTCTTTTTTCTTTACCTTGTAGTGAACTTTGACCACTTCCAGATTCTCCGGGCGATTGGGAAGGGAAGCTTTGGCAAGGTAGGCTTGAGCGCTCGGTCCTGCGTGGTTTATCAGGTGTCTGTGTTGTGTACTTACTGAAACAGCAACAGGGCTGAAATAGGCTATTTTTACATTATTTATGGCGGCTGCTCAGTCAGCACCAGATATATGTTCAGGAAAATATCTCATTGCCATTTGATGTTGCTTTATTTCTAGGCAACTTGGTGGAACAGGTGTGTTTTAAACTACCAGCACAGTTGTGACCATTTCACCCCAAACATTCATTACAGTTTGTTTCCTATGGAGGTGTCTGGGTTGTGAGGGGGACAGTAAGTCAGGAAGGTGCTGGAGGTTGTCCTGGGTGATGGACTGAGCTGGCACCCTGTGGTCAAGGGCGTTCTCTGGAGTCCTGCTCTGTTTTCCCAGTCAGAAATGAGTTATGCTGAAGAGGTTTTATTGTTTATTTTTAACAAGTTTTTTTTTTGCCAAGCATGTGGGAGGAAGTGGGAGGTGATGATCAAAAAGCTGTATAGCTCTGGAAATCAGTTGCTGGTTGATTTCCTAGTGTTAGTCCTTTTTTATTCCCTTTTTCACTGACTCTCACTTGGTGCCTGTGTAGGTGACTTTGCTGCTTCTGTCATGGCATTTCCACCCTGAGTTTGCACTCCCTGCATGACATTCAGTGTGTGTGTGCACACACAAGGCTTCATTGCGTTTGTTTTGTGCCCCATGTTCTCCTGTGCCCCAGCAGTGGTTGTGTCCCCTCTGAGCAGCTGAGCCACCCATGCCCGATGGATGGGAGCTGTGGGAGCGACAGCCCCAGGGGTGATCCCTGAGCACACCCAGCTGGGTATCACCCTCTCAGGTGATGGTTGTGTGTTGCAGGGCTGTGGGCAGGAACGGGGCTTTGGGCAGGGAAATGGCCTTGGGAAGTGTGTGAAATGTGCGGTATCAAACCTGTGGAATAGCCCAACCCAGCTCAGAGAGTGACACCAGTGTCCCCAGGCACTGGTAAGAGAAACTGAGGACAGGCTGCCTGGTCAGGGTAAGCTGTGCCTGCTCATGCTTCCTGCTGGTTGTGTCATCTTGGCCAGTTTCTCCCACAGTGCTTTGATCAAAAGCTGATGCCATGAGGATGAGGAAGTCTGAGAGTGGCTCCGGAGGTGACCTGCCCTGTCCCTTGCCACCTCCCTCTGCCTGGTGCAGCCTGACAAGGCACTGCCCCCTGGGCCATGGCCTCTGGAGCAGCCTGACATGCTGGACACCAGAGACTCTGCAAAAGCAGCAATTCCTCAGCAGGTCTGAGACCTGTTTGGCCAGAAGAGCCCAAATTTTTACCAATTACTGGAAATCTCTTTTTGAATACTTAAAATGTATGAAGCAGCGTCAGTGTTGAGTAACAGCAGCAGCACAAAATCCAGCTACAGTCTGGGTGGGCAGAGTCCAGGTTTTGTGAGAGTCAGGAGCGAGGGCACTGTTAGTCACAGTGCTGCCATTAGTGCTGCTTGCTAATGAAGTCATTTCATTACAGGCTCAGTTAACTGATGAACACTGAGGTATCTATTGCTCTGCTCTGGCACAATCCACCCCCGTGAATTCCTGCTGGGCTTCAATGTAAGTCCGCATGGGACTTCCAGGGCTAATGAAAATGGATTGCCAGCAGTGTGCAAGTCACTGAGGGGGTGGTTTGAAATAGTCACCCATGTTTGCAGCCACATCCCTTGAGCAAGGAAAGGTGAAAGCTGACAGCAGATCTCTGTCAGATTTCTGGGCTTCTATTAAATTAGGGTGAATGATTAAATACCAGCTCAGGTTCCTTCGTGGGGCAGCACTGTGAGGATAAGGCAAAGAGCAGAAGGAAATCTCCCCAGATACTCCTCGTGAGAAGTAGAACTCTCAGGGTCTTGTGACTTCATTTTCACCATCAAAGATCAAACACTAACTCAAAATCTCAAGAAGAGCAGCTCACTTTTTTTTTCCCCCATGCTGATATGAGAAGACTCGTATTTCCAAAAGTAAACTTTCCAGAGAAGGAGGTTTTATTCTTTTGAGCAGCAGCACTTGGAAAATTAATTCTGCTGAGAACATGAAATGGAGAAAAAAAATTCTTAACCCAGTGCAGGATAAGAAGACTTTGAAGAGAGCTGCTCCTTGTGTCTGCTCGCTCCTCTGTTTACATTGCAGAAAGGTTAAGTCTAGCACGTAGCAGTCTATCAGGCATCAGAACTGTACATACACTTTCAACAAAATGTTGAAATGATTCATCTGTCATCTTTCTGAATAATTATGTCAATATGCTGACTTTCCTCTGACACCGAGAAAAGCTTTTTTCATTTACCGAGTCATTTACAACTCACATTTAATTGCAGAAAACATAGAATTGCCTACCTGGAAAGTGTATTAGAAATACAGGAGTGATTTAGTTGCTTTGGGTGATTGAACCAGTCTCTGCCCATGTCCAGGAAGATATTTAGGGGCTGGTGTCCCATCCATCTCCAGGTGGGGGTATAGACCCTCACATGAGCAACCTGTGGAACCTGACACTGTGTGATCCCGTGGTGACAAGGCTGCAGGAGCATCACCCACGGTGGCTTTGGGCACAACATTTCCTTCCCACTCACTTTGTGCACCTCTGAGGACAGACTGTGGGGTCCTCAGTACAGGAACAATAGGAAAGGAAGGAAAAAGAACTCAGAAATCCCTTTGGAAGAGCCTGAGAGCCCCTGAGCTGTGGCTCTGGGGTATCTGTGATAAATGGCGAATTTCTGTTTGCTAGAGATGGGTTTAATCAGCTTTAAGGTACCATTAATCAAATGAAAGTCATGTTCAATTCCGTGTTTACTCCAATTAGCAAGTGTGTAATATTTCCTACACATATTAGAGGTGATATGATTTGATTTTCAGTAATTTCATAGCAGCAGAGTGTTCCCCCTGTAGCACAGCCTCCTTTCCGAGTGCAGCAGTTGCTCAGGTTTTTGGCTACTCTGGTGCCTTTTCCCAAGGAGCAGCAGCCAGGAGAGGGTTTCCAGAACGGGGTGCAGTTTGTGACCCTGTTTTAATGGGAAACATGCTCTGAGGTTCCTTGTGCTTTGTAAGAGACGTGATGAGACCCAGAAATCTCTGAAGGCAATGGGGGTGTTGCAGTATCCTGACATCTCCTTGAGTAAAAACTGATGTCTCCTGGCTTCAGTCTCCGTCCATTTGAACTGTGAGGGAGCTGAGGGTGTTCACTCCTGAACTCCTCCTTCCCCCTGGGCTTCCCTCTCAATTCTCCAGCAGATCAGCCCCAGCTGCCTTTTCCAAGGGATAAAAAGCTGAACAGGGGGTTGTGGGAATTCATTATTTCCACTCCACTGCTGTGAAGAAATAAGAATGTATCTGAAGTTTCTCACCACCGATTTATGCCTTTGTGTACCATTGTAAATAGGGGATTAAACCAAGGATGGGGCTGGAATGAGCAGCAGCAGGAAGTGGAATCTTCCGGGGGAACCGTATGATTGAGATGGGTGCCAGTGGCCCATGGGGGCTGGAGGTTTTCCCTGGAGCAGGCTGGGGGTCCTGCTCCCCGAGCCGAGCTCTGTGCTGACCCTCCCAAGGAAGGCTGACTGTGCCGTGGGTTGCTTTGCACAGGTACTTCATGATTTTGTTGCTTTAATAATTCACACAGACCAGAGCTGGGTATAGAAAGGCTTTAATCCATTTTCTAAGGGTCACAAATGCCCACCCAGTAGCTGCATCATAAATAAAATTCCCTTGAAGCGTATTCTCAACTGAATCCCTTTTTGACATCAACACAAGCTTGATCTGTTTTCTTCTTTTTCAGCTTTATAAATGTTGGATTTTTCCCCCAAAAGAAAGATTGGAAATTTAATCCCTCGGTATTAAACTGCCACAGATATTTTTTGCCCTTGATTTTTCCTTTGCTGTCCTGGAGCTCACATAGGGCTGAAGGTTTGCCAGAGCCACGGGCCAGGGACTGGGGACACACATCCCTGCTGGACATTGTCCCTGTCACTTGATCTCATGCCGTGTTATTGGGAGGCTCCAGAGGCTCGGATGCCTTGGCTTTGTCAAAGGGCTGTGTGGTTGCTGGGAGGGGACAGCCAGATAAGGAGTGTCTGTGGGTCCTGGTGTTCTGGAGAGCATCTGGTGTTGAACCATGCAGAGCTGGTCAGGCACTGTCCTCCTTGGCCCCTGAGGCTGCACAGGGATGTGTGAGAAAGCCCAGAGCACAGACAGGGACATCCTCCTTCTGATACTCCCAGGGAGTACCAAGTGGTTTTTGTTCTTGGATGCTGCCAAGCTGAGAGCGTGTCATCAGTAAAAGCCACAGGAGGGAGAATGGCAGAGCATGGAAAGCTGCAGTGCTGGTGGGGTCCAGCACCACCTCACCGTCTGGGTGTTGGGTTGTGGGGGCAGCAGAAGGAAAATTACAGTGGAAAGTGCCACTGAATGGTCTGGAGTGACAGTAAGTAGTGATTCCAGATGGAGGGAACCTGGGACATGATCCCGCATGGGTTTCTGAAGGATCAGACTTCATATCACAGTGATTTATTGTACAAGCTGCCCACTTTCGTTGTTATTATACACCCAGTGCCTTATTAAGGTTTGCAATAGAAACTGCCTGGGGTTTGCTTCAGCCTCCATCATTCCCTGTGGATGAGTCACACTGGTGTGGGCCAGGAGGTGGGATGGGAGGTGGGATGGACCCTCGCACCAGGCACCAGGGGCCTGTGGACAGGACAGAGGGGTAAGAGAGCAGAGGGCAGAAGCATCATCCTCTGCCCCAAAACCCACTGACAGCCCTGGGCCACCCCTGCAGGTCTGTGTGGGGGGCTGGCACTGCTGGGAGCGGGACAGGTGGGGTGCTTAGGGCAGGTGGAGAGGAGGTGACTGGTGGCCCTGCGGTGGCTGCTTTGCCCGTGGCACAGAGGTTGATGTTCCTGCTGGCCTGGCAAGGCACATCCTCAGCGTCCAGCGGCGGCTCCACTCAGTCTGGAGCACAAACAGCGTCCGGAGCTGGGCCATGAGACAGCTCCTGCTGTGGCTGGGGGAGCAGGGATTTCTCATGTGAATTCCTGCATGGGCATCAAGGCTCAGTAGCTGTTGGCTGCTCTGGCTCTTACATGGGAGTTTTTTCAGTATTCGATTCTACAATAAAATTCACCACAGCATCCCCACTCCCCCTCCCTGGCTGAACCAAAACGGGATCTCATTTCGAGGTCTTTGATTAAGGAAACCTTTTATGGATCAACATATGCTGCCTGTGGCGTGACAGATGTCTCTCAATCCAACCCTGGCCCTTGTGCTGAAAGGGCCCTCCTCGTGGTGGGGTAAGGGGGCAGAGAGCTGTGGGTGTTGGAAGAGGAGGAGGTGCAGTGGGAGCAGGGGAGGACAGAGTTGGGTCGGGTGGCCTGGCTGCAAACAAACCCAACCTAAATGCATTACTGAATTCCATAAAAGACCATCCGTCTGTGAGGACAAAGAACAGAATATTTTGGCATTGATCAGATCGATAATTTGAAATCTGATTGTTGTTCTGTTTACACTGCCCTTTGGAGAACCTCCTGTTCTGCTGCCCCTGCCATGGGCAGGGTCTCCTGCCCTCGGTGCCAGCCTGCAGCTCTCACATGGACACTATTAAAAGTCTCACTTTTAAAGTAAAAAAAAATAGCACCCTTCATCGCTAATGGTAATTATAAACTTCTCAGTGGCTGAAATGTGGCCAGCATTTGGACCTTGTTGTTCTGACAAGCCATCATAGCACACACCCGCACCAGCTTGCTAGTGGAGCTGAGAGATAAGAGGTTCCAGTGTCAGAGGCAGCTTCTGGCAACAATAAAACTGAAGCCCAGTTGGACACTGAGGTCATCTACAGGTCCTTGGAAGCTGCAGCTTGTGAGTTTGGGAAGTTCTGTAAATCATCATGGTTGGAAATTCAATTACAAACCACTTAATGTCATAAATGACGAGAAGCAATGTCCGCTGCTCTTATGAAATTATGAATACATCAGCATGATACAGCAAATAGAGTTTATTAAGGTAAATACTGCCTGGGTTTGACTAGAGCATTATGGGCTGGACCCCTGTTGTCACTCAGCAGCACCATCAGTCAGTGGCGTGTGTGGAAAGAGACACTCTCCTTTTCTTCACATGATGTATTTTTTCTCATGGGTCTGAAGTTCACATGACTTGCTATTAGAGTGTTGTGCTCTGCTTAGAAACAGACCTGAATCTCATGGGATTTGTATGAACACAGCTCCATAAGGCTGGTACAGCTCTGCTCTGGTTTTTCTGTGGTGAAGGCAGGAGCTGTTCACAAGCCACTATAAGGCTGTTCAGATTTGCTATGTCTCAGCAATGAATTAAAGATGGAACACGAGAAATACAGATAGAAACTGATGCAACTGGTGCACAACTAACAATAGAAACAAGTGTTGTGATGATGGATTTGACATAACTTTGTGCTGGGCACCTGGAGTCTGTGGAAGTGCTGGGACAGGACCTGCCACAGAACAGAGCTCCATGTGAGGCAGGCTTGCTAGGAAGTGTCCTTCCCTGTGATGTGCTTTTATTCCTCACAGTTTTCCTGCCTGCCTTTCTCCTTTGAAATTGCCTCCTTTCCTGTCTTCTAAGAATAACATGGTGGTTTGCCCTGTTTCACAGAGGAATGATGTTGGTGGACTCTGGAGACAGGCAGAGAGAGGATGTGGGAAAAGTTGTTATGGGAAAGACCCTTAGAGGTGGATCAGAAAGGCTGTGTGGAGGGCTGGGTGTTTCATCCAGGTGGTGGGGTCTGTTACGTGGGGCCCCCCATGCCACTGAGTGTGGGGCTTGGCCATGCAGTGGGTCAGGCCCTGTTTGGGGGCAGTAAGAAAGAAACTGGAGAGCTCCTCAGAAACAGAGGTTTGATGGGTTTGGAGGGAGAAGAGACAGAAATGACTAATTCTCATGGTACCTCTCTTTTTTGTCTCTGTTGATGTGTGTCTCTGCTCAACACTGCTCCTGGCACTGGGGAAATGGGGCAGTGGGAAAGAGAATGAGGGAAAGGTTGAGCTGCTCAGGCTGTCACTGCAAAGGGCTCCTGAGAAAATGGCCAGGAAATACAGGGCAGGGCTTGTGAGTAGCTTGGGTGTGATTTTCGGTGGGTTTGGGTCCCTTTCCTCCGACCCTTTCCATGGGTGAGGCTGATGGTCTAGCCCAGAGTGTGGGGTGAGGTGCAGCCTGGTGAGGGTCATCTGCTGAAAGCTCCTGGACATGGTTATTTGTGTGATGTGGAGAGCAAAATCCCATCTGCCTTAATAGTTCCATAAAATTAAAATATTAGGAGTGAAATGTTGGTGAATTCTAAATTTAGTGCTTTCCATTTTCATACAAACTGCCCATTCTGTTTTCTAAAATAAAACTGTAACTACAGGATCACTTTGACATTTGCAAATTGGCTTTTCTAATGTTCTATATTATTTTATTCTTATTGACCCATCACAGCTGTGATGAACTTTATCTTATGTGTATGATAGAAATTGTACCTCCCTTCAGAAAACAGTCTGGACTGGAAAAACATTAGTGTTTTTTTTTTTTTTTTTAAGAAAGAAAAGCATGGAAAGAAACAGTATTTATTAAACAGAAGCCTTTTGTGTCTCTGTTTTCCACTCTCACCTCCCGTTTAGTTACTATTTATGTCCACAATCCATCGAGAATCCTTCTGTTCCTGTCGTTCGCTCAAGGAGCTGCAGTAAGATTGTTATGCCACGTTATTACTTTTGATCTAAAAATTCTTTTTAAAAGTAAGTGCTAAAAATTCCTCTCAATAAAGGGCAATGCAGTATAAAATACTCATCTGTTCATACTCAGCAAGTGGTGCAGTTAAACCAAACCACACTGAAGATGAACTAACACCAACCCAGCTCCAGGTGGACAGTGCTGTTTGCCAGGACTCAGGAGCTCTGGCCACCACCCATCCCGTGATGGGATTGTGCCCCATGTGTGTCCCTCTGAGCAGCTGCTGCATCCCTGGGCTCTCAGCTCTGCCCTGCTCTAAAACTCAATTTTAGCCCCTGCTACTGCCCTTAGGCTTGTCTGGGAAATTAAGATTGTTGCCCAGAGAAGCTGTGGCTGCCCCATCCCTGCAAGTGTCCAAGGGCAGGTTGGACAGGGCTTGGAGCAACGTGGGACAGTGGAAGGTGTCCCTGCCCATGGCAGGGGGTGGAATGTGATGAGCTTTAAGTTCCCTCCCAAACCCTTCTGTGATTCTATGATTTGCAGGGTGTGCCTGGGCAGAGCTCTCCAGTTGGAGAAATGAGTAGCATATTCTTCATCTTGGTAACACAATATAATTAAGTGGTGCTTGGTAGGTTTGATAGAAAGGCTTGTGGAGGCTCCCTGGGGACAGGGTGGAGGCAGCCCCTGTCTGGTGGTGACCTATCCACTTGGGCTTGGCTGGTGGGGGAGCTGCAGTGATGGAGGAATGGACTGGCCAGGAGGAGCAGGGGCTTTGTCTGTGTAGAGGCTCATCACAGCCCCAGTGCTCGCCCTCTGGAAGAGATCTCTACCTCTCCACCCTCTGCAGCTGCTTTTCCAGGGCATATCCCTATGTACAACCTGGTGGTAAAGACCAGCTCAGTGGAGCAAGCCTCTGCCAAGGGAAAATTCAGCATTTGGCTGCAAGTGGCATTAATTCCTCCTGAAGGTTTTGCACTGTGAAACACAAGTATCTCATTCTTTCTTGACTGAAAAGTCAGACCTGCATTTGTTTCCTTCAGCACAGAAGGGAAACTTTGGTGCTTGGGGGTACGTTGTGGCAGCAGCACAAACGAGGACACTGAGGCCACTTGGGTCTGGATGCCAGTGCCAGAGGCACCAGATCACGATGAGTGATGAGCCTTTTCAAAATACCACAGAGCTTTCTTGCCTTGGGATCAGGGAAAGCTTCAACACCAATTATGTTCAGACATTAAATAAAGCCCTGCATTCTTCATTGGAAGTAATTATATTTCTCTCTGTTCCCAAGTTTTATCAAATATGTAGGTAAAGAAATCATTCTGCCTCTTTGGCCAGTGTATAAACCATCGTAGAATGTAGTCATGGCTGTAAGGAGACACAGCTCCAAGCACAAGATGTAACTCAAAATGTGTGTCACCCACAGGAAGACGTTGCACTATTTGTTCAGAAAACACTTGTTAGCTGTGGTTGTGCACAGGGGTCCAGGTCTCTCTGTAAATCTGTGGAATGCTGCTGAACTGGAATAAATGGCGGATCCAGGTTTGGATCCATCCAAAAGGAAGAAAGAAGATGGGTCACAGTGTCTTCTGGGACCTCTGCAGGTTGATCTGAGTTTTCCTCATTCTTCTTTAATTATTGAAAAAGCCCAGCAGAGATCTCTGAGCATGTGATTAAAGCCAGACAAAAATGTAGATGCCTAACAGCCTTTCTGTAGGAAGTGTGACAGCTCCAGAACGCATCTCCTGGGTTGTCCTCCTCCCTGCTCTCAGCAGAGCTGTCCGCATGGTGGGAAGCACAGATGCCATCCCCTTCGGAGCCTCCCTGGGGCTGGGGGTCTGCTGCTCCATGTCCCTGAGGTCAGAAAAGCCACACTGGAGCCACGTGTGATCCAGTCTGTGACCAAAGGATGATCCGAAGTGCCCACAGTTTTTATTTTAACACTGAGTAAAGACATTGGGTTTGGGGTGTCTGGCTGGCAAAGAGGTCGTACAGCCGGAGTGTGAGCAGGGACAGGTGGAAAACCAGGACAAGCACAAGCAAATAAAAATGTTCTTCTTTCCTTTTTGTTCCTTAGATTTCTCTGCTGTCACTTCTTCAGTTTCTCCTTGTTTATTTGGATTAGTGTCTCTCCCGAGGTAAAAAAGTCTGTGCATGTTTTGGAGCTGCGAGTGAATAATCCCCCGTATCCAAACTCAATTACAGAAACATCTGCTTAATGTCTGATGGGACCTTATTTTCTCAGCATGGCATTAAAAGGAAATGCTTACTCTGAACTACCTAAAATTGTGTTAAATCACAGGATTCAGACCTGCTAGATAGCATTCTGCATCCCTCTCCTGTGATTTTTTGCAGTGAAATTAGGAAATATTCCCCAATAGGCACCCACTGGGAGATCCTGGCTCCCTGTTTGCTGTGTACAGGGTGCTAATGAGAAGAGTTTTTCTTGACATAGTTCCAGCATGCTGGTCATGCTGTGCATGTCAATAGCACGGCAGAAATAAGCTTCTTTCTGGAAAAAAATGATAAAATATGAGCAAGCCTGGTTTTGCCCGTGTTTTGAGCCACTCCCAGTTGTACCTGCACATGTGGTTTCCTCTGCTGGTGTGCAGAGGGTTGGCCACACCCATAGGTGATATGAATCTGGGGGTCTGTTGAGCTTCAGGGAGGTGAACACATTCTTGAAACTCCAGATTGAAGCTATTGATGTTTCCCAGAGAAGCTGTGGCTGCCCCATCCCTGGAAGTGCTCAAGGCCAGGCTGGACGGGGCTTGGAGTAACCTGGGCTAGTGGAAGGTGTCCGTGCCCATGGTGGAACTGGATGGGCTTTAAGGTCTCTTCCAACCCAAACGAGTCTGAGATTCTGGGATTCTCTGTTATATGGCACTCTGAGGTGCTATTGTGAACAGCAGGTGTTATTTTGGGTCACAAGAGAATTTTGGCTCTAGCATAAGCAACTGAGAAAGGGATTTTTAATGGAAGTGTTGACACGACCTGGAAACACCAACAGGCTTGCTGTGAATAAAAGTTTCATCAGCTGCTGTTACAACTTGGCTGCAGCAAACAGCAGTGCTGCATAAAAGAGGTTTTAATGATTTATGTTGTTCTGACAAGCCAGTCCATCAATCTTGTGGAAAAGCACAGCTTTTCAGCTGGGAAAAAGTAAAGTTGTAAGACTCCATGAAAAATATCTTAAGGAGTGAAATGTGGCAAGGTGCTTGGAATAGGAAACAGAATCAGCACTTAAAGATGTGAAGGCAGATTTGTTGAGCTGGTAACCTCATATTTAGAACATGGCTCCCGAGAGTTACATTTATTTGCCAGACACTGTAATTTAGAGATTGAGATGGGGAAGGAAATCTTCCCTGTGAGGGGTGGGCAGGCCCTGGCACAGGTTGGGCAGAGAAACTGTGGCTGCCCCTGGATCCCTGGAAGTGTCCAAGGCCAGGTTGGACGGGGCTTGGAGCAACCTGGTCCAGTGGAAGGTGTCCCTGCCCATGGCAGGAGTGGAATGAGATGTGCTTTAAGGTCCCTCCCAGCCCAAACCCTTCTGTGATTCCATGATTCCATGAACCGTGGAAAGGCTGGGGAGCACTGCCATCACAGCCAGCAGCTGCCACGTCTTTGTGTCACTCAGGCTGGTCCATCCCCATGGCACAACAGGAAGGTGGCCATGGGAACGGCGCAGGGACCAGCACAGCAGATGTGCCATTCTTTCAAGTGTGCCTTTGTGTGCTGGAGATAATGGTTGGGAGAAATGCTGCCAGAGACACTCTGTCAGAACTGTTCCCAGGACAGAGTCCTGGTAAATGAGCTGCACAGTCGAGCAATGAAGGGTTTTGATAGTTTCAAAGTATGTTTTTATTCAGGATCAGACACAGTTATGGTTACCTGTCCCTGTTGAGTGTGGGGTGAGTGTCACGGGTAGGTTGTGTGCTGCTGCAGCCCTATACCAGGGTGTTTTGTGATGCCTTGAGATCCCTCTGAATTCCGCCAGACCCGTTGCCCACTAAGGATAAAAATGGTCTGCCTTCCCCACAACTCCCTCCCCCAGGACCAGCCCTGAAGGGCCTGTGAGGGGCTGCACAGGCTCCTGCATGTGCTGGCTGCCTTTAGTGTTTCCAGATGCTTGTGCTCATGGCACCAAGTGCTGGGTTAATATCCCTGGAGGGGCAGTCCCTTCGAGGGACCAGCATCCTCGAGGTGCTGGGTTCCCCTCCTGGGTCTGACGCTCCTGTAGGGCAGCTGCTCCCAGGAGGTACCTGTGGGAGATGTTTCCAGCAGAGCTTCATCCAGCTGCTCCCCCTGGTTCATGTGCTTAATGAATCCCTGGCACTGTAATTATATCACTGCAGATACACCTGGCAGGCAGCTTTAAACTTTGCTGTCTTGGCTATGCTTAAAATACATATATATATTAGCTGGTTTTGTCTGTAGTGTTTGTGAGAACTATAGAACAAGTTAATAAGAACTTTTTAATTACCAGTATTACGCAGATGCTAATTACCAGGGAAGGATTGTGTTTCAATTGCCATCAGTACCATCATAATATAGGATGGATACAAAGATGCTCTCAAATGCTGGGGGCGGTGGCTCAGTGTCCTGTGCAGCTGTGACACCATGACCGTGTCCAGAACAGCACGATCTCCCCATTTGCTGTTTTCCTGACAACAGCTGGGAATTTAAATCTTTTTTTTTTTTTTATATATAATTGGTAAGATTCTGGCTGCAGCTCTTGGTACAAGAGTGAAGCAGAGGAGTCCTGGGGACACTGAGTGACAGGGATTTCCCTACAGCCACTTTCCAAAGGATGAAAACTGTGAGAAGTGAGCATGTCTTGGTGTAAGAGCTGACCCATCCAAGGAGAGCTTGGCTGAAGGAGATGAGCTTGTTAGAGGTCAATATTGAGGTTATCCTTTCAGCAGTGCACAGGTACAGTAAAGCCTTTCTCGCCCATTTTACTCTTTGCTCAACAAGCTCAGGAAGGCAGTGATGGCAATCTTCCTGCTGTCCCTGCCCTTGCAGTCTGTCTCCAAAGCCTCAGAGCCTCGCTGGGGTGGTCTCCTGCAGACGGTCTCCTGCTGTACTGGAGTGACTGGTATTTACCCCAGACGCTCTCCAGGAGCCCAGCAGACAGGGTGGTCTCAGGAGAGTCACAGTACTCACATGCTTACATGGCTCTGCCACAAGTTACTGTGTTTTTTCTCTTTTCTCTCCATTTCTACAGTAAAATTTAGTGTTCACAACTGAATTCTGTTCTCAAAAAAGCTAGAGCTCTATCATCATGGCAGCGCTTCTGGTCCTTCAGAATGGAGGACTTAGTTCTTCCTTCTCTGGAGGCTGCAAATCTGCCATCAGCATTGTTCCTGAGGCTGCTGCTGTGCTTCCCCTGCAGCAGAGACTCTTTTTCCCAGGTAGTTCCAAAGCCTACAGATGCTTTTGGTTGCCACAGGCAACTTTGTGTTTATGCCTCACATTTCAAGTTTCAACTTCCAGTAAAATGGCTATTCTATAGATGTTGGGGAAAATGGGGAGGGATAAATACCCAAGGGAAGTCAGCAGAAGCTGGAGGGTAAATCAATATATGTGGTGCAACCACTGCAAATAAGCATTTTTATAGTCTGGAGCGGTGTTCGGCTGCGGTTCAGAACCCACCAGGATGAAGGTGCTGGTGTGGGTGTGCAGTGCTGGCTGACACTGAGCCTTGACTCTGCTCTAAAAACAAAGGGAGTGCAGCCCAGCTTTGTGTGCTGAGATGTCCCAGTGGCTCTGAGCCAAAGTCAATAGAGTGTCTGTGTGTGGAAGGATTACAGGACTTTGTCTTCCAAAGGCAGAAATCAAAGAAGGAGAAATGCAAGAAGAACACCCACTGCTCCTGGTTTGGACCCCAAAGGCAGATCCTGAGTCAGCTGTGTGTTTGTTAATGGGCCGTGACGGTGACATCCCTCAGAGGACAGGGTCATTTCAGGTGACATCTACATATGCAGGAAGAAAAATGTCTTTGTGCAGCCAAGATAGAGATCCACCCCCAGCATTTATCAGCTCTATGGATCCTGCCCAGAGCAAAAACCACTGGCTTTTGTTTAAGCCCAGGCAAGTTGTGCCGCCCCTTCATAATGAGTTTGAGAGAAGTCAGAACATGCTGTTAAATGATTAGGTGACCTCTCATCCGAGTGGGGATTTCAGCCTGGTCAACTCCTTCAGAATCAGCACGACAAAAGTTACTGGATTTCGAAAGGTGGAAAGGCAAAGCCTGCCTGACAGAGGGAGCTAGGCTGGGGAATGAACAGAGCAGCAAAAGCTGAGGTGATGGGGGAAAGTGTCCTAAATAAGCTAGAATGAAAAAACTTCCCTAAAGGACATAACCCCCAAATTCCCTGAACACCAGTAAACCCCGAAATCCCTGTTTTCTGTTTCTGTGCCACCTTACACCATGTCTGAGTTGAAAATAGGAGTAACTCTTCTAAGCAGCAACTTGGTGAGTGATGTCCAGGAAGTGATGAGAGAAGTCATATAATTCCTGGTGGGCTACAGACTCTGTTTCTGCTTTTGGTGCACAGTTTGTGGTGTGAGAGCCAGTGCCTGGTCCTATGGACTGAGGTTTATCCTGAGACTTTAGCCCAAGGTCAGGTTTGTGTGAGTGTAAGTGGTGTGTGTCCCTCACCAAAGGAGCAAGGGGCACCCCTGTGAGTGTGGGGGTAGAAGACAAACTGGTCAGAAGGGTGTCTGTCAGATCTGATCTTCTTATTTAGTCCCAGTGGGGGTTTTTTATTTGTTTTGGTTTCTAAACTTTAAACTGTGGTCTGATACTGAAATTCTTAATGTTTTTCCTGGCTGAGTTGGAAGGTGATGAAAAGCCCCCACCAAACTGACTCCAGGACAGTGGTTTGGAGCTGTGCTGGCTGTTCCCAGTCTCCAAGCTGCTGTTCATTTGTGCTTCTCAAACTAAAGCTGGTCCCTTTGTCCCCATCTCTGAATTTCAGAGGCTGTGGGACAGTGAGGTGAACTTTGGGTGCTGTGCTGGGTTTCAGTGCTGTGTCTGTACAGGTGTTGTCTCTGTCTGTGGAGTGAGGTGGCCCCGGGAGGTGTCACAGTCCCCTCTCCTGGCTGGAATCCCAAGTGTGGGCTCCAGCCCTCCCAGCCTTTAGGGGCAGCTGCACACAAACCCTCTGGCAGTGGCTGAATGCTCGGGGGATCTGGGACTCTATGAAAGCTTTCATGTGCCCTGTCTTGAGCAATCCACTCCCAGCTGATGCCTGGCACAATCCCACAGACATTTTCCTAATGGCTGTGTTTAACCACTGAACATTCCCTGTGTGTGACAAGGGGCCACATTGTGCAGAATGAGGACAGAGTCATTTCTGCTTCTTGCATTGTAGACCTGCCTAAAAATGGATCAGTTAAAAAAAACACTCTTGACTTGTGGCCAAGTAGGTGTTTATTCCTTCTCCAGAAGCAGATGCACAAATGGAGAAGCAATAAAGGAAAAGATGTGTGTCGTGGCACCAAGGCTTCAGGGGGACACAAACACATTGACGCATTTTGTAAGCAGGGACATCTTATAAAGGGTCCATGCCTGTGGCAGAGGATCTGAGTGACTGAGCCCAGCCGGGGCAGCACTGACACTGGTCCTGGTGTGGGTTTGACTTGGGTTAGATCCCCGCCAAAAGCAGTTTGTGTGATCATGAACCATTAATGACTGTGGTGACTGTTGTGGTACGGACAGAGCACAGCTGGGGCTCTGTGGAAGCACCTCAGTCCTGGCTGTCTGTTGGTTGTGGGGCTCATGTCCTGGGAGCTGCCCTGTGGGGTAGCCCCACAATGGGGACCCCACACCACCCATGGGCACAGGTCAGCCCCCCTGCTCATCCCACGCAGCTCAGTTGCGGGAAGGACCTCTCCATCGACACTCCCAGGGTGTTCCCTTCCAGAAATCAGGCAACAAAAATTTCCAGAGCGCCTGGAACTGGTGCTGCTTTGTGTGGAAGCGATGCTGTTGCGCTGCAGAAAACTATTTGTTATGATTACAGAGTGTAAGAAGTTTTCGTCCTTTTCTCATTTATTATACTGGGCTCCCTTTGCCCTGTGGAGAAACAAGAGGCAAATGACATCAATATAACCTGCAGAGCCTGTTGAGATACGTCAAGTCACAACCTGAAAAACAAACCACCTAGAAACTGATGAGCTTCCAGCTATAATGTGGAATAAACTGACTTTAGGAGAGAACATTGCTCAGTGCCTGGATGGCTGTTATCCAGAGGAGTTCTACAGCATTGACCATGGTTTAAAGGGGTATCGTTAGGGCTTTGCTGCTCAAAGAATTTATAAAATACAAAGTTATTTTTGCCTGATTTATTGAGTGTACAACCAGTTCAGCCTGCTCTAGGCAGGGGCTGGATCGTGCCAGTGGTGTGCATTGTGGAGGTGGTTCATTATTAAGTTTGCACAAAGGCAGTTTTCCCTTATGTTTTGTACCTGAACAGTCCCTGGCAGCTGGAGCTGATGGGCTCTGCTTGCCCATGGACATCAGAGGAAAAGTTTCCAGTCACTCTGCCTGTGAAGTGCCCCTAATGTAATGTCTGAGGTGTGCAGAGAATTATTGCAACACCTGATTTTCAGCTCTTACTGTAACTGTTATGACAACGGCAAAACAATCCCGTTAATTCCTGTGCATTGCTAATTGGGGGTTTTTCAGGCTAACGATAACCACCTATTATTCTGTCACCTCCTTTCTGCAGTGTGTCCTTGATGATATTATACTGAGCACCATTAGCACTCACAAGTGGTTATTAATGGCAGCGTTTTAGTGGAGCACAGAGTTTGGTGGCTCCCACCTGTCTGCGGTTTCCTGCCATCCGCAGAAATTCCCTTTACTTGCTCCCACACAGTGTAAGCATGACCTGCTCCCTGCCTGGAGCCAGCCCCAGTCAGCCACCCCACACTGCTCTGACTGAAGTGCTGGCCCAAATGCCAGAGGAATTGCATCCAGCTCATCCTGATTAGAAAAGAGTCTGTTAATTAAAAGGGGGCAGACATAATTATAGCAGATGTAGACATTCCATTAGTTCATTTAAAAATAGTTATCTTGATAGCTAATTAGCTCTTTTGAAAACAGGCACCTGGGTAATTAAGGTGTTGTTAGAGGAGCCAAGGGAGGCACCCAGGGCCACGCTGAGGGAAGCTGTGCCAGTGCAGTGGGCTCTGTGCCCGTCGGCAGAGCAGGGCTCTGGGGACAGGCACTGGGTTGTTCCTCTGCGCCAGGTGTTTGTTGTTGTTGTTGTTGTTGTCACAAATTTGCACTTTAATCGCTTTCTGCCAATCTCAGTGGGATTATTTTGCCCTTCCAGGGCACAGCAATGCGCGCAGCAGGTTAAGCCCACCCTGCTGAGCTGGGCAGCAGTGGGTGTGAGCAGAAGGGAGGCGAGGCTGGGAGGGAACCCTGTGGTTGCCCAAAGCTGGTCTCCATCCACAGGTAGTGAGCCCAAAGCTCTCTCCCACAGCTCCCAGACACCACTCCCTTTGGAAAGCTTTCCAGAGCCAGCCATCGCACCCTGGAGGCAGCTCTGGAGTGGCTGCAGTTACCCAGTGCTGGTGGGCTGGAGCAGAGCCCACTCTCCCAGTTTGGATATGGCACTGAGAGTAGGGATGCTGCTGTCCGTAGGTCCCAGGTCACAGCCCAGGGATCAGGGAGATTTGACAGGAGGTGAGGTGCTGAGCAGTGGAAGTCTCAACCCGATAAGCAGTAAAGAGAATATGGAGCATGCTCCTGGCTCTCTTTTTGCAGGTGTGCATCGTGCAGAAGAGAGACACGGAGAAGATGTACGCCATGAAGTACATGAACAAGCAGCAGTGCATCGAGAGGGACGAGGTGCGCAACGTGTTCAGAGAGCTGGAGATCCTGCAGGAGATTGAGCACGTGTTCCTGGTGAATCTCTGGTGAGCAGCTCCCTCCCCTCTGCCTCAAGGGCCTCCAGTCCTCACAGAGCCACACATCTGATAATTTGAAGGGATCTTGTAACTCTTTTTCAGCAGCAGATCACTAAAATAGTGACATTTCAGGTTCAGTCATGACTTGACTGTGTGTGCACTGGCAGAAGTATCCTTGTTACTGGGCAATGTTTTAGGGTCTAATTTAAAAAAACCTCCTCAAATCAGGCTGAAACCTAACAAATAGCTTGAGTTGGTAATACTTGTGAAATGCATCCTGTCCAGGTAGTCCCAGTGAAAAAGGACAGGCAGTCTGTTTCCTTGGCTTCCCTACAACCACATTGGCCCCATTGGCACCCTCAGTGTGCTTTGCAGCACGTTCACTGGCCAAATAAAAATACCTTCCGTTAGAGTTCAGAGAAGTAATTTTCAAATTTTGCAGGAAAAATGAATTTACAAGTTTTAGAATGTAGATTAATATATCCTAAGGTCATTGGTTAGTTTGGGATGAGTCCTTGGCAGTCAGCCTCGGGACCCACTGCTGGGTGCTCGGGGTGATCCATCCTTTCTTCCTTCTAGTGAAGAAGTGACAGCAGTGAAAGATGAGAGAAAATCCCTGATATCCCATTTCTACTGGGATGTGTTGTGAGGGCTGGAATCAGTGCCTGGATGGCTCCCTGATTCCACTGAGAGAGGAAGGAGCAGCAGTTTTTCCTGGGAAGTTGCACACTCGGTGGCTGTACCTGCTGAGCCTGGGACAGCCCCTGCCATCCCCTCCCACTCCAGCAGTGCCAGATGCACAGCAGGGTGGTCAGAGGGGACACTGCCAAATATTCAGAAAGTTTTGTACCCTAAGTGGTAGAACTGGGTAATACTTCACATATGTTTGTTGATCCATTGCTCCAGAACAGCCAATTAAGTAAGTATTGTTTTTTCAGCATTTTAGCAATTACAAATGTTTTTTCCAACACATAATGAAATTCTGGAGAAGACTTGCTCTCGTAGCAAATCCTTCCCTTTTGGCTCATACTTTCAGAATAAACCTACATGTAAGATGGGAGTAGAAGTGAGTGATTCATAAGGATTATACAATCCCACATACTCCTTCGTTGGAACTGCAGCCACCAAATATAACAATGAGCGTTGTTGTGGTGTATCCCCCTGCTGTCAGTCTCCCGTGGGACCCACGGCAGATTTAGAGAGGCGGTTTACTCTACAGTAAATATAAATCTCTTTTTCTGCTTTTCCTGGTTAAATTAGAAGTTGTGTTTTCCAATTCATCTTCAGGATAGGCAGAGATATTTTAAGTAGGTTTATGAGATTATTGGCACTTGAGAATGTGAAGTTTCTCTGAAGTGTCTGGCTGGTAGAGCCTGAGCTCTGCACGGGTGGGGTGACAGCACTGCTCGCTCAGGGACAGTGACAGGGCGAGAGGGGGAATGTTACCTGGGACACTTCTCTCTTCAAAGAAAGTGTTGCTTAGTACAGCAATGGGTTAAAAACCAAACCCATGTCTTGTGCTGGGCTTGCTTAGTTGGGAAGGTGCAAATATTAAAATATGAAGTAGCATATTCAGTTCTGGCACCTCATGGCAAAAGTGACATTGAGGAGCTGGAGCATTTTGAGAGAAGGGAACAGAGCTGGGAAGGGGCTGGAGCTGCAGGAGGGGCTGAGGGAGCTGGGGGGGCTCAGCCTGGAGAAAAGGAGGCTCAGGGGGGACCTTCTGGCTCTGCAAGTCCCTGCCAGGAGGGGGGAGCCGGGGGGGGTCGGGCTCTGCTCCCAGGGAACAGGGACAGGAGGGGAGGGAACAGCCTCAAGTTGCACCAGTGGACGTTTAAGTTGGATATTATAAAAAATTCCTTCCTGGCAAGGGCTGTCCAGCCCTGTCACAGCTGCCCAGGGCAGAGGGGGAGTCCCCATCCCTGGAGGGGTATAAAAGCTGTGTGGATGTGGCATTTGGGGACATGGTTAGTGGTGGCCTTGGCAGTGCTGGGGGAACAGCTGGACACAATGGTCTCTGAGGACTTCTCCAAGCTGAATGACTCTGTGGTTCTCTGGTTCTGTGCCCATAGTGGGCCTGTTTGCAGCTCTCACAGGAGCTATGTGGTTACAAGAGGGGAAAGCCTGACTTGGTTTGTGAGCCCTGCTCACACACTACCTGTCCTGCAGGTACTCCTTCCAGGACGAGGAGGACATGTTCATGGTGGTGGACCTGCTTCTGGGTGGTGACCTGCGGTATCACCTGCAGCAGAACGTTCAGTTTACTGAGGAGACAGTCAAACTCTACATCTGTGAGATGGCACTGGCCCTTGACTACCTGCGGAGCCAGCACATCATCCACAGGTAACCCTGGGGGCCCTGCTGGCAGGTGGGAGCTGGTGGGACCTGTTCTCGGTGGGGTTGGAGTGGGTGATGCTGTCTCTGCTGTTCCTGGGAACCCTCTGGGTGCTGGTCCTGCCCCCCATCACTCAGACGGAGCTTGTTGCTTCATTGGGGGCTGAACATTTCAGGGTGGGTGTCAAAGCCATCCAGAGCTTCACACAAATATCCCCAGTACCGTGTTATTAATTTTCCTTGGGAATGATGCCTGAGCCAGTCCCATGCTCCCACTTCTTCACCCAGTTACCCAGGGAAAGTGTCATCATAAAGGGACTTACCTCATGTTAGCGTACTTTTGGTTTATGTGCTCCTAATTTTTGATAGACAAAATGTTACAGGGTTTTTGTTGAGTTGCGTCCTTGGTCTGGCTGAGATTCCATCTGCTGTAACTTTTCTTCTTTTTCCAGAGATGTCAAACCAGACAACATTCTTCTCGATGAGCAAGGTAAGATCACTCTGCCCCTCTTTGCTCCCTCATTCATTCCAGGGGCAGATCCTTCACAGTCCTGAGTACTGGGCATCATTTTACCTGGGGAAAGTGTGGGTAAAGCACCCTTTCTTTTACTTGATTGATGGCAGGCTGAATGTCCCTGTGCATTTGCAATGCCAGGTAGGGTCCCCCAAGGGCAGCCCCTTTCCTGGTTGCCCCCTCTCTTTGCCCACACTTGGCCTCCTCCCTCACTGATGTCCCTGCCCATGGCAGGGGTTTGGAACTAGATGATCTTTAAGGTCCCTTCCAACCCAAACCTGTGATAGTGTTTCCGTGTTGTCTTCTTCACTCTGTAGCTTCTGGCTAGAGCAATTTGGCCAAGTGCTGGGTTTACTGGGAGTTAACTGGTTTGTTCCAAGTTTTTAAAATCAAGACTGAAAGCTCCCTACCCTTTGATCACCTGGCCAGCCCAGATCCTGGGAAAGCTTTGGGATCTGATATAACCATTCCATGCGGTCTTACACTGACCTGCCCCTGCCTGTGCTGTTGTGTCTGAGGGCAGAAGCTTATGAAACAAATGTATTCTTACTCTGCATTGCCACTGCACTGCCATTAATTCCTTCTTAAAATGTGTCTTTATTTAAGGTCATGCCCATTTAACAGATTTTAATATTGCAACAATAATTAGGGACGGTGAAAGAGCGACTGCGTTGGCTGGGACAAAGCCCTATATGGGTAAGAAACAATCTCTGCTCTCTCCTCTTTGCTCTGACTCAAAGTGTTTCATATTTTGAGAACGCTCAGCACACACTGCCCGACGGGCCCTGGCTGGGGCAGAGGCACTGGGTTAGTTTAGAGCATTAATGCATGTGCCCAAGTCCTTCAGCAGAGCCCAGTTGTTAGAAAAGTGAAACTCCCAGAGGGAAGGCATCACTGTTGGCGTGCCCTCCCTCCCATGACATCCCACCTTACCCTCTCCAACCAGTCCTGCCCCCCCTATCCCACCATGGCCCCCCATCTCACCCTGCCCTCCTCCTCCCTTCCTGCCCTCCCCACTGGCCCCAGCCTTGGGCATGGTTCATCCCAGTGGGCTCCAGGTTTCTGCTGTCCCTGGACTGCGAGGACTCTCCCTGTGTGTGCCTGATAGCCCAGCTCCCATGGAGGGCAGGCACAGCTGCTCTCCCTGCCTCACACAGCCTCCCGTCGGGTGGTCGTGAATGAAAAGCTTTCTGCTTTTTCTGACTTACCTGAAGTACTGAAATAGAAACCACGAATAACCTGTTGCATTTTGCCCTTTCTGTTCAGCTCCGGAGATTTTCCACTCCTTCCTGAACGGTGGGACGGGCTATTCGTTTGAGGTGGACTGGTGGTCTCTGGGAGTCATGGCTTACGAGCTGCTGCGGGGCTGGGTAGGGCTCCGGCCATCCTGGCCCTTGGAATGCATGTCTGACTGGCCATGGGGGGAGAGGGGGCTCCTTCTCATCTCCCTGCTCTTTCCCCAGAGGCCCTATGACATCCACTCCAACAACCCCGTGGAGTCCCTGGTGCAGCTCTTCAGCACTGTCAGTGTCCAGTACTCCTCCTCCTGGTCCAAAGAGATGGTCGCGCTGCTGCGGAAGGTAAATCATCCTGCTGGGGCAGCTGTGCTGGGTGTTACTGGCTGTGCAGGCAGCACTGGCTGGAAACTACCACCACTACTGTTAATAATAACCTTTTAAAGAAAGACAAGCTGAGAGAGCTGGGGGTGTTCACCTGGGGAAGAGAAGGCTCTGGGGAGACCTGAGAGGCCCTTCCAGTGCCTAAAGGGGCTCCAGGAGAGCTGGGGAGGGACTGGGGACAAGGCATGGAGGGACAGGACACAGGGAATGGCTTCCCACTGCCAGGGATATGGGGGAGGAATTGGTGGCTGGGAGGGTGGGCAGGCCCTGGCACAGGTTGGGCAGAGAAACTGTGGCTGCCCCATCCCTGGGAGTGTCCAAGGCCAGGTTGGATGGGGCTTGGAGCAACCTGGGCTGGTGGGAGGTGTTCCTACCCATGGCAGAGTGTTAGAACTAAGTGATCTTTAAGGTCCTTTCTGACCCAAACCATCCTGGGATTCCACGATTAGTCATGTGTGTTGTGTGTTTATTATCCTTTAATAAGATGCACTATGTCTGATAGCAAGGGAAGCAAAAAGGCTGTTTTTGGTATAACAGTCAGATTCCCAGGTGGGCTAGAACTGTGTCTTCCAGCATCCCACCTTCTCCAGGACCTCTGTAACCTGTAAAGGCAGTGGTGATGGCTGGGATGGGAGGTGAGATAAAGAGCGTGTGCTGCCCTGCAGTTTTGTCTGCTCCCTCTCGCCGGTTTTTCAGGGCTGAGGGGTCTGGTGGGGTTGTGAGAGCTGTCGGGGCATTGCAGGTCCATGGGCTGTTCTGCTGCTCTCCCCGTGCTGCAGCTGGAGGACCCTGGTGATGAGGTGAGGGGCTGGTTTAGCTCCGGCTGGCTTGAGAACTCAGAAAAGTAGCCTGTGAATTTTCCGCAGGAAAGATACACCCGGTGCTGGCAGCAAACAAGCGCCTCCGATGTGAGTTAATGCTGGGTGGGCAATCTGTATAATTGGATTGGGTTTAATGAGGAGCAGCGTTCCCAGCGGAGGCAGCGGTGGCGCATTCGGCAGGTTCGCATTGCCCTCTGCTGGGCAATGCCCGACTCTCAGGGAATCCAGGGAATCCTCTCACCGGGAACGTGCCAGCAGCCCCCCCGAGCCGGGAAGGACCCCCATGCCCCGCGGAGTGCTGTGGTGCCCCTACCCTGCATCCTGCCCACTCACCCTTCACAGCATCCCTGCGCTTGGGGGGCTGCAAGTGCAGCCACCGTCACCTGCCCCCTGCACCGTCACCTTCAGCGTTGGGAAAGCACCCAGTGCTGGCTTCATCTTCGGGAAAAAGGTTGTAACCACCTAGAATCAGCGTGCCCAGGACTGCTACAGATTTTTAAGGAACACGGTCCCAGCAGGACACGGTGCTGAATCCTCTGCCCTCAGACTGGTGTCTCAGTGGATCATGCAAGCATTGAGGATTTTGCTCTCTGTGCTCAGTAATCAGTGTGTGTGATGAACAGTGGTGTCCCTGGTGTCACAGGCGGGGTGAAACAGGACGTGGGGAGATTGAGGCTGAAATGATGAGCCTCTGGAGGGCTCGATGTATCCCTGACACGGGGAGGAGTGCCCAGGGCAGCAGTGCCAGGTGCTGCAGGGAAGGGTCGGGCATTGTAGGATGCACGGGGGAGCAAACCCACACTGCTCCGGGAGCTCGTGGTACCTGGTTTCACAACCCTCAGAACGTTTTCTAAGGTTTTTTTCCTGTGATAAGTTATGCACTTCCCATAACAGAAAGGCTCCTGCATGGCTGAACCATCAGAGCTGTCCCAGGCAGGACAGTGCTGGGTGCCTTGTCTTTCTCCTCTGACATGAATGCTCTTCCCTCTGATGCTCTTTCTTCCAATGCTTTTCCCTCCAGTGCTTTTCTCTACCCTGTTTTCCCCTCTCCAGCTGCTGACAGTGAACCCTGAGCATCGCTTTTCCTGCCTGGGTGACATCCAGGCCACCACGTACCTGTCCAGTGTGGTCTGGAGCGACGTCTGCGAGAAGCGCGTGGAGCCAGGCTTTGTTCCTAATGTGAGTAGGACTGACCTGCGTCAGGGCCCCTTCTCGTGCTGGAGGAACCCCTGTGACAGCAGGGGGTGTCCGACAGGGAGGTGGTTTTTGAGTCTCCCCTGTGCCTGACACGGGTGTCGTGTCATGTTGCAGAAGGGCCGCCTGCACTGCGACCCCACCTTCGAGCTGGAGGAGATGATCCTGGAGTCGAGGCCCCTGCACAAGAAGAAGAAGAGGCTGGCGAAGAACAAGTCGAGGGATAACAGCAAAGACAGCTCCCAGTCTGTACGTGCTCTCTGGGGTGGCATCCAGCTGGGAGAAGGCTGAGCAGCTGGATTTGGGGGGTATCCCAGCCATTACTGCCACGCTGCAGGAGCTGCGGGTTTATTTTGATAAAAACATTTCTTCATTGGAGTCTTTCTGACAACAAGGAAGGCGTTCTATGGAAGTTTGATCACAGTCTTTCACAGTAATCTGTACTTTGGAAGATGGACTGAGCAGCAGAGGTCTGGGCACTGCGGTGTGTGTGCAGCCAGTGTCCCCGTGTCCCCACATGGCCCCAGACCCTGTGCGCCTGGGGACAAGGCAGCAGCTCCCTGTGTGTGTTTGCAGGGACTCACACATGTGGGCTGTGTGCTGGGCTCTCTCCACGCTGGCTGGCCTTCCTTTGGGCTGACAGCATTCACAAAATGCAGGATAAACGTGTTGTGTTTATGTGGGGAATGGTGTAATCTGTGTTTTATGGAAAACTTCTGCCATGGATGGCACAAGTGCCTGGTGAAAACCACATGGCAGCCAGCCCTGCTGCCTCCAGCTGTTGGGCTGAGGTTGTGGGCGTGGAGGGTCTCCTGCACACATCTGGAGTCTCCCCCACACAGCTGGGAGTGCTGGGGTGCTGCAGGCAGCAATGAGATGCAAATTTGGCTGCTTATGCCTGTCTTGTTTTCCCTCAACAGGAAAATGACTATCTCCAAGAATGCCTTGAAGCTATCCAGCAGGACTTTGTCATCTTCAATAGAGAGAAGTGAGTGTGTTGGGTGGTTTTTTATTGGGAAAAGTACTCTTTTCCCTGATCTCCCTTAGGAATCAGAGTTCTAGTGCCTGACAGCTGGGAGCACCTCGCTTCTGGCTTAGCCTCAGGTGAGGAGCTCAGGTGCTGCCTGTGTATGAAAAATAGTTCTCACCACAAAGGGAGACAAGATCAGGGATTATTAATCACTGCCATTAAATGAAATATGCTGCAGAGAGACTTCTGGGATTTAACATCTGTATGTGTTGCTGCTTCAGTTCCCCCCTGGCATCTCCTCGCCCATCCTGCTTTTGGAAGGTGATGTTTTGGGAAATGAAGGCAAAGGAGGTTGGATTTGATGATCTTGAGCCTTAACTATTCAATGAAGGTGTCAAAGTCTCTGGTGGGCATGAGCAGGCAGTGAAAGTGCTGGATTAAAGCTGCTGCTTCCCCTGGCTTGGGAAGGGTTTGTCTGTAAGCAGAGCAGGGGGCTCTGTGAAGGATGTCAGGGTAGGAGCCTGGTGGGTGACCAAGGTCTGAGTGGGCTGAAGCCTCGCAGGCCATTTTGGGGTGTTTCAGAGCAGTTCAGTGTGGCTTGCTGGTGCATTGGCCTCTGTCATCACCTTTAGGTGTGCCCTGGGAAGCCCCCTTTTGTTCAGCTGGGTCTGCAGTAGACCCCTCTCAAGTGGTGCGAGGGCAGCCTGGGGTGCACTCACAGCTGCAGACCACCCTCACCCTCTCCCTCTGGGGGATGTTTGGTCTGGGGGTGCCTGATAACCCCTGGTTCCTCCGCTCCCACAGGCTAAAGAAGAGCCAAGAGCAGCCGAGCGAGTCGGTGTCCACCTCGGAGACGGCGGACGAGGCCGATGCGGAGGCTGAGCCCGAGGCATCCCCCCTGCACATGTGCAGCTCGGTGTGCTCCTCGGGCAGCAGCTAGGCTGGAGCCCGGGCCAGGGTCCCCAGGGCCACCCCAGAGCACCCACAGCTCCTCCTGCACGGCTGGAGATACAGAGAGTTCACACGGAACTGCCCTCCTGGGTCATGGAGCGCCAGCCCAGCATGTCGTGGGGAAGACACAGCCTATGCAACTTGTCCAGGGGAGATGGACTTCTTTACTTGCTCTGTTTTAGTGTCAGGTTGCTGATGGCACGTTTTTGATGCGGTGAGTGGACAAGGGAAGAAGCCACATCCTTGGGTCCCCTGAGGGAAGCCACAGAGCGGGCAGGAAGGCTGAAGAGGTGGTTCAAGCGTGACTTTGGTGTTCCCTGTTCACGAAGGCTGTGTGGGGACAAGCACTCCCTGCGCAAAGCGGAGCAGCCCCGAGGCCTCTCCGGGCCATGGTGTGGTGGCAGCACCAGCTCCTGGGAGCCTCCAGCTGGTCGGGTCCCGCACAAGGACATCCCAGGCACATCCTTGTCCTTGTGTCACCTGTCCGTTCCTTTCCCGACTCCGGGCAAATAAATGTTTTTTTGTGCACTCCATGGATTCTCCAGAGGCTAGGTAATGTGTGATGGGTTCAATGTGTGTTCGAGATGCAGAATGTGTTTAAAATGTTTGCTTCCCTCATGTGGCTGCTGCGGGCAGCGAGGAGCCCTGGGATGCACTGCAGGGTCTGGCTCTGTCTGCCTGGGTTTGGAGCACACAGTTAATCACAGGCTCAGGTTTAGTTGGAGGCAGAGTGGGTGGCCTTGCAAGGCTGCTCGGTTACAAAAGACAGGAATCTCTTATTTCACCCTTCAATTTACTTTATTTTCAGTGTAGAGTACAAGTACTGTATATAATTTACCAATACCTCTCTTAACTTCTTAATAAGACGAGGTCTCCTTCCCCTACTCCCCCTCTGGATGTTGCCTTTCTTGTTTCAGGAGCCTTCACTATGTTACTTGATCTGCTGTAGAGTGGATGTTGGTCACTGTTGCTAAACCCGAGCCCTGCAGCTGCCCTGGCACCCAGGGGTGTGGTGGGACCGCTGAACCATCAACAGCTCTTTGCTGCCAGACACGGGGAGGCTGCAGAGTTTGCATCCTTACTGGATATTCCTGATGCAGAAATGGATGGAAAATGTTTTTAACAGATGCAGATTCTTTCAGGACAAGCTTTGTTGCTGTTTTTGCTTCCCGAATAAACCAGAAAGGCATTAATGGTACAAAACAATCTGACATGAGCAGTGACATGGCGCGTGCATCTCCCACAGTTTTATGTGGGAATTAGTGCGTGGGTAGAATTGGCAGAAGCACATTGAAAGGTGTGCAGGAGGAGGGGAGCTGGAGCTCTGGGTCCAGGGGCACAGTTATTTTCAGGACAGAGGCAGGCAGACACTGTCAGGCCTGGGGGGATGAGCATCCCGCCCTCGCTGTGCCTGGTGAGGGACCAGGGTTGCACCCCGAGCCCCTGGTGTCACCCACAGGTCCCTGTACACCCTGTGCCTCGTTAGTGTCTGTGTTAATGACAGTGCAGGGGGACTGTGGCTGTTCAGTGAGTGAGGGCTGAAATAAATGTGTTCCCCTGCTTCTTTTCCCAGCTGCAGGAGGGCACCTACTGGCTCTAATCCTGGGCCGTGCTGAGGGGACCTACCCCCTCTTCCCCCACTAACTTCCAGGCTGTTTACTGGATACCAGGGTGGCCTAATTACCTTTTCCTGCCCACCAGAGAACACCTGTGTGTGCAGGTAGGCCGTGTGCTCTGGTCCTTTCTGTGCTGAGCAGCCCCTGCTCTCCACGTGGGGAGCCTGTTCCTCACACACCTCATGTCTTGCATCCCACATCCCTCAGCCCAAGCACCTGGCTCTGTCCCAGTGCAGCAGGTGAGGGTCAAACCATGTGTTTATTCAGAAGCTAAGAATTACAGGTAATTTACTCCACTGGTATGGATGATTTTTCTCAGTGAATTCCATGGCACTATTTAGCAACTTTCTGTAAATAATGACAAAAGTTTGGGCTGTCGGAATGATGAGGAGAGTCACTGATTTTTTGACCTAAACATCCTGTTTATGAGAGGTGCAGACAGATCCTATTCAGCCAGAAGCTCTCAGGCCAGGAGAGGTGTTCACAGTTACAGGATGTGTCTAATTGACATTTTCATTGCTTTCCTTAGGACAAGGGACAAGCAGCCCCTGAGATGGGGTTGGGGTGTGTGGTGAGGAGCCAACTTGCCTCTGAAATGGAGGCTTCTCAGCCCAAACCCTCTCTGTGTCAGTCATCTGCTCCCTTTGCAGGACCCTGAGTGAATTGTGCAAAACACCTCAGCAGCACTTGGCAGAAACTGGGATAACTTGCAGGGACAAGCCAGGGAATAGCTCCTTCCCAGGGAAACACTCAGGGCAGATCCTGGCTGCCTGGGAAATGCCTCTGGAATCTAGTAGTGCCTCTCCAGGAATGTGCTGGGGACACTCTGCTTCTGCCTCAGTCATTGCTGAGCCTGAATCCCTGAGAACACTACCAGGACACAGAGCTCTGGGATCACCGCACCGAGTGGAAAAGACACCCTGAGCTCGTGCCCAAAGTACTCAGTGTGGATCTAAAGTAATACCTGAGCACAACCTCACCAGAGCCTGTCAGGGACTGGCTTTCATTGGCTCCCCTTTCTGCCTGGTCCCTGGAGAAGAAATGGCAAGGAGAGAGCAATTGGGAAAGGGAAAAGTGATAGGAAACAGCTCAGTGTTTGCTTCACTGTCGGAACCCTGTGGTGGGTTTCAGTGCTCTGGGCCTCCCTGGGCCCCTGTTGTGTCACGTCCCCATCGCTGTGTCCTGGTAACGAGCTGGTGCTGACTGTGCTGAACCTGGTCCTGTTGGCCCCGTATGCCTTTTTGGCTCCTTCCAGCTTGTCCTGTGTCCAGCTCACCCCATCCACAATGGATTCCTGGGGGTTTGGTCCTCTCTCCCTCCCCTCAGGGGTTCCCTGTCACTGGCCCCTGGCACAGCCCAGGGTGGGGATGGGGATGGGGATGGGGATGGGGAGGGAGCTCTGGGGGTGTGTCAGGGTTCCCCACCATCGCCGGTGCCGGTGGTGTTGGACGAGCCCTGATGCCCAACATTGAGCAAACCTCCCAGTGAAGTCATGACATCCCTAGTCCTAAATCCCAGCCTGGAAGGCATCACTAGCAGCTCTGGGTTACACCTCCACTACAACCAGAACACAGGAATTTTCTGGATATAAATATTTAAATACCTGTATTTTTTGTATGACAGATTTATACAGCGTGTGCCATTTGCCTCTGTGAAAAGTCTACAGCACCTATAAATTATTCTCCTTTAATCACTTGCCATGAGGTTGTTTTCTTATCTCTGTTGTGTTACAAAGTTTTGCAAAGTTGCATATTTTTAAATGTTTCCATTGAATTTCACAGCCTTCACTGGGAATTTTGTGCAGAAGAGCAATGCCAGGTCAGGTCCTGATGTTTCTTCTGTTGCCAATTCTTTATTACTCCAGAGCTTGCCAGAAAGAGACTAAGAGTAATAAAATAATAGCAAAAATGCCAATAATATGGACTTGACCCTGGACAGTGCTGAAATCCTGTTGCCTTGGTAGGGTATTTTTTTTTAAATTATTGCAGTGCATATATATGTAAATATATCTTTGTATTTTATGTTAATACATTCCTGTAATTTTCTTGCATGACAATTTTACCATGTCACAGAATATTTAAGTTATGACGAGTCTGTGTTTTTGCAGATACTGCTGGAAACCATTGCACATGTGCAGTAATAAATGTGTATTTTTAACATTGCCAAGGCTTTGGTGTTATTTCCAGGACGTTGAGCTGTGGATCCATGAAACCATGGAATGCTGGAATTTTGGAGCCCAGCTGGAACGCCCTGCTGGTGTGGAGCTGGGTGGAATGAAAGCTGCAGGAATGTGGCTGTGTGACACCTCAAAAATAGCTGCTGAAAGAGGAACAGCTGGATCCAGGTGTTGCAATGTCCCACTTTCCAGGGTCAGCCAGGTGTTTGTGATTCCCTAGGGAGGCTGTATCTGCACACATGGGGCTGAGGGACTGTCCATGGTGGTGGGGGGGTCTTGGTGAGGATCAGGAGAGCCCTGGGCATGGCCATGGGTCCAAACCAGCCCTGATGCCATCAGCACTGGGGCTGGTGGGTGGTTTAAGAGCAGCAGGATGGGGCTGGGGGTGTGCAGGGGACAGAGGTTTGGAGGGGCTGGTGAGTGATTTGGGAGCAGCAGGATGGGGCTGGGGGTGTGCAGGGGACAGAGGTAGGAGGGGATGGTGGTAGGACCCTGGCATTGCTGCAGCAGGGAGGGTGTGACAGCTGTGGCTCACTGTAATTTGGTATTTCCCCTGCACAGGCCTGGATTTTGTATTAAACTTGGTAAAAGTGGCCCCAGGAGTGTCAGGAAAGCTCTGCTTTTCCCCTTTCATCCCTCCCCACTGCAGGAATCACTTCTCTGGCTCCTGCTGCTGTCACAGCACAGGCAGCAGCTGCAAAGGCTCCTCCTCACTTCAAAGGAGCCATGAAGGAACGAGACAAATCAATGTCTGAGCCTGAGCTCGTCCCTCTCTGCACAGCCCGGTGTCTCCACTTTGATGCCTCTGGGACGGCATTCCCAGCTGTCCGTGGTGTCCCCAGGGACCAAGGACACCGGTCAAGCTGGGTCCTTCCCTGCAGGGAGGGAAAGGCGAAGGTATCAGGGTGAGGGCAGCTTCCCACACACAGCCCTGAAATACAGTGGGTGGAAAAGCAGGTGGACTCCACCCTCCAGGACTGAGTCCAGGACTGCCCAGTGTCTGCCTGCCCTGTGTCCTTATCGCTCTGCCTAAGATGTGGGAACCACCGTTTGCCAGGGACAAGCATCTTGTCCCACCCCCTGCCATGGGCAGGGACACCTCCCACCAGCCCAGGTTGCTCCAAGCCCCGTCCAGCCTGGCCTTGGACACTCCCAGGGATCCAGGGGCAGCCACAGCTTCTCTGCCCAACCTGTGCCAGGGCCTGCCCATCCTCACAGGGAAGAATTCCTTCCCAATGTCCCATCTAACCCTGCCCTCTGGCAGTGGGAAACCATTCCCTGTGTCCTGGTACTCCATGCAAAATAAAAATAAATAAAAAGGCTACAGTGAGCATGGAAAGGCAGGGATAATTTGGGATAAGTGGAGGAATAGTTTGGTGCCTCTGCCAGCTGATTCTCTGCCTCAGGAGCACTGCTGTCCTGCAGGGAATCCAGAGGTGCATCCCCACTCCAGGCACAAGCACTGAGACCTGGGACTCATCCGTGGTGCTGCAGAGCTGGGGATGGGCCCTCAGTCAAGGGCATGGAGCGTCTCCCCAGCGTCCCTGACCCAGAGCCTGCAGGAAAGCTGTCCAAAGGAATTAGGGCCAGAGACCACGGCGGTGCCACGGAGGGGTTTGTTTCCCGGAGGCTCTGGCTCCATTAGCAGGCGGCTGCGGGGCTCGGCTCAGCATCTCCTGGCACTGGCAGAGCTGCAGAGATGCTTCTGGCTCCAGTCCCTGCATTAGGAGGAGGCTGGGGCAGCTGTGCCAGCTCCAGCAACTTACCTGACAGAGGGAATCAATGCAAACTCTCCCTCCAAAGGGAAGGGACTGGTGGGATTTGAGCCCTGGGCTGGCGCAGTGGGTGGAGGGACCAAAACTGAGCTATGTGGGAGAGGGAATGGCATCTCTGAGACCTGGGACTAACCAACCCAGCTGTGGGAAAAGAGATGTTTCCAGGACAGAGAACACAGAACTTCCTTTCTCAAGTGCTACCAAGCTGAGGGTGTTGGGGTGTCCCTTTCACCCCCTGGATGTTGGGTGGTGGGGAGGTCACTGCCAGCAGACTGTGACTTCTATCTTTCTCATTCCTTATGGAGTTCCTACTGCCATAATTTTAAGGTCTAATTAGAAAGAAAATAGATTATAGTATCATAAATGATTAGGGTTGAAAGGGACTTTAAAGCTCATCTAGTCCCACTTCCTACCATGGGCACAGACACCTTCCACTAGATGTTAATTGTAGGAAAGCTCAGAAAACCAATAAATGAAATAAAGTAAGTTAAAACTTACTGCAGCATTAAGCTGTGAGATGTAGGTCAGACCAGATAATCAAAAAAAACCCACCAAAAAATAGATCCCTCCCTGGTTTATATTTGTGGGTTCAGGTAATGATAGCTTCATTCCTACCTAACTCATGGATTTGTGTATCTGGAGCAGCTGTACATGTGACTCAGCTCCCACCCATAGAGCACAAGTCTGCTTGTGCTTCCACAACCCTATTCCCTTTCTCATTCCCTGCTCAGACAGAGCTGGAGAGCAAAGCCTGACACTGCCTGAGGGGTATCAGCGTCTCACAGACACATCATGGCATCTCACTGTGCCAGATCTCACTGGGAGCGGGAGCGGCACTGACCTGGTGGGACAAGCCAGCCCCGCTCCCAGTGCTGGGGGCTTGCCTGCAAACCAAGGGGGTTTGGGGTCAGGCAGCTGCACGGCCCTGAACCCAGCCCAGTGCCCTGAGCGAGGGGGCACACTGAGCAGGAGGGTGGCATTCTGCCTCGGGCACACACAGCGGGTGAGGAGCCTCTCCCCTTGTCCAAGGGGAGGACAGTAACCTGCAAGTCAAGATTGGGTTGTACAATCCTGACACAGAAAAACCCAAAGGAAGAAAACACAAAAATAGTCTTGGGAAGATCAACCACTTCCACCCTTTTACGATTTCCAACCAACTTTATTCCAAGCAAGGGGCAGATGGGAACAGCGAGCTGTTCCTGGAGGTACATGCATGGCTCTGTGGCCAGAGATTCACTCTATGTACACAGCTTTGAATACAATAACTAGCCTTTATAAAAGAGTGTGCCACATGCACTTGGCCTCCAAACAAGCCCTGGCATTGTGTACTGGACCCACACTTGGTTCTTGAAAAACTGTATAAATAATCTGTAAAAACAAGGCTGTCAGAAGGACAGGGGCCCAGAGCATGGGCAGGTCCCAGAGAGGCAGCCCCCTCTGCCCCGGGACACGGGGGCTGCACCCACCCTGGGGCTGTGACTGCCAGGGAGAGACGGACAGAGGGACAGGGGTGGCTCATGGGTGTGGTGGCCATGGCTCTGGGACAGATGTGACAGACGGGATGTGACTGCCTGTATGGAAACCACAGAAGTGCTCTTCGGTTGGAAGCCCTCCGATGGGAGTGGGCAGTGGGAGCTACTGGAAAGGAGCGTGATCCAGCCAGGATGCGCCTTCATTTCCGCCCCAGCCCCAGCCAGCCCCAGCAGGGCTGAGCCCGCTGCCTGGGGACATCGTGGTGCCACATGCACAGGGAAGGCTTTCCGAGCAGCTAGGGAAGGAATTCCCATGGGAGGATCCAGGCTGGGAGCGCTACCACGGGGGTCACTCTACTTTCTACCTACGAGGGAAGGGCTGGGGCAGCAGAGGAGTGCTTGCTCGCTGTCACCCTGCGTGGGGGGCACGCACCGCCCCCTCCCCGCTGGCGCTGGCAGGGACCGGCACGGTGGTGGCACGGGGACAGCGTCAGGACAGCGAGGTGATGTTGGACCTCCCTCCCGGCGGGGCCATGATCTTCTGCGCCGTGCGCCGGGCAATGTGGTCATCCGCCTGCGACCCTGCGGGACAGCAAAGGGGGGAGTCCCACTGCTTTAAATGCACACACCACACAGTGTTTCCTCGGGGGGAAACACCAGGAATTTCACTGTCTATCGTTTTGGACACTCTGCTATCACAGTGCAGTTTGGAATGGCTGTATCTGCCTGAACTTCTTCATCCTTTATTACATCTTTCTGGAAAACCTTATAAATGGCTTTCCTGCAAAGTTTGTATATAATAAAATATAGGGCTTTGTACATTTATCAAACAATACAGGACCCATCTGATCCAACCAGCTAAAAAAACATTATGGAAGTCATTTCAGGGCAGAGCATTGGCTTTCCAAGCTCCTGACAGCTGCTGGGCAGGTTTCTGCAGGGCAAATGATGCTGAGTCATTGCCTGCTCACACAGGAAGTCCGATGGGATTATCCTTCCAGTTCCTGGAAATTGAGTTATTTGGCCAATCTCTACAAACCCAACCACTTCCAACCCTGACTCATAGCTGGGATTGAAGTCCCAACACACCAGCAGCCACGGCAGCATCCCATGGACCCAGGCAGGGCTGTGGTGACACCATCACCTTCAGCCTCCTCCTCCTCCCCGTGGTTGCAGCTTCCACCCTCCCTGGAGCCACCTCACAGTCCCCACCAGGCTCTGTGCCTTGACACAGGTACCGTAACACATTCCAGGTCCCTCAGTGCTGCCCTCGGCCCCCCCGCTGCTGCCACAGGACAAATCGCTCTTCACTGAGCCAAAGGGAGTTTCTGTCTCCCAGCCCTGCTGGGCTTGCCTGCCCACCCAGGGCAGCCCCACGTACCCGAGAGGCTGAAGCCCGACTGGTGGAGGTTGCGCACGGGCACCGCCGGGGCTTTGCTGGCGCCGGGCGCGAGCCGCGCCGTGGCCGTGGGTGCCGCAGCCCTGACGCTCGCGGGCACCTCGTGCACCGGCCCGTCGTACATCCCTCTGGGAACACCGTGGACCTCGGCCAGCTGTGGGGACAGCGAGCAGAGGGGTCAGGCACAGGCAGGGACAGGTGACAGCGCAAGGGGGAACGGCCTCAGGCTGGGATAGGGCAGGGGCAGGTGGGATAGTGGAAAAACTCCTTCCTGGCAAGGGCTGTCCAGCCCTGGCACAGCTGCCCAGGGCAGGGGGGGAGTCCCCATCCTTGGAGGGGTTTAAAAGCTGTGTGGATGTGGCACTTGAGGACAAAGGTTAGTGGTGGCCTTGGCAGTGCTGGGGGAATGGTTAGACTCGATGATCTTACAGGGAATTTCAATCTGGCCTTGGACACTTCCAGGGATGGGGCATCCTCAGCTTTTCTGGGTCCCATCCCAGGCCTGCAGGAAGCTGCCATGGCCCCATCCCCATCCTGCCCTGACTCCAGGCAGCCCTGGCACTCTGGACACCCCAAGGCACCCTGGACACCCCAAAGCACCCCAGAGTTGGGGGACCAGCCTCTGCAGGTCAGTAGGGTTACTGATTCCTGCTCTGCCTTCCTCTAGGATGCAGCGTGGAAGTGTCTGCAATAGCACAGGGAAAAGGGAAGGAAGGCAGAGCTGTTAAGAAGCTTTTTACATCTTTGTGTCTCCTTAAAAAGCTGTGCCAACACACAGGAGGATTTATCCTACTGTATTTCCAGTACCACTGGAACATACATCCCTTACTTTCCGATGGCTGCACAGCAGAAACTGGGAATACAGTAACAGAAACTTCTGTGGCACAGGTAGGAGAGGAATTTCAACCCCTACCTCAACAAATAAAAAGAAAACTTTGCTAGAAGTCGTATGTTTGCTTTATAAGATTGTAATAGGCAAATGATACGAATAAAACTGGCATTACGAGCTCTAATACTACCCTAGGAATTACTGACTGGGGTGCCAGACCCCACACCACAGCAGTTACATGGCAACACACAGACTTCTAATGCCTAGAAAGAAATAACATTAAAAATATTCCTGTTGCTGCTGCAGGTTTGCCATCACAGTGACCCAAATCCAGTAATGCAGACAGAGTGTGGTGACAACACAGGATTATGGCAAATAAAACTCTTCTTACCCTGTTTCTTGCCTTTATCCTTTTATAAACAAAATCTGGGAATGTCTTTCTAGGAACGAAGCGACCTGAGCCCTGGGTGACACGCAGGTTTCCATCTTCAAGGACAACCCTTCCCTGACTGATGACCACGGTCGGGACCCCGTGGCACTCGGTGCCTTCAAATATGTTGTACTCCACGTTCTGGAAAAACCAAAACCCGATGTTCAGTCCTGGTAGGATTTAAGAGTAGGAGGTGACAGCCAACAGTGCCCCCATTTTTGTACACTGCTCCTCACGCACCACCAGTCACTAACTAACCCTTCCAGTTTTGAATAAAAGGTTCCAAAGGGATGAGCTGAAACAAACTGGCATGGAGAAACTGAACCCTAAAAACACTCAAACTATAGCCATAGTTTAATACTTAAAACAACTTCAGCAATTACATTTTTCTAATCCACAGAGAATACACTGACCTTAAGATTTCTGTACTGGAGGCAGACTGCCTCACAGTGGTCACTCACTACCAACCCCACCCTCTACAGCAACCAAAGGATATTTGCCTTGTATTCTAAAAGCAAAGGCAAGGTCCATCATCCCTTTACCCACACAGAGAGTTCCTCCCTTGCTGAATGATCTGACCTTTCTGAGGGCATGCATTGCTTTCCAGCTCTCTTCTGATTCTAAACCCAGATGCAGGAAACAATTTTAAAAATACTTTACCAAATTGTGGGTTTTTGCCGAGATGATTTTGGTGGCCTTGGGGTTCCACACAACCAAGTCTGCATCGGCACCCACAGCCACACGCCCCTTCCTGGGGTAGCAGTTGAAGATTTTGGCAGCATTGGTGCTGGTCACTGCAACGAAATCGTTCTCGTCCATCTTCCCAGGCACCTAGGAAGGAGCAGGGAGGAAGGATCACAGATGGAGATTTCCCTGTGCCCATCATGGGCACAGTCCCTCCCCATGGCTGGAGAAACCACTGGACCCATCCCCTTGCCCATGTGGTGTGAGGGTCTGCAGTGCCACAGGGTGTGGGAACAGGGGAAAGGGAAAGGGGGGCTGAGCCTTGTCCCTGTGGGCTCAAGGAATCAAGAGACATGTTTTATTTTTCCTGAAATGTAAGGTAGACACTGTGAAGGCATTTGTGTGTCACAGTCTCTCAGCTCTCTGAAGCTCTAGCAGTGTCTAGACAGTGTCACCCCCTGGCTGGCATGAATTCAGGAGGCTGTGACAGCCCCAAGCACGGGCACAGCTCCCGTGTGCTCCCAACCCATGTGTGTTCCATGTGTGCTCCCAGCCTGTGTGCTCCCAGCCCATGCGTGCTCCATGTGTGATCCCAGCCCCTGTGTGCTCCCAGCCCCTGTGTGCTCCATGTGTGCTCCCCCAGTCTGTGTGTGCTCCCCCAGGCCATGTGTGCTCCCAGCCTGTGTGCGCTCCATGTGTGCTCCCCCAGCCCATGTGTGCTCCATGTGTGCTCCCCCAGCCCATGTGTGCTCCATGTGTGCTCCCAGCCCCTGTGTGCTCCCATCCCCAGTGTGCTCCCAGCCCACAGCCCCTCTCCCAGCACATACCACACACTTCTCCCAGATGATGGACATCCGCTCCTCGATGCCGTTGGTGCCCTCGGGGATGAGGGTGAAGTTGTCCTTGCCCAGGGCCTTCTGTGCAGTGCTGAAGGTGCAGTGGGCACTGCCAGTGACCTGCAGGTCCCCGCTGGGGAAAGGACAGGGATGGGTCACGGTGGGCACTGTTGGTGCCAACGCTGCCTCCCTATACAGGATATCCCCCCTCTCTCAGCAGATTGAGGGGGCACCCCTGGCTCTTTGGGCTCCACGGGCAATGCCATTGCTGGAAATGGCATCAGGATGGGTGCAGGCAGGATGCAGACAGGGCAGAGTGCTCAGGGACCCGTGTGACATGGGGCTCACCTGGACAGGAGAGTGGTGAGGTGATCTGGTGTGGTGGGGTCGGGGCTGATGGGGGGGGACGTGACGAAGGCGGCGGCTTTGGCCCAGTTCTTGCTCCAGTAGTGGGACCCATCGGTGCCCAGGCTGGCAGTGATGGGCTCCCCAAACACCACTGTGCCTGTGGAGCCATCAGGGAATGAGGGCAGTCACACCACATCCCATGGGCCCCTCACACAGCACAGACACGGACACAGTAACAACATATGACAGCTTCACTTATTTCAGCATTCCCAGTATTTCAGAATCACATTAATCCTTTAGATTATCTCAGCCGACTGGGAAACGCTGTCAAAGCAAGTTCTGGAGCTGTCTGTTCCCTCCTCACACCAGACACACATTCCTACCAGCCTGCCTTTAAACCAAACCCATGTCCCTCTGGCAGCTGCCAGACTGGGGCAGAGGTGGCTGTGCCCCCAGTTCCACCCCGCTCCCCACAGGATGGCTCCCAGCCCTTCCCACTCCACCCCAGTCGGAATTTGGAGCTTGCTCCAGATCTGTTCTTCATTCACTTAATTTCAAATGATCACAAGTGAATTATTCCATTTCTCAGGTGTCACAGTTACAAGCTCATCCCCTCTGATCTCCCCAGCTCTGAGCAGTTAGCTCTGGCACACCCTGCCAATGAAAGGAGCTCCTCCGAGCTTCAGCCCTCAAGGCACGAGAGAGTTGGGGTGGTAGAGAGTGCTCAGCCCTTGCAGCTACAGTGAGACTCCTGGCTGCGTTTAGAGGCTCAGCTGGCAGACATGGAGCAGCTTTACCTTTCCTCTTTGCCTGTGCCAGGACATCGGCGGCGCCCCTGCTCATGACTTTGGTGACATAGAGGGGGCAGTTGGCCTGCCTGGCGATGGTGATGGCTCGGTACACGGCCTCTGCCTCCACCTGCAGGGACAAGAACACGGCACAGGTGTCCCAGGGCTCTGCATGGCAGGGCTGGGGCCTTGGCAGGAGGGCTGGCGGCGTTACCTCCTCGGGGCGGCTCAGGACGTGCCCCTCCGGCCCCGTAATCCCCAGATCCAGCAGCCTCTTCTGCTCCTGTGTGGGTGAGAAGGGAAAGGGAGTCAGTGATGGGCACAGCCCGTCCAGAGCACCACAGGACACAACACGCCTCGTTCAGAGGCACCCGAGGGCTCAGGGAGATTCATGAATCTGCCCACATGGCTCTCTGTGCTTGGGACACCCCACACACCACTCCCTGAGACCTGTCCTGTCCTGGGTGGGAACTGCTGTGTCCCATCAGCACCTTTGGACCTTCCCACCCCTCAAGCCCACAGTTCTGAGGTGCAGGGATTCACACCCATCAATGCTCACCCAGAGGCTGTCCCAGCCCTCATGCACAGCTACAGCAAAGGGAGAGGTGCCCTTCTGGGCCAGCCTGAAGCAGTTCAGGAGCCCACGGAGGAAGCAGAGATGGGCACAGTGCCTGTGAGACTGTCAGGGGGTGCAGTAAGTGCCACCTCCCCGCAGCATTCCCTGCCCTGTGCCCTTTACCACATGGCACAAAGGAAAGGGCACCTGTGGTGACAGATGCTGGGATGAGCTCAGGGATGTCCCAGGTCACTCCTGTGGCACCCGAACGCAGCAGTACAGCACACCCCTGACCCTGTCCCTCTGTGCTGCTGTGTATCATGTAGCCCCCCACTCAGCTGGCACTAATGCAAGGATGTTATCCAACACCATGGAGCAGAGCCCACAGGATCCCTTAAAGGACCCTGCTCTTAGAGGACGTTTGTTTCTCTGTATTCCTGTCACAGATCTCCTCTGAGTTTGTCCTCAGGGCCCCAGTGTCACCGTGCTGGCAGTTTACAGAAATGCTGCTGCACATACTGAACTGCCTGGGGTCACGTTATGCTCCACAGCCAGCTGAGGAACAGGTTTCTCAGATAAAATCCCAGGAGGTGGGAATTAGCCTCTATCCTGTTTGTTCCAATAAGCCCATTTGAAGGATTGGATTCGGCTTTCAGTTTAACCTTCCTCCCACACCAGACTGAACACTGGCATGAGCGTGAGCTGAAGGAACTGCCAGTCTAACTCCTCCTCATGTATATGACTGCAGGCTGGAGCCAGGATTGTCTTTGCTATGGGCAAAAAGGAAAAATAATGCCCATGAGCAGAGGCTGCAATACCAAGGAGTTCCCAAGTGCCCGTGGTGGAGTTAAACACTGCCAAGTGTCACGGGCATTATATACAAAGCTCCTGACCTTCTCAAGTGCCCCAGACTTCTAAACAACAAAGATAATGTGATAAAGCATCACTTAAGGCAGTCAGTCATCCCTTATGAACCCTCAAACCACTTGCTGGGAACGGTAGAGATTCCTGTGCTGGAACCCACGTGTGTGTGAGGATCCACAAGGGTGCTGAGGATTCCACAGGAGACCCTGATCCTCCTGCACGTTCCTCTGCCTGCACAGGGTGCCATCAAGCCCCTTCCCTCCAAGGCTTTGGGGTAGCAGCTCCCACTGCAGGGGCAGGGGCAGGGCAGGGCAGGGATTCTCCCCACAGTGCCTGGTGACACAAACATGGTACCTCCTCAATGATGTCTCCATTCTCTGCATGCACTTGGGCGATGGCCCCCAGGTCTCGAATGATGCAAAAGATCTCATACATCTGCCAAGACAAGCGGGTTCCCAGTGTCAGACTCATCCCTGCCCACACCCAGGGTGAGGGTGGTGGCTTCCCCTGGATGCTGCTGTCCTACCTGGGCATCAGTGCACTGCAGCTTGTCCTTGTAAGCCATGAACACCAGGAAGGAGTTCACACCTTGAGAAAAGAAAATGACACATGTGGTTGTTGTCCCACAGAGAAGAAGCTCACCTGGGTGGTCAAACCAGGGGGTTGTGCTGGAGAGGATTAGACTGGAAGCCAAGCAAGGTCAGGGGCTAAAGTGAGAAGTGTCCCCGCAGGAACTGACCCCAAAGCTTGGGAGCTGTGAAAGAGAATAAATTCCTATCTTTGGGTGCACCTGAACCAGCAAGAGAAACCCCCATGGTCCATGTCTGGGTTTCAGTGCCCTCCGTGACTGGATCCAAATGCAGACTCAGCTGCCTCACTCCCAGGCTGAGTTTTCCTCCAGTGATGGTTTCAATCCATGGTTTGTCCTCAACTTTGGACAAGAGATGGACTACCAGGACAAGGGGAATGGCTTCCCAGTGCTGGGGGCAGGGATAGATGGAATACTGGGAAGAAATTCCTGGCTGAGAGGGTGGGCAGGCCCTGGCACAGGTTGGGCAGAGAAGCTGTGGCTGCCCCATCCCTGGGAGTGTCCCAGGCCAGGCTGGACAGGGCTTGGAGCAACCTGGGCTGGTGGGAGGTGTCCCTGCCCGTGGCAGGTGTTGGCACTGTATGGGCTTTAAGGTCCCTCCCAGCCCAAACCATTCTGTGACTATGAATTGCTGCTGTATTTTATATGGATCGAGGCAACAACCAATACCAAACTACGATCCAATTACAAATAAAATGTATTTCACGTGTATTCCAAGCTTGGAATAGCTCCATTACTTCAGCCACTCTGCATTTTAATAGGAAATTCACCTCGAATTTCTATGGTAATTGGCCAATTAAGCCCTTGCTTGCAAGACTACAAATTACACTGAAGTCATTTAGCTTTCCATTTGCATATCTGAAGGAAAATGTAGTCCCAAACACGGCAATGTGTATTAATGAAAGCAGGAGTCCCTGCCGTGTGGGCTGCTTCCCAGCCAGCCATGTCCCGCGGGTACTTCGGGATGCACAGGAATTACAGGCACAGGAATTACAGAGTCTCCATGGAAAGCCCAAAGCTGAGTTTTGTTCTCTAAGCCCCATCCTGGAGGGTTTTATTTGAATGTTCTTCTGTACATCAGGCAGTCCAGACTGGGGTGCCTGACCCCACCCCTTTAGTTTCCAAAATCCCCTTCCACGACCGGGCTGCCGCCTGCACAAAGGTGAGGGCACACAGCCCGGATGCTGCTGCAGGAACCTGGTGCCAATGCCCCTGTGCTGGGGGGCCAAGGATGGGGTGGTGCCCTCCGGGTGCCGCGGCAGCAGCGCTGACACCACCGTGCCCCGACGCTGCGGGTCTGGGGGCCGCTGCCGGCGCTCAGCTCCCCTGCCCTTACCCTTGTCCTTCACCAGGGCCTCCAGCTCCTCCCTCAGGCTCTCGTGCCAGCGCGGGATGTCCACGTGCAGGCTGTAGTCACAGCAGGCCTGGCCGTCGGCGCAGCCGCGCCACTGCTCGAAGGCGGCCACGAGGCTGGTCCCGGCGTCCGGGCACACGTGGTCAACTGGGGAGACACTGCACAGCGTTAGGGATGGGCCGGGGCACCCCGAGCCCCTGGGAGACCTGCTGCTGCAGGGAGGGGCCACGGCAACACCAGCGCCTTCCACAGCGCTGGTCAGAGATGGTGGGTAATGAATCTCCAGGATAAAGTGATACAAACGGAACAAGCAAACTCCGAGTTACGGCTATTCCACCGTCTTTTCCCCCAGCACTGCACTGGGAGTGGCTGGTGACCAACCCATGTCCTCACACGCTTCTGCTCTGGGGCATTTCCCACAGGCAGCACCCGCTGCCCATCGCTCCCCTCAGCTCTGCTCCCATTCCCTGCAGGGAGCTGTGCCAGCACTGCTGAGACTGGCCCTGCAGTCACCACACTGTGGTGGCCCTTGGGACCAGAACAGGAACAAAACAGAGGTCAAAATTATTTTACACTAACACGAGAAAAGAACCTGTGCTCAGAGCTGAGAAACTCAAAAAACCACACTTGCAGAACTGCTCAAAACATACTGAAAGGTGTTTAAAGTGTTCTTCTGTTTTGTTCTCTGATGAGGCAGGAGCAGCCATGTATTTTTAATATATGTACATGGCAAGGGAAGGAGGTTCTGCAAGGCACACAACGCCTTTAATTAGGTTTGTGCTGCTTTGATTTCTCCAGCAGAAATTAACATTTCTGTGCTACGAGGGGGCAAATATCTCTGCAGTGACTCAAGGCTGGGTGTGCTTTGCTAGACACGCTACTTGGGAGCCCGTTGGGATGTGCTGCCCTTACTGATCATGGTGGTGCCTCCTGCCAGCGCTGCCGCGGTGCCCTGGGAGAAGCCGCCGGCCGAGCTCAGCCCCAGCACCGGCGCCCGCAGCCGCGTGTGCACGTCGATGCCCCCTGGCATCACCAGCTGCCCGTGGGCATCCACAGTCCTTGTGCCACCAGGGACAGCCAGGTTTTCTCCAATTTGTCTGAAAAGGAAATCGACATCTCCCGTTAATTGACAACGACTTTGAAGTGAAGATGCCAAAACAACCTGTGTCTGCAGGGCTGGGCTTTCCCCAGGCTGCCGCTGCTTTGGAAGTTTTTCCAGCTGCAGGACTACACCAGTGTGGCTCTTCCTTGGCACTACTCTAGAAAGCTGCCCTCGTTCTTCAAAAAGGGAACAGATTTACAAGAGAAAAATGACAGGAAGCAACCTTGTTCCAATTCCACGGCACTGTATCATTCTAAAAAACTACATTACCAAATATAAATTTTTAACTTACTTTATTAGACCATCTTCCACATACACGTCGGCATAAAATGACTGATCATCGTTGACAATTTTTCCTCCTTTGATTAGAAGCTGGTCACTCTAATGGGGAAAAAAAATGACATTTTTTAAAAGAGTCCTTTGTTTAGATGCCACTTTACTTATTCAGAGCTTTATTAAGTCTAGGACTTAGTATTTTCCCTCCAATCACACAAGTTTAGTGACTATCCAGACTATTCTACAACTGCATTTGGAAAGGCAACCATATAAAATTGTCATTTGGAGGAGCACAGATCCCTGCAGGGCAGCAGGAGCCAGGGGAGCAGCAGTACCCCCAGCTCCAAGGGCTGAGCTGTGTCTCCAAGCTGTGTTCCTGCCTCCTCCCTCAGCTCTGGGTATGGAGACTTCTCAGTGCATCTCATTAACCTGGTAATTTATTGCCATTCATTAGTTTTCACAGTCTGGCTGGATGCAGATAAAGCCTCAAGGACTCGCCTCACTTCAAAGCCAGACACTGGCAGAGTTGTCAGATTTGCAGAATCTTTACCCGGAATCTTTAACTAGAAAATTTAGGAAGCAGCAGCACTGATGTCAATGTGAAGCTGCAACCTAATTTCAGAGGATTCCTTTCCTGCTTTCTGATGTTGCTAAAAAAAAATCATCAACAAGGCTGAAATAGGCTACACAAAGGAGCATGGCCTGGGCACAAAACCAGCCGAGGGAATCCCGAGCACGTGGCATCACAGCCTAGAGATGCTGCACCACACAGCTGATGAAAAACTGCCTGGAAACGTTTTGGGACTCGTTTAAAAGAGCATCGCTGGCACATAAGAAAGTAAAAATAAAGAATTGCATTCTGGTTTTTTTGAACTCTCAAGGATCTATCATGTCTTTATTGTTTTCCCTTCTCCCATAACATGAATCAAAAGAAGTCTCAGTGTTGCTGCCCCACGGGAGAGCCCGACGGCCCCTCCCCTTGTGGGGCCCATCTTCACCCCATCCCCACCCCCATTCCCTTCCTCACTGCATCCTCATCCTCCCCCGTGCCCGTCCTCACACTTACTCACCCATCTCCCCCCCGCCCCAGGCTCTGCTGCCCCAGCCCGGTAACGCGGCCG
>VXBX01002069.1:108393-155327 GCA_013400415.1 Scytalopus superciliaris
CCCCTCTCGGTGCCCATCCACCCGTGCCCGTCCCCACGCGCGACCGGGAGGTGACAGCCCCCCGCGCCAGTGACGGCACAGACAGCGCGGGTGGCCCCCGAACGCCCCCCCGGCCCTCCCCCCGGACATCTCCCCTGCCCCAGGGCCGCCCGTGTCGCGGGCCAGCTTCCCCGTCCCTTCAGCCCCAAACCGATTCATCCAATTTGAAGGTTTAAAACAGATCTTTTTATTAAAAGTTGACAATAATTTATGTATTTTACAAAGGAATAGAAAGTCTCTCGATATATATCATAGGAATCACGATACAAAAATATGTGTAAAATTCTGTACTTGATCACTCCAGCCCCTGGTTTCGGGCTGTCGCAGCACTGAACCCAACGTTCTGTATTTTGGATATGATTTCAGGGTTGGATTAGAGGACACAGGTCACGGCACGCCGGCCAGGGACCAAAAAACTCCATCTTCACTGCGTTAATGTTTTGCATAAGTTTACAATAATCCCTTTTTATAAACTGTACAACACATAATACAGGGTTTAATACACGTATTCACAGGGCGATTTCCTGAGTCGAAGCTAAGCCTGTTCTGTGCACACACACGCTGCTGGGGCGGGGGTGCCAAGGAGCCGCCGGCCGTCCGGGGGCATTGTCTCCTCCTGGTCAGGAATTCAGTTCACAAGCCATGTAAGGCACTCAAGGAATCACTGAAGGCTACGGATATTATAGAGCAGAATACTGGAATTAACAGCCACGTTCTCCAACAGTTTGAACAAGAAGTCCAGGCCTGGCGCGCAGCCGGCGGTGGGTTTGGGGTGAGGGGTGGCACCCTCTCCTCCTGCTGCTGGGCACCCACACCGAGGGGCTGCAGGGACCCCCCGGCTAAGGGCACTGTCCCCACACCGCGCTCCTGTGGCTTGGAGACCGTGTTTGAAAAGACGCACAAGAGCCGGAGGTGAGGAGCGAGCAGCCGAGACCCGACACGGCTCCTCTCGTGGCCAGCACCGGCTCCAGCCCGGCCCGAGCCAGGGGCGAGGTTTGATCCGACAGACCCATCACACAGAGCCCAGAGGGAGCGACCGAGAGCCCAGCGGAATCCCTTCCCCGGGAGTCAGGGATGCCAATCCCGTCTGTGCATTTATACGGAGCAAACAATTCTGAAAACATTCTCTGAGCCATTTTTTTCTTTCCTATGTACAAAACTTCTTACATATTTATATTGACATATAGATAAGCACAATCCCTTATTTACACACGGACCTGTCCTGTACAGTTGGCTTTGTAATTAAAACCCCCAGGATTGAGGAAGTCGAGTCAATGGGAAAACAGAACTATATTTGAGACAGAAACACACAACAGGCAAGAGCATGGCCTGAGTGAAGAGCCATGAGATGGACCCAAGCCACTTCCTAACACACACCTCAACCACCACCTGCAGGGCTTCCAGTAAATACAATTTTTTAAGACATGAAGTGTTTCAGTAGATCTCTTATGGACCTGTTCAGGTGAGAAATGTAGATACAAAAATGCAGCTCGTTTTAGAATCCCAGCACTGGTATCAGGATCTGGTAGAACTGGAGGGTTTTTTTAAATTAATTCCATAATATAATCATTTGATGATATCAAAATCCACAGCCTTTGCCTTAAAATGTTGTATCCTTTTGGTAGAAATATCACATCTGGCCAAGTCACTTCCTTCTGTTTCCACAGCTGAGCTCCCTGTGCTGGGTTAAAACAGATAGTGAATGTACATGTGTGGGGAGAGGGTTTAGAATTTCAGTGTCAAGGGGTTTTCTTCATAGCTTTATAAACTCCACCCAAGCTTTGGACGCGGTGCAGGTACCTACAGAATAAAACAAACACAGGAATTAACTACAGCTGGGCTTCCCTCCCCACCACAGGATATTTAGTTCCATTCCATGGGCTATACTGGGTTGTGTTAAGCAGATCTCAGTTAAGTCTAAGTTGGAGTAGGCTTAGCCCACTGCAGGGTTTTCCCTTAAAAAAAGAGGTAATTTATTAAATGTTAAATGTACTGTTTTCTCTAGACTGTACCACACACCATAACATTCACTTTCCTTAAGCACTACTGCCCTAACAGTTTTGGGTAACACTCAGAATATTGTGATGACAGTGATGAACGAGGAATTTAAAGTTTGCCTCATCTGGCAAACTCTGAGAGGACGAGTTAACCATGGAGCCAAATTCCACCTCCTCAGGTGAAGAGAGGCAGCACGAAGGACATGGTGCCCACAGGTGGGAGAGTGGTCCTGCAGCTGCCCTGACCTTCCGTGTGCCCTCCTTGGACCTGTCTCCCTGTTCTCTATTTCACACTCAGCTATGAGACCAGTGCCAGATGGAAGGGGAATTTCTGGGGCAGACACACGGCAAACAGAACAGTTCAGCCAATGACTGGAAAGGAGAGAACCCCCTCATTCCCCATCCCTTCTCCATCCCCCATTCCCAGACCTCACCAGCAGCTGAATCCCCCCTCCCCAGCACAGCCTTTGCAGGGAATGAATTAACCCTTCCCTGCCCACTCGCCCAGCAGGTCAGAGAATCCCGGACGGGTTTGGGCTGGAAGGGACCTCAAAGCTCATCTCATTGCACCCCCTGCCATGGTCAGGGACACCTCTCACCACGCCAGGTCCTGGAGGTGGCCCTGCTGTCCCTCCCCGAGGCTTTGATACGGGGGCGCACCGCTCGCAGGCGGACAGGAACACCCCAACAATTTTCAGAAGCATTTCCTGAAAAGACATGGAACTCAAGAGAAGCCAAGAGTAACTCAGGGCGGCTTTTCCAGCCGCCGCTTTGGTTTCTGCCCGGCTCTGTCCCCGCCCGTGGCAGAGGTGGCAGCGCCGGTCGGGGCTGTCACGGCGGGTTGGGGTGAAGGCAGACGCGGCGCTGCCACTTCAAATGTCACTCAGAGCGCCCGGGGCTGCCGGTGCCTCACAGAACAGGCACAGTTACCACTCTCTCACCCCGCAATCTCCTGCCAAAGAGGGATTTTTTTAACAGAAAGCTGTAAAACTGGGACAAAAGCTTTTCAAAACGGGTAATGGAAGAAGCGCTAATATTTGTGCATCTGAGCGTTCACAGCTTGTGGGAGACGGCAGCTTTGCTGAATAGAACAATGCAGGAGTGCAATTCCTCACAGATTACGGGTCAGATTTCATCTGGAAAGGAATCGGGGAATCTCTGACTGGTTTGGGTGGGAAGGGACCCCAAAGCCCAGCCAGTGCCACCCCCCCTGCCATGGGCAGGGACACCTCCCACCAGCCCAGGTTGCTCCAAGCCCCGTCCAGCCTGCCCTTGGACACTCCCAGGGATGGGGCAGCCACAGCTTCTCTGCCCAACCTGTGCCAGGGCCTGCCCACCCTCACAGGGAAGGATTTCTTCTGTACATCCAATCTAAATTTCCCTCTTTCAGTTTGAACCCTTTACTCCTTGTCCTGTCACTACAGCTCCTGATGAAGAATGATCACCTTGGTCAGCAAAGCCTCTTAGCAAGGCTGCAGTGGAAGGATGATGACATATATACACACACACACACACACACACACACATATATATATATATAATTCTTTCTTTGTAAAGGGTGCTCTTCCCACTTATCCTCCATGCTGAGAATAAAAAGGTATTAAGGACAACGGGCTAGACTTGGCTTCCTTTGTCTTTTCCCCTTCCTCTCCCACTGGATCCACATACACGAGGACATTTATGGCATATTCAACCCCTCTTGTGTATGTATTTCTGAATATAAATGCAGACATCCCCCTGGGACCTACTGCAGGGCAGGGAGGGGGTCCCAGAAAACAGGGAGATGAGAAATCATGAGCGGAATGAAATACTGAGGTGGGTTATTTGACCATTTCAAACAGATAAAAACCATGGCCATTTAGTTCCAATAAATTCCATGGAATGGGGAACATTTTCTGTCAGGGAAGATGATGGGGCAGGTCACTGGTGAGGAGAGGATGAGAAAGATGAAACACTCTGTTGGCTGCAATGAAGTCATGGGGGGTTACAGCAGCTAAAGATCAGGGTAATAATAGTTACAGATCTTTCCATACTTACACAAATCACAGCAGTAACCCCCGCCTGGGCAAAGGGTGCCTGATTTTTGAAGATGTTATTTTTGCCAACATCTACCTGTGTGAGCAGGATGAGGGCATGATTACTCAGGTAATTCCCTACTGAGTGAAAACCAGTCTCTGAAAAAATTCAGATTCTTGATTGCATTTGAGGCCACACTCCCCCGGCTCTTGTGGCAGGAGGATGAGTTACTGGCTCAGAGAATCTCAGCAATCAGCAGCCCTTCACTGTCACTTACTTTGTTATTAAATTCTTCATTTTTACTTAACAATTAAGAGCACTTAATTGTTTGCCCTTTGCAGGGCATCCCAGTGAACATATCCATGGTATATTTTGTTCCTAACTGTATCAGTCTGGAATCTTTTGGGGGTTTTCTGCCATCAAACTGTCAAATCTACCAACAGAAGAAAAATTAGCGACCTGATCCATTTATGCTGACAAACCCTGTGAGCAGAGAACTGCCCAGGAGCATGAAAACACTTCACCTCATTAATATTTATGGCCTGAAATCTGAAACGCCCTTCCTGCCCCCAAAGCACCTCCAGGGCCTGGGGGAGGCTGGAGCTGGGCTGGGGATGTGGGGCACTGGCAGAGCCTGTGCCCATCACTGCCATCACTGCTCTGCCAGGTCGGGACTAACAGGAACAACCAGCACAGCTCAGTTTTAACCATTTCTGGTCACTTTGCTACAAAGTTTTGTGCCATAAATAGCCCACATGTAGTGCAGGGTTGGGTTTCTGGCATCACCTCCTGCACTGGAATTGGAATGCCGGAGGCTCTGCCACCACAATTAGGCTTTACCTGTCCTTTCCCAAGGGAGACGGGAGGAATTCTGACACAGGCACGCTACAAACTGCTTCTGCCACAGCATAACACAGTGCGGGTCCCTGGAGGCTTAATAAGCCTTTAAAAAGCTGTTTCCTTCCATTACGAATCATTTATTTGTGATAAAATCTTGATACTGCTCATTTTACACACACAAATATATATGTGCACAGAAGCCTACGGCATTTTCTTTTCATGTTGAATTTTAAAGCAGTGTGTAACAAAGAATGAGCAGAATATTTATAATTAAAACTGTTTAATGACCCCTACCCCACTGAAAATGCAGCACGTGGCAGCACAGCCTTGGTTCTTGTGCTCCCACCAGAATGGGTTAAATATATCTATTTTAACCCTGCATTGTTGTTCCCATAATGGCTAATTCTGCATGAAAACTGTTAGTTTTGTCCTTTAACCTGGTTTAGGTTAATTGCTGGTATCATCCCCTAATTATTGGTGGGATTTCATTTGGGTCCATGGTGCATATGAGAGGCTGTGATAAATTTATATGTATTTTTCATGTAATTTGCAAATAATATTAAAATCCTTTCTAAAAAGACAAATCTGTTAGAAGACAGTTATTATGGTGCTGGAAAATATGGTACAATAGCTATAAAATATATATACATGTGCGATATATATAAGATTAGGCAACATCACTATTTTTTACACACATAAATAGCATCGATTTGTTTTCCAACAAAAGAAAATAAGGGAAGAAAGAGAAGCTGTGGCTGCCCCACCCCTGGAAGTTCCCAAGGCCAGGTTGGACGGGGCTTGGAGGAACCTGGGCTAGTGAAAGGTGTCCCTGTCCATGGCAGGGGTTAGAATGAGATGGGTTTTATGGTCCCTTCCCACCCAAACCATTCTGGGATTCTAATTGAAAATATTTGTCTTCTACATTTGTAATAATGGGAATTTTATAAATGTTGTTGTCAGTTAACCCTTGGAGAAGGCTCTGTCTGTGAGGCCTGGGCAGTGAGTTCATGGCTGGAATCCCTCATGGCACCTGCATCCATCTGCTGCCACAGCTGGAAGGGCTGGAACGCCACTGAGGACATAAACCCTCTGGCTGGAAGAGTCTCCAGGGGCAGCTGGGATCAGGAATGTGCCGTTTGAGGGGCTCCTGGGAGAACTGCAGACAAAGCAGCCATTCAGCTACGCTCAGCCTGGGCAGGCAGGGATGGATTTTGTGTCCTTTCCCAAGGGACCTGCAGGAACAGGAGGGGGCTGGTGGCATCACCGGCACTGCCGGAGCTCGGGTGCTCCCGGGGCAGGGGGAGGTGGGATGGTGGGGTGTCACCTGCTGGGGCTCAGCAACCCGCCCTGTCCAGGCCTGCTCACATGCAGCTATCACACAATCACAGAATATTCCTGAGCTCAAAGGGACCCACAAGGACCACCCAGTCCAACTCCTGGCCCTGCACAGACACCCCAACAATCCCACCCTGTCCCTGAGAGTGTTGTCCAGATGCTCCTTGAGCTCTGGCAGCCTTGGGGCCATGACCACTGCCCTTCCCATGATTTCTGGTTCCTTCCAGAACATGTGCTCCAATGTTAAATCCATGGCCAGGTTTTCGCTACAGTGCCCAGCCATAATTACACAACACATCAAGGAATAAACCACCCCCTGGTTCACCTGTTCTGCACATCAGCTCTGAAGGGCAACAGAAACAAATAAAGAACCAGCTCTGAGAAATAACAAGTGGTCAGTCCCCAGCACTGTTCCCTGTTCCAGACCCCTGGGCACAGGGAGCAGGGGCTGCAGTGCTGGCACGGGGCAGTTCAGCAGGATGGGCACCCGATCAAGCTGAAAACGTGGCACTAAGGCAGGAAATGCAGGATGACACCCTGGCCTCCCTGTCACCTGCTCCTGAGGGAAAGGCATCCAAGGGTGGGATTGGGGGGATGTCAGTCCCAATTCCAGCCCAACAGGAGCCCTGAGCCTCCAGGTGATGGCACTGCTCAGCCCCACTGGAACATCCTTCTCTTGCCCAGACCACCTTACCATGGTGGGTTTGGGAAACACAGCTGCAATTCACACTCCCAGGGATCTGGTGCACTTGGAATGCACAGCCCCCACAATCCTACCACTGCTCTCTCAGTACAATTTAGCACAGTGTGAAGAGTGGCTTTGATTTGATGACGGGTGAGCATTTTATAATCCCTGTACTTCCATGACATCCCAGCACTGCTAACACGGGCTGGGCTCTTGGTGACAGCTGTCCTGACACTCCTCTCATCCATTTGCTGTACCCCCGGGGTGTTTATAACATTCTTGTTTATAACAAGGAGGAAAGTGGCCCCCAGGGCAATGTGTCTTCAGAAAGAGCCATTGACAGCACACAATTTCCTCCATCTGCCTCTACAGATCTGCATGAGGCCAGTACAGTCTTAGCTACTTGGACATGTTCTCCTTTCCTGGGGGAGGTTTCCTGGGATTTCTGCTGACCTGGAAGAGCAGGCACATCTCTGGGCACCTCAGCTCCCTCTCTGCCTGCACTGAAGAGCAGCTCCATGGAGAAAAACTGATTTTAGTGGAGCAGAGTGACACCCAAACCCTACACACAGCACAGACATGGCCAGCTGTGCATGACCCTCTCCAGTGTGGTCAGGATGGACCCATCCTGCTCCAGCCCACCCCCAGCCAGGCTGCCCCTCCCTGCCCACAGCTGGCACCCCAAGAAGCCCAGATCTGCTGGGGCAGGATTAGCTGCTGCAAGGGAGCCTTTATATATGATCTTACAGCAGCATTGGAGAGGATGGATATTATCCATGAGATGAAAGAACCATGGAATGTGTCAAGTTGGAAGGGACCACGAGGGCCATTGAGTGGATGCTGATCCATAGGACACTATCAAACAGCTGCACCACTTTTTTAGGCCTATTGTACGAAAACAGGAATACAGACTATGAATTTATGAAAAGTTGGGCCATCAGCACTGTAAAGTCATCAAAAAAATTGTTTGTTCTGCTTAATTTGCATTTCTGCTCAAAAATTGATCCTCCAGGTAATATTTAGGTGTTTTGTTGTGCATTTTGGCTCTATCTCCAGTGAAAAGATGAGGTCCCTGACAGGACCCAAGAAAAGGCTCTTGGCAACTTTTGCTACAGGATGCTCAGAAAGATACGTTTCTAACTCCTTTGATGTTAAGTATCAGTATAACAACATCCCCAAAGGTTTTGACCTCTGCAAATCTGGCAAACTACCACTTGCACATGAAAATGTGACTGTATAAATACATGGGGTGGGGGTGTGTGTACACAAACGCATTAGTTTACAAACATAAGGCATTTAAAAAAACCCCTCCCTTTGTAATAGATTTTCCAGCAAATTAATTCTTCAGGCTAACGCTGAGTTTGGTACATTACAAAAATACATGTCCTTATTTATGAGAACTCAGCAAGATCCAAATTAAGGGGGAGAACTCTTCAGATGTGATGAGAACTGAACCTGCTCTGCTTTGGAAATGAAGGATAAAATTATTATCTTTAAACCAGCTTTGTGAGCAAGGCTTTTACCCTGCCAATCTCAGCTCTGTACACAGTTAGGCTGAGCTTTCTTTCTGAGAGCAAGCTGAGGATGGAAGGCACTGGTGTCCTGAGGGGGAGGCAGACAAGACACCGAATTGCTGCTGCTGGGCACGGATTTACAGGATACTTGCACCCTGGAAAAGCTCGTCTGCTTCCCACAGACACAAGAACACCCTGTGAATGATTCAAGGCCAGGCTGGACGGGGCTTGGAGCAACCTGGGCTAGTGGAAGGTGTCCCTGCCCATGGCAGGACATGGAATGAGATGGGCTTCAAGGTCCCTCCCAACCCAAACCATTCTGGGATTCTGTGCTGTGTGTGATATCCCTACAACAACACAGGAATAGGGGTGCTTGGTCATAGAGACAACAGGCTGGTCCCACGTCCTGCCCTCTCTGAATCTGCCCAGGAAGCACAACCAAAAGTTCCTGCTTTAATAAACCAGATGTTTGGCTTAGAAGCAAAATCTCAGCAGATCTGTGTCAGTGTTTTCCCGTGGGATTTGGCAAACCAGCAAGGAGCAGGCTGTGCACAGCCCAGAGCTCCAGGCTGAGCTCCAGCCGTGCCTCAGACCTGGCTAAGCTGTCCTTCAGCACCAGAGACGTTCCTCCTGCCCCAGGGCCTCCATCTCATCCCGTCTCATCCGTAAATTCAGACTGACATTGTCATTTCTGTGCATTTCAGTCTGGAATAGCCCCTGAGACAGCCAAGCAGAAACACGAGGCAAGGAGACACCCTAAGCTTTTATATAAATTGACAATTATTAACCCACTGGAAATCTCTTCATTATAGCTGAGTCCAATCCTGCTCTTCCTAAAGACCAAGAAATCCACAAGATTTACAGCACAGTAAAAGGGAGTAATTTGAGTAATTTGAGTCAATTCCTCTGGGCCTTCCCAGGAATGCCTTTGCTCAATGGGAGTCTCCTTGACAGCCTGAATTTCCCCTACACTTCACTTTAAACAAAGATGTTTGGGGTCATCCTCCACAGCAAAGATTTGCCAATTAGCATTCTAATGATGTGGCTCATTAGTGCTCTTGTGAGGGAAGTCATTTCCACCCCTTCCCGAATGCACAAGCTCACACACACAGGGCTGCTGATGGAACCTTACAGGGAGTTTCAGCTCCAGTACCTCCTCATTTCCCTTGTGGGTCCTCTCTGGAAGGATGTGTTGTGACCTCAAAAAAACCCCAACCTCTGCAGACAGCTGGAGTACACCAGGAACACAGAACAATTTGATTACTGTTTAACAGATCAATATAGAAAGTGATTTAAAGAAAAGGAATCACCTATAAAACAGAGAGGCTCACACAGACAGATCCTGCATAGGTGCTGAAGAAGTGACCCCCTAGAGCTCTGTGGGCTCCTGTTGGGGCAATGCCCCCCATCCCACTGCACCTGCTGTCTGTGGTTAAAAAAACCATGGAACACAGACTGGCTTGGGCTGGAAGGTGCCGTTTGAGGGGCTCCTGGGAGAACTGCAGACAAAGCAGCCATTCAGCTCCTTAAAGATCAGCTAGTTCCAGACCCCTGCCATGGTCTTCCCTCCTTCCTTCTATCACTGAAAGCATTGAAAATATTATTTTAATATTAATATTTTCAATGTTTTCATTCAAATGGAAGTAATTAAACTGTAATTACAGCAACACCTTCTGTTACCAGTAGGAAACCTTTACATCCATGAGCCAAAGTGGATCCCACCCAGGTGTGACCCTTCTCAGGGCAAGGGAGTGTTTAAGGGTGGGCACAAGATCTAGTCTGGGCTTTCCAATTCTAGCTGTGTCAGTCAGCCCAGGCTAGCACGAGGTGGCACCTCCTGTGCATTTATCAGAAGGCATTTATTTACAGAAGGTACTGTGTGGCAGTGATGCACAAGCACTCCTTCCCCTCAGACACGGCGTTTACAGACACCTCCCAGGCCAGGCTCCCCACATTCCCACCATGGGCACACACAGAGGATCATGTTTGGAAACCACATTTAGCTATAAAGGGCATGGCCTGGTCAGTGTCCACATCCCATGGCGTGGTGGCTGGGCAGGGGCACTCCAGGGGGTGCACAGGAGAGGGGCTGGGAGGCAGCAAAGAACAGGGAGCAGGGGAGATGATCACCTGAAAGCCAACAATGTCGTGTCCTGGGTAATTCCAGCCTGAGGGACAGGTCTCCTGGTGACCTGCAGGGGCTCAGGGGTTTGCACCCTGAGCCAGAAAGCCTTTTGGCCAGACTCATTAGTGGCGGGATGTAACCCCCAGAGTTCATTCAGGATTTGATGGACCGTGTGCTTGGACATGTGCTGCAGACTTCCTGAAATATTCCAGTATAAGGCATTCCAGTACTAACTGGTGCATCACAGAGATTTTCCTCATGCAAACCTGGGCTCCAGCACACCCCAGATGGTATTTCCTTTGAATAAACAAATATCAAATGGAATTATAATTAACATTGAGATTTTAATTAAACTGAGATAATCAGGGAAAAAAATGTGGAAGCCTCTTTTATAAATATAAGAATTAATGTCTATACAAATTTCTCTTAGATAACTGACAACTTAATTACTTGGATTAGGCAAGTGCTACCCATCCCTGGGAGTCTCCAAAATTACTTACACACTAAAAATAACTAAAACAATATCCTAGAACCGCTTATAAGAATAAAATAGCCTGTAAAGCAGCAGTTTATGATCCTGCAGGACACACAGTTCCCAGTTTCCTTAGGCTGCAGCACCCTCCAGTGGGATTCCCACTGACGGGTTCTCTGCAATGGGACCCCCCTGGTGCCCACCACACCTACCTGCTGTTCCCTTCCACCCAAAGGAGAGATTTAACTTGTAATGGAATTAAAACTTGGTGCCTAATGAATGCATAAATTTGGGGTGTAAATAATACTTTCATAAAACACTCCAAGCTGCAGTGCCTGCACATACCTGTGTTTATACATTTGTATTTCTCTTTATGTATCTTTATAACCCACATATTTACATACACACACACACACACACACACACAAACACATTTCTATAAAAATATTAATAAAAACATGGTGAGAAGTTGAGCAGTAGCAAACTAAGCCAGCCAAAGGCACTTTGAGTCCTTCCTGGCCTCCCATGCTGGTGTCACCTCAGACACTGCTGTCCCACTTGCCCCAGCACCCTGTGCACACCCAGCCATGACCCCTATTCCACCTTCAGAGAATCCCAGAATTGTTAGGGTTGGAAGGGACCTGAAAGACCATCCCGTTCCATGCTCTGCCCTGGGCAGGGACACCTTCCACAGACCAGGCTGCTCTGAGGGCTGGGACAGGACTGGGGACACGGAGGGGTTGGGGTTGGATCTCTTCAGGGAATACGTTGGGCACCTGAGAAAACAGGTCACAGTGTCATGCCCAGAAGACCAAAAGATTTCTGCTTTTTCACTTCACGAAGATCTCAGTGGTTCTTGCTAAAACACACATTCTTAATAAAGAAAACAACATTTACATGAAATTTAACTTTCTGTGGAGGAGTTGTCCAACAGACACTTGAGAAAACCCCAACTAAATACCAGCCAAAGCATTTTTGTTTCCCTCCTTTGAGGGAGTAAGGTCTGTTTTGGGTTGCTGAATTCATAGATCTCACTGACCTGACTGCCCTGGAAAGTCCAGCCCCCTGGGGACTGGTGTGACATGGACAGGCACAAAGGATTGGGACCATTCTGGAACCTGCCAGCTGCCTGGGCGGGTTCAGTTCCCCCCAAGCACCCCTGGATCCTTCAACGTTCCTAAAAACAGGAGCTCTGGGCAGTGCAGGGGTGACCACTGCCACTGTCCCCATCGTGTTCACCTGCCAAGTAACTCACAGCCAGCACAAATAAGAAAAAAAGTGAGTGAGATTTTGAACTAAAATACTCTTCTGAATACTATTTGCATTTTCAATGCAAAATGAAAAATATTTTCATCTCCTGCATTAAAGACATATTTTTAAAAGCAGCACAACCGCTTGCTGTCCTTATAAACTCAAGAGTGTATTTAATTACCTCCCAGGAATTGTGTTGAGTGACCACTGATCTAAAAGCATAAAGTCAGCATTTGTGATTATAACACACTGAAATTCAACATCTAAATCACTGCCGTGAAATAGACATAAATGAATGTTGTTTAAATAAGGACTTTAGTAATTTCAATACCAAATTCAATACTTTCTGTTATTATCTGAAGCATTTTAACCCAAGTGAGAGAGACCAGCAGGTGAGGGAGTTCCAGAGCTCACAGAATCCCAGGATAAGGGTGTTTCCAGTTGATCAGCCCATCTTACCTGCCCAGAGCTCCATCTCCTCCCTGCCCTGTGCTCCCAGGGACAGGACCTGTGCACAGAGCGTGTTCCTGGCCTTGCCCCACAGCCCCGGGTTTCTGTGCTCAGCTGCAGAGCCCACGTGGTCAATCTCACTCTGGAATATCTTCTGGATTTTTCCCTCTTCACCTTGTTTTCCTGGGCTCGGGATCTGTGGGACTCCTGCTCCCTTTCCCCAAGGTGAGGATGTTTTCCAGGTGACAGCATCTTCCAGGTGACAACATCTTCTGCTCCCTCTTGCTGCCTCCCCCAGCCCAGCATGTGTGGATCAGGGATGGTTGTTTTAGTTCACTCTTTCCCATGTTGAACTTTTTGCTGGGATGATGTTTAGCCTTTTGTCAACACTCAGGGACAGCAAATTTTAAACTATTGTGTCATTTTTCTCATCATGGTTTACTGAAAACTCAAAAAAAAAAAAAAATTTTAAAAATTGCAGCTTGATTTCCTGAATGTAACTTCATGTTTTTCCCTAAAACTGGGCTCATGGGATATTCAACAAACAATGGGGCACACCCTGTGTTACGAAGAAATACCTTGGAACAAACCACTTCATTTTCACTCATATTCATCTTTTCATGAGTTATTCCTCTGGAACTCTTCCTAAAATCTTCTTTCAAGAGAGATTTTTAAAGAACCATGGATAACAGATATAAACGTGTGACATACAAACAGGACATGGGCACTTCTACACAGAAGCAATTTGCCACCTGCTTAGCAGGCAACCAAAATAATTCAGTGTATCTGAATTAGTTCTATTGCTCCTGACAGAGCTGAGAGCTGTGTCCAGCAGCAGAGCCAGGATTCCACTGGAGGTCAGTTCAAGCAGCAGAGCCAGGACTCCAGGAAGGAGCCTGTGGCTGTAGGAGAGGGAGGAGGAGAGTTTTTGGCTTTCCTTGTCAGCTTAGTTCTATCTTTTCCAAACGCTCCATCAGGGATTTCAGTGGTGTAGATGTGTCCTGTGCAGGGATCTCCACACACCCTGGTCCAGCCCAGTCTGAAAGGGTCACAAGGATCACACCTTCCATCATCAGTAGCAAAGTATGAGAAAGGTTTGGGGGGGTGGAAAGGGCAATGTCTCTGTTTCAGTCTCGGGAAGCAGGGCTGTCTTCCTGGGAATAACAGCAGGAGCAGCTGTAGCTCTCTCAGCAGCCTGGAAGAAGATACAGAAACGTGGATTAAAGAAAAGCCCATCTGGTCAAAAACTACATGCATGAAACTTCTGTAAGGTTCTACTTATAATTACGTCTTGAATTGTAGAACTGATAAAAAAGGATTTGTGTTTCCATTTACATGGGGAGCACTTTCCTCAATGCCATCTGTGTCAGGGTCATTTCTGGGAGCACAAACAGAAACAGGGCCATTTGTCCCCTATTGACATGGGGAAAAGGGGGATTCAGGGAGTAGCTGGGCCCCTCTGGCACAGTGTTTGGAGTAACACGCCCCCATAAATGCCATGTTCTCCCAAACCCCTCTGGTTGCTGTCCTGGAGGCAGGACAAGCTCACGGGCTGCAAGTGGGTCAGACCCTGGCCATGCAGGGAAAGGGGCTGAGGCTTCCACAGGTTTCCAGCAAGGATCAGCTGGAACAACCCCTTATACAGTCAGAGGAATAAGCCCAGACTGGGTGCTCTCCCTGGTTTACTAGAAGTTTCCTTGCTTTTAAGCTGGCTTAATTTTTCCTTTTCCTTCCTTCCAAAGAAGGAAATTCTGTTGACAAGCGTTTGCCTGCTGGTGCCCAGATTTCATGGTTTTTAAAGGCTTTAGAGAGTTCCATATTTGGGTTCTCTGGAGTGCCCAAGAGACCCCTCAGTCCTACTGATACAGCAAGGGGAAGGCTCTGGTTTTTCGTGAGAAGAGAAGGAGAGTCTAGAGGTGACTCAAGGACTTACCTTGTGCATGTGGCCTGAAGGACTATGACCAAAGAATGAAAGCTAAAGAGAAAAATAAAAACAAAAATAAAAACTGAAAAGGGGAGGGAAGAGAGGAAAAAATGGAAGAGAAGAAAGAGATTAAGAGTTTACAGTGTGTTTAGCTGAGAAAAAAGCTGTGGTTACAGACAGAGTGCAACAAAACTCTCAGGTGAGAGGAAATATGGAGTGTGAAGTTGGGTCCAAAGGCTTGGGGCTTGACTCATCTCACCAGAGCCCCTGTGTCCCTTGGACTGATGACAGTCAACCCCTGCCCCTCTGAGCCCAGCCCAGTCACAGCCACAGGCTCAGGGAAAACAGGGAGGGAAACATCAGCTGAGTTCTTCTGACACCTCAAAATACTCCAAACCCAACCCTGCTGAGGTTTGGGTTCAGTCTCAAGTGCAAGTCCAGCTCAGCCCCTGCTGTTCCTGAGCAAGCTCTCCCATGGCCATGTCACTGGAAATGGGTGTGCTCAGCTGAGGGCAATTCTGGGGTCAAATACACTAGCTGTGACTGGAGAAAGCCCAGTGACATGAGCTGTGGTGGCAGTGCCAGCTGCAGGTGAGGGGAGGAGAGTGAGGCCCCTCATTCCTGCTGCTGGGAAAGGCTGGTCCGTGCAGCTGCACAGGGAGGTGCTGGAGAGGGGAGGGAGGGAGCAAAGATCCTGGCTCCTTCCCCAGGGCACCTGCTGACCTCAGGCCTCACTGTCTCACTTCCCAGGGCAGATGGACCCCCATTCCTGCAGAGTCCCATGTTTGGGACTCCACTGAGGGATAACAGAGGGAAAGACTCAATTTAACCAGTCAACCATTCCTTCCCAGAGGGACTGGTGTGAGTGCAAACTGCTGTCCTGGAGCTCTCCCACTTTCTCTCTGCACTGCACACACGAGCTCTACGAGGACATGTCTTTAGCCCAGGTGAAATGGATAATGGTCATGTGCACACACAGCAGCTGTCCCAGCTGCATGACCTTACCTTTTCCTCTAACTCTTTTATTTGTCTTTTTTGGCCTTCAATTCTTTCTTCTAGCTCTTTAATTCTCTGTCAGATTTCAAATAAAAAAATATTTATTAACCAACCAAATACAAATGTACCCAGAAGATGCATTAGTTTGGGGGACACAGACTGGATGTGCTGTGCTTCTACCAAAAATGAATCGGGGATTAAGCCATAGGTGAGTCCTCTGTGGATGTCACTGTGTGTGACAAAGTCAGGCAAACCACGATGTGCAGGGTTATCCAAGGCCAACCTGCCCAGGCCCAGCCAGCGGTGGGACAGCTCTAGGAGGAGAGGCTGGTGCTCACAGGGACCATCCCACCCTGGATCGCCCCTGCCCTGCCCCCGTGCCCACCTGCTGTGCGTGCTGAATGAGCTCCATCCTTTCCCGCAGGATTTGGGCGTCCCTCTCCCGGAGCTCACTCATCACCTGCCGCTTCCATTGCTCCACTGCACTCTTCAGCTTCTCCTTCTCCTCTTCTGAAAGAAGTTCGGAAATTTTGGCTCCAGCTTCTTGCTGCAGGGCATCATAGAGCATGGCTTCTAATTCCAGAATTTGCTAATCAAAAACAATATAAGGCTGTCAGCTCAACCTTGTCGCTGGTGGGGTGAGGAGTTTGGGGGGAACTGAACATCCGACCCTGGAAAGGAGCAGGAGCAGTGGAGGGGTTTGTGTGCTGAGCCTCCTGCACAGGACAGGGCAGAAACTCGACCCAAAGGGAAGATACTTCAGGCTGCCTTTATCCCGTGGGGCTCTGAGCAGCACTGGAACTGGGACAGCCCCTGGGGCCAGCCCAGTCTGCTCCTCAAACAGGTGGGAGTCAGCTTCTGCTTCCTGGGAAGAAGGGAGCCGTGGGGAGAGAAGGGGAAAGGTACAAAAGGAAAGGAAGGGGGAAACAGAGAAGGGAAAAGGGGCATTCAAAGAAGAGTCATTTTGTGAGTTACAGATATTTTTCACGTGTAGTTTTCAGTCCCTCAGTTCCCCTTTCCCAGCACTCCAGCTCACAGCAGCAGAGCACACAGCAGGGCCAGTCCACACTCCTGTCAGGAAGGAACAACTCCCTGCTCTCTGTGTGCAGATTTTGTACCAGCCAGCTAAAATGTTTTGTGGGAAGGCATTCCCAGCCCTTCCTCTGGCAGAGCTGGCAGCTCCAAGGAAATGAGCCTGTCTGGGGGCTGAGCTGTTCCTGCAGAGCCTTCTCTGTAACAGAAAAGACCCCTCACATGCAGACAGATGAACCCTCTGGATTCACTGAGATGGAGAAGTGTGTAGGAAATAGGCTGGCAACATTTCCCTGGGGTCACTGAGCCTGGCACTCCCCTAGGGCAGGTGCCTTTGCCAGACAATGTCTCCTGCTTTGGAATCCAGGATAAATGCTACTCCCTCAAGACAAAAGCAAGCTGAAATCTTTTTCAGCAAGTTTGATACGGAGCAACAAAAAAGGCAGAAATTGGTGGCACCTCTGCACACCCTCTCCAGAGCTGGGGGCATCCTGGAGACCTCTCCCTGACCACAGGAAAAACCCACTGCAATGGAATCACAGAAACACTGACACTGGAAATGTCCTCAAGGTCCATCCAGTCCAACCATTCCCTAGCACTGTCAAGGCCACTACTAACCCATGTCCCCAAATGCCACACCCACACAGCTTTTAAATCCCTCCAGGATCTCTTGTGATAATTCAACTCAATTCAAAATCACGTTTCTCCACCTGAGGCTGTTCATGGTGTTTTCTCACTATGGCTTAGCAGAGCCAGGAAGCAGAACACACTCACAAGGACAATGACACCATGGCAGGAGTTGCAGTACTGATGATAACCCACCTCCATGGGGAAGATCACATCAGCTCCCAGGAGCAGATTCTGCTTTCCCTTTTTAAAACAACACCAACACCCTCACTAACCTTGTCCCAACAAAATACTGTTATGTGAGACACGGACTCATGTACACAACCATCATCCTTCTCTGGTTGTATTGACTCGTGAAGGCAGAAGAGTGTGGAGACACTCCCAGTGTCCAGAGCAGCTGCAGTGGGAGCCAAGTGCTCCCTGGAGCAGAGCCCCCCTCCAGCAGCCACGGGGAGTGAAAGCCATGCACAGATTAGCGGTTCCGGCTGGTAATCTTGTTGGCTCCAGTTCAGGAAGGATGGTCATTAGTGGCTCCCCATCTCCAGGGGCACAAAGGAAACATGGAAGTGAAGCAAATTTTATAAAGCAAAGAGTTTTTGCCACTCCAATGGCGGGGCAGAACAAAGCTCTCTGCTGCTTTCAGGCTGCCTTTGCAGCCCAGAGCAAAGCCCAGCGCTGTGCCTGGGGTACATGTGTGACACCTTCAAAAAATACAGGACAACCAAACAACCCTCAGCCCCCCCTGCATGGGCTGCACAAAGTCACTGCATTCACTGCTTCCCCATCAGCAGCAGAGCTGAGGAGCTGAACTGTTTTAAGACCCTTTGGTAAGTTTGGGGTCCCAGACTGGGAGATCCATCTCCTGGCTGTGAGCTGCTGGGATGCTGAGGGACACCCAAATCCACAGCCATGGCTCCATGTCCGAGCACTGCTGCAGACTCCATGACATTCCCAGGAGTTTCAAGTGATGCTGTTCACTTCTCCCACTCTTCTGCTGTTGTGAGTCTCCATGCTCAAATTTCTGGCTCTGTTCAGAACTCACCCGACTCAGTGGATTTCTGCTCTCAGGGCTTAACTGTAAGGATGAATCCTACAGGCTCAGCATTTGGCTGCACCAAACTGCTTCTCAGGACAGCTCAGAGCTGCAGGAGATCACGGAATCATAATCTCAATCTGGTTTGGGTTGGAAGAGACCTTAAAAACCATTTTGTCCCACTCCCTGCCATGGGCAGGGAACTTCCACTATAAGGTGTTAAGGCTGAGACTTCAGGTAAAGGGGGCTCATGTGGCTCCCGGGGTTTCCACTGTGCACTGGTTCCAGATACAGCTCAGCATTTGGCAAAATCAGTCATGGACAGAAAGTGTTTAGAGTAAAAGGTCCCCCAAATGGTTTGAGATACAAACAGACAGCAGGATCCAGAAACAGGCCTAACTACTCTTTGCTCCTCAGAAAGTGTAACTCTGCTCAAGGTTTACACAGAACTGAAAAAATGAAATCGAGATGAAAACTTATGCAATCATGTCTTTTGTGAATATGCATTAAACTTTTCCCTCACTGAAGGAAACATGACCAAAGGGACGGGTGAAATGCCTTAGAATCAGCTAATGATGAATCTGACCTAAGGGCAGTTTCATTTCAAATTTACAGAATCCCAGAATCCCTCCAGCTGCTTTGGTTACAGAGGCTGCAATCCAAGATAATGTCTAGGCTAAAGTACCTATTTTGGAAAGAAAAGTTACTGAAACCATCATTTCCTTATCAGTCCTTTACTGAAACCTCTGGTGAAATAAAACTTATGTTGAGTAAGTTAATGTTCAGGTCCTAAGCCTGCAAGGGCCACCCAAACTCAGGGAATTCTGTTCATGAGGAACTCACTGTCAGCTCAGGGTGTAGAGGATTTGGTTAACACTCAACCTGTCACACTCCATGAGCAGAGTTTCCACAGGGAACAGACCACACACACCGCACAAGGTGAGTTAATCAAGGTGTCATAACCCAGCCAAGACTGGTGTCCCTCACCTTGTGAGCCTGGTCCAGGGACTGCTTCCTGAAGTCCAGCTCATCATCCAGGTAGCCCTTTTGTTTGCTGAACAGCTCCTGGGAGAGCAGGGAAAGGACTGTCAGTGACCACCATGCCCCATCACGGCTCCCCCAGCCCCTCCCCTGCTGCTCCTTCCCCCGGTACCTTCTCGTTCTCCAGGTCCAGCATCTTCTGCTGCAGCGCCGACTCCGTCACCTCGATCTGCTGGAGCCACTGCAGAGACAGAGAGCAGAGCCAAGCCTGAGCAGGGCACACCCTGTGGGCCCAGCTCCCCTGCCACTCAGGGTGTGTCAGCAGGACTGATTTAAATAAAAGACCAAAATTAACTGTATCATTACATTTTTATTTTCTGTGTACTGGTGATGGAAAAAAGCTGTATTTCAAAGGCTGGCCGTTACTTTCTGACATTGCTTTGTTAGTTCAACACCATTTTAAATTAAGCAATGTCTGTCTGCATTGCCTGTTACCTTTCCCTTGACAAAAAGTAGTGTAATTCCACATAAAGCTTTGTGGCATTTTGTGATGGAGCCATCATCTACATCACCAGTGTCTGCTCTGAGAGACACACACGTACTGAGGAATGATGCCCCGGTCATTACCTTTTCAGCCAATGTGAGGACAGTCCTTGCTTGTATGATGACCACTTGCTCTTCGTTGGTCAGATTCTGCATCAAAACAAAACACAATTACAACAAATCCCAGTGTCTTGTTATTAACCCACTACTTGGGCCACTGCTGTATTAAATAGATCTGAAATGAAATACATTTGAGGAACGGTAAACTCAGTCAGAGAAAATTAGTACTGTAATCCAACATTGTTGTAAAAGCTGTTGTCAATATTCATACAAAATCCTTATCATACATAAGAATTAATTCTCCAAAAACTCTCATGTTTACCAAATAAAAAAGGTGACACTGAATCTATTTTTACCCTAAAGGGAATAAACACACAGCTACACAGGACAAGATCAAGCTCAGCACAAAGTGCCCCTGAGAGAAGACACAGTGTTCATCCCATGCACAATCTTCACTTTGCCAGCCAAGCCATGATTTTGGGCAGCATTAGCTGAGATGCTGGCTATCTTTGTTGCTTTTTTATAAAATCAAAGCACAGAAGCTGGGTTTTGCATTTCATCCCAAACTTCATTCTGACCACAGGTAGAGCAGGAGAAGGGAATCCCCTCAGCTGAGCCCTTCTTGTGTCTGGGCCCAGCACAGCATCAGCCCACGGGGCAGGGGAGGGTGGTGGTGACTCTGGTGAGCTGCCATTTAAGGCACAGCCTGGGGACAGTGGCAGTGCTGGTCAGCAGGGATAGAATCAGGGAATCCCAGTCTGGTTTGGGTTGGAAGGGACCTTAAAGCCCATCCAGTGCCACCCCCTGCCATGGGCAGGGACACCTCCCACCAGCCCAGGCTGAGGTGAATTTCCTATTAAAATGCAGAGTGGCTGAAGTAATGGAGCTATTCCGAGCTTGGAATACACATGAAATACATTTTATTTGTAATTGGATCATAGTTTGGTATTGGTTGTTGCCTCGATCCATATAAAATACAGCAGCACTGCATAGAGTAACAGAATGGTTTGGGTTGGGAGGGACCTCAATGATCATCTCATTCCACCCCCTGCCATGGGCAGGGACACCTTCCACTGTCCCAGGTTGCTCCAAGCCCCATCCAACCTGGCCTGGGACACTCCCAGGGATGGGGCAGCCACAGCTTCTCTGCCCAACCCATGCCAGGGGCTCACCATCCTCAACTACTTATAGTTCTGGTACTTCCAGGCTGCCCTGTAGCCCTGGGATGGCATTTCTGGGGTATCCAACCTGTCCAAAGGCACAGGGAGAGCTGGGGCAGCCCAGGCACAGAGCTGTGAGGACAGTGGGGACCCTTGTGCAGCCCCAGTGTGGGTGGTGGGGTCTCCCAGGAGGACTCCAGGGTGGATGGGGGCTCTTTGAGACCCTGGGCTGGAGAGGGGTGTGCTTTCCTCAGCCTCTCACAGCCCCGGGGCTCTGCTGAGAGCACCAGAGCAAACACGCAGGGCACATCGTCTCCCATGCAGTCTGTTCCTGTGATGAGTCACTGCCACCTGCTGAAGAAGAAACACTTGCACATTTCTTAGTGTTTGCTTCTCCTTTTCATACCGCTGTTGCAACTTTTTGTTTAATAACCTGGTTACTATGAAGCTACAGGTTATTAGAAAAAATTAAAGCACACAGCTGCTGAAATGCAAAAGGAAAGCAAATGCAGAGCAAGCAAATCAAGAAACCGTGTGACCAGTGGCCAGAAAACACTCAACATCAACACTATTTTCAAAGTAACAGAAAGAATAAAAGCAGTATGGTGACATTGAGCCCCTGAGTGGCATTTCAGAAGTAACAAATCCTTAAAAAGCCAGAAAATGCTCCGTTTGTAGCCCAGACCAGAGGCAGGACAGGCTGTGCAGCACCAAGCCAAGGCAGCCTTGCCCACTTGACACGAAGACAAGTATTCCCCAAAGCATGCACAATTTATTAAAGGAACATACACTTACGGCGTTATCCCCTAAAATGTCCAATTTTTTCATCAGCTCTGCTACTACTATGTCCTGACAAGAGAGAAATGGAGAACCAGGAGTCAGCACAGAGCGCCTGACTTTGTTCAGGGAGAGGAGGACAGGAAAGGAGAATCCCTTACTGTGACACCTTCTGCCTCGCAGTACACCTGCAGGGGGCTCTTCCCCTCCGTGAAGGGGCCGTGCAGGAAGTTGATGGCAGGGGACCGTCTCTCCCTCTCCTGAAAGGACAACAATGCCTTGGTTACCTACTCTGCTGGGTCAGTCACATCACAGAGTCACGGAATGCTCTGGCTTGGAAGGGACCCCGAAGCCCACCCAGTGCCACCCCCTGCCATGGGCAGGGACACCTCCCACCAGCCCAGGTTGCTCCAAGCCCCGTCCAGCCTGGCCTTGGACACTCCCAGGGATGGGGCAGCCACAGCTTCTCTGGACAGAAACAGATTTCAACAAAACCATACACATAACATACATTCACAATGCAGAGAGCATTGAAATTTTGTTCGTAAGTGGCTACTCTGTTAAAGCCTCCTTGGGGAATTTCAGAACCAGTTTCCAAGAGCTCCCAGGTTCTGTCTGCACAGGCAGGGATACAGAAAACAGAAGGTCACACAATTCCTTCCCTGCAGGTTTAGCAAGAGGTGAAACATTGTGATAATTTTTGGCAATGGAAAGAAGTTCCTTTTTATTTTTCTTTCCCAAGGATGACCCATTCTGGTTCTACCTCTTTGCCTTTTCAGGACAGAAGGAGAACAGTAAAATGTGCATCTACAGCATGAGCCAGCCCTTAGGATCTTACAACTACTTAAGCTGCAACACTGCCAGAACAACCTATGGAGAATATCAGTGTTGATCCCTGGCTGTCTGGGGTTTTTCCCCTTTTATTAGCACTTTGCAGCAAGCCCTTTGGCCTCTCTCAGTGCAGTGTGTCCCTCCCCAGACCCCACTGTTCCCAAACCCACAGTGCCTGTGGCCCTGGGTGGCACATTTGCTCACTTCCAGCTCCAAGATCCTGAACTCCAGCAGCTCGTTTTGGTCCTTCACATCCTGGACATCATGTTTCAGACGAGCTTCCTCGGCTTCCATCTGTTTGATCTGCAAAAGAAACAAAGCAACTCATCAGCACTGATGGCAGAGTCACTCCTGACCTGCCATGTGCTGACTGTGCTGGGACAGGGCTGGGGGCACTGGGAGCACTGGGGGCTGAGCCCATCCCAGAGGGAAATGGGAGCACTGGGGGTCCCTGCCCACCCTGGGGTCACCATGAGCAGGGACACACCATGGAGATCACAGGGCTCTCCCCCAGCCCCACCATCCTTACACAGCCTCTCACCAGGACACATGTGGGGCAACAGGGAACGATGGAAACTCACTTTTTCTGCCAGGTTTATAAGGATCTTGTGTTATACATTAATTATTTCCACAGAGCTGTGTAATACAGATTAAAATATTGCCCATTCTGCATCCCTTCAGCTGCAAATACTATCTGAATAATACAAATAGAAGCAACAATAGAACACCTTTTCTACCAGTTCCTGATTTCTTCTGTACAGCGCTTGCTTCTCCTCAATCCACTTCATGTCCTTGGGAAGGAAAGGGCCAACACTGTAGGTGAAGCTGGCAATGTTTAGCACCAACACAGCAGCAACTATTTCACTAAATCTCACATAAAGAGGGACACAACAATACTGCATATGAAACTGTAATTCCATTATTTTCTAAAATTACTTCCTAAGCTAGACTTGCCCACCTTATTTTAACAGAGTCTGTAGTACACAAACAGAATAGAAACACTCCAGTGATTAAAAAACTCTTTCAGGTAAAAAACTGACTTGCATTAAAACGGATGTGTCTACTATTAAATTTCTATTTTGCTAAATACCAATTATCTATTTCTTAAGATCAGGCAAAATAAACCTTATTTGGAAACTAGTCTCTTAGTCTGAGGGATATATAAACCCCACAAAGCCCAGAATACTTTATCAGCATGGGCAACAACAACAGGAGGTTATGCTGGAAAGGTATTGATGAAATGATTTACTATTATTTTAAAGTTCTTAAAACCATTTTCTGTTTATTTTTTAGTTTTGCTTTTTGTTTGTTTGCTTTTGGCTGGAAAAGTCCTGCACAAGCTGGAAAGAGCCTGGGAACATTTCTGGTTGCCCAGCAGGGAGGTGGGCACAGGGCTGGAGTTGGCTGCAGTGTTACCTGTCCCTGCTCAGCCAGGGCCTTCTCCAGGTCTTCTATCTGAGCCTGAGACCGGTGGATTTCTGCTTGGAGCTGCTCACGTGTCTGTGGGATATGAGGGAGAAAGGGAAAAACAATGAATCAATAAACAATACATCAAAAATAAAAATAAAGCCAACTTTCTGCAAAAGGCCAAACCTAGCTCAGGTACAGAAAACACTTAAAACACCAAACACTTTTAGGAAGTGATTTTTAAAGTTCTTTGGCAGAATGAATTTGAGCACACAGCATCAGCCAGGAATCAAATAAAGTCTGGGAGGTGAGATAATGATTTTGAGGTTTAAATCCAGATTAACAAAACAGCAAAACAGAGGTGACTCCTCACAGCTGGTCATTCCAGGCTGCAGCCAGCAAACCCCCTGTTCTGGAATATGGACTGGAAAAATTAATTTCCTCATGAAAACAAATGGAAACTATTATGGCACAATCCTGATCATACCTGGTTCCCTAAAATCTGGGGCAAGTTAAAAAGCTCAGAGCAGACCCCACATGTATAACATTAGAGAATGGCAAATCCCATTGACTGTTGTGCCTTTAGTACCTTATCTGTGATTTACTACCTTATCTGTTTACTACCTATGTGTCATTTTTTATTGTACTTGTAACTTCTTGCTTATTGAAATAGACACCATCTTCCTAGATGTGTTTTCTGGAGAATAAATCTAATAATTATCAGCTGCCTTATTAAACAGTTTTATAGAACATTTTCTTTCTTCAAACTATTTCTCTGCTATTTATCCCATTATTTACACTGAAAATTGTCTTGTTTGCACAAAATGTACTGGTCTCTCTTTTTGCTCACTATGGAAAAAATAAAATCAAGTCACTTCTCCAGCTGGGATGCCTTGATTCACTGTGATTTTCTTTCCAAGTGCAATCCCTAACACCTCAGAGCAGACATTAGTTCTGGGAATGTCAGTCTCCATGCATTTCACCTTGATCTACTCTAAGTGTTCCTGGACACCACCTTCACACAACAGATGTAGGACCAAATTAGGGCTCTGCAGGTACATTTCTCATTTAAAGTTCAACTGTTTGCTCAGAGCAGGATTTGGCCCTTCACTGACTGTTTCACCCTCGCCTTCTGGGCAGGGCAAGTTCTGCCTATTCCTTCATAGAGCCATGGAATGGTTTGGGCTGGAAGGGACCCCAAAGCCCACCCAGTGCCACCCCCTGCCATGGGCAGGGACACCTCCCACCAGCCCAGGTTGCTCCAGCCTGGCCTTGGACACTCCCAGGGCTGGGGCAGCCACAGCTTCTCTGCCCAACCTGTGCCAGGGCCTTCCCACCTTCCCAGCCAGGAATTCCTTCCTAACTCCTTGTACCATGCAACAGACTCAGAATAAATGCAATATTTTAGCCCAGCTGTCTAGAGCTGCAGGGGCTGCATGAGCACACGAGCAGCAGAGCAGCACAGGGCACTTTGCAATTTAATTAGGAGGAAAAAATCTCAGTTATAAGCCTTCTAAACATTTTATGAGGAGTCATGTAATCTCTCAGATCCCAGAAGGAATTAAACACCACGCATTATACATTTAAGGCTATCTGTCCTAGTTTTTTATAGAAAAAGAGCTTAATTTCAAGGATTTGCCATAAAAAATTCCCTCTGGATTTCCCTTAAACTGATCAAAGGTGAAAAGACTCAGCTGCAGCAATGGTGGATGCTCAGCAAGCCCTTCCTGGGGAGCCTGTTTGGGGTCAGAGACCCCGGAGACCCCGAGCAGGACCTGCCCTGAGCCCCAGCCTGGCTGCCCCGGGTGAGCTTGGGAACAATCCAGGCAGGTACAGCTGAACCCCCCGCCCTCCCCGGCTACTGCAACCCTTTATGTCCATGTAATATAAGCCATGTAGACCTTAACTTCTCGCTCTGCATCCAGGGTTCCCCCGACCTGCTCCTGCAGCAGGGCATAGGCTCGCTGCAGGGCCTGGTACTCCATCGTCAGCTGCCGGAACCGCAGCTCCGTCTCCTCCTTGGCCATGCCCTGAGACCAAAAGTGACACAGGATTAGGTCTGTTTTCTCTAAGAAGTGCCAGAACTATCACTTTTGAAATGCAATTTGGGAAGCACAGCACTAGGATCTTCTTTATGTGCTCTCAGACTACTTCTCTTCTGTCCCCAAACACCTCCTTCCAGCAAATGCAATATGGAAACAAAGAGATAATACCCTGCCTTGGAAAGATAAAAACTTGCATTCATATAACACACTAATGATCCATCACCCTTTCTCACTGTAACAGGGAAAATCATCATGTTAAAGGTGAAAATACAACTTCTTTTAAACAACAAAAGGCTTCCAGTCTGGGGAGGAAGCCAAGCCTGACAGCCTCACTCAATTATTAAAACACGAATCCAGAGCTAATACTTGTGGAAGTGGTGACAGCAACATGAAAGGAGTCCTTCATCTTCTTCACGCTCCTTACAATATCCAGCATGGAATGCTTTCATGTCAGGCTGACCGGAATATTTCACTCAACATGAAATGGAATTACACTGCTGGGTGCAGGCACCAACTCCCCATCAGCTCAACAGGGGGAAACACACAGGAAGGAAAAATAAACAGGCTCATACATGCACAAATGCACTCGGCTTTCCTGCAGTGCAGCACTCAGCTTTCCTGCAGTTCAGCACACACCTGGCAACCACCACAGACCTCTTAGGATGGGGACAGGGGTTCTCCAGGTTGCCTTTACCAGGCCTAATTCCAGCCCACAGCACGGGGGAATGGGCAGCAGGGAACCTGCAGCCAGTGCTCTGTGAAAGGGCTGCACTTCATCAGGGGCATTTTCTGTTTGTTACAAGGTTCTTGTTAAACTCAGAACCGTGTAATGCTCCAGTGATCTGACACACACTAGGGAATGCATTTGTAGGGAAGCCCTGCAAAATACCAGGAATAATAATCTCTTTAATTTGCATTACCTTTGTGTGCTCTGCACTCAGAGCCTCCAGAACAGCACAACCTCCATAACCCAGCGAGGAACCAGCCTTTTCCTGAAGCTTTAGGGGGATGTTTCCTCCTCCTTCCCCAAACACAAAGCTTTCCCCAAACACACCCCGTGCCAAGGTTGGAATGGCAAACAGAAGGACCTGACCCAAAATACATGTGTCCAAACCTGCAGCCAAGCTCACAGTGAACAGATCTCCCAAAAGCTGTCCAACTTCTCTGCCTTTTTAGAACTCTGACCTATAAACCCACTGTAAATTTAATATTCCTAGGATAGAATATTTACAGCTTGGCTAAAAGCTGTGAAATTACTGAGGACCTAAGATCCAGAGATACCAACCAACACACACAGTATCAAATTTAACATGAATGGTTAACTTTCTGATCTGAGGTGAGAGAGGAATGATAGAACAGACCAAGAGTTCCATTAGGAGTTAGCAGCAAGGTTACAAACCAAAGCCACACGGGGTTTTGATGAATACCTCTTCCAAGTCATCCTCGGGAGTGCAGGGGGTTTGGTCTGTCCGGTCAGTTTGGTAGGAGATGGAGGAACCATCTGACTCCAGGGAAGCTTCTTCGTCATAGCCGTAAAACGTCTCCACAACCGGCTTCTGGCAGAGACAAAGGTCAGGGACTGTGGCCGAGCCCTGCCCCCTGCCAGCCCCCAGCCTGGGCACAGCATGGCCCTGGGCACCCACGGACTGTGCCTTTGGGGCAGCTGCACATGGACACCTGGCAGGAACCTCAGCCTCTTGGGAATTCTCGCTCTGCTGCCCGTTGGGAACTGGCCCAGCTCTTCACATGTGAACACACACAAGTGTTTTCACCCCATGCCAGTGGCAACAGCTAAAAAGATTTAAATCACTGAGCTGCCATATTTGTCATTAGGTATCACAGTGTGTGACCTCACAGCCCTTGCCTTTTTAAAGGTATTTTCCCCCCAGTTTCTCTCAGGCCAAGCACTCTTTCCACTGAGTGTTCACCTCAGTGTGAGGCTGGACCTGTGCACTGAAATGCCTTTTAATCCATCATCATCACCATGATATCCCTTCTGCCATCATCACAACTGTTAGATTTTCAACAAGTATTCTACTTGAAAACATGAATTTAATCACCACAGCAATGTGTTTATGGTTTGAAGAAATCCGATTTTCCACTCAAAACTGCTTTTTGTTCAAAAAAATGAAGGGAGTGGTGGTAAAGAAAGATTTACTGTAAATGCTCGAAAACCAAAGACAATGTTTCACAGATCAGAAGATGTTTTTAACTGATGATTTACAAAAACATAGCTAGATTTTGGCTTTTTGTTTTAATTTGCAGTGGGTAACTTTTGAAGGAGAATGATGGAATCCCAGACTGGGCTGGAAGGGACCCGAAAGCCCACCCAGTGCCACCCCCTGCCATGGGCAGGGACACCTCCCACCAGCCCAGGTTGCTCCAAACCCCGTCCAGCCTGGCCTTGGACACTCCCAGGGATCCAGGGGCAGCCACAGCTTCTCTGCCCAGCCTGTGCCAGGGCCTGCCCACCCTCCCAGCCAGCAATTCCTTCCCAATATCCCACCCATCCCAGGCCTCTGGCAGTGGGAAGCCATTCCCCCTTGGCCAAAGCCCCATCCAGCTTACAGAGACAGACAGAACGTGGCCCTCTCTGGAAGGCCTGGCTGCCACGTCCAGGATGACAGGAGTTACCTCCCATCGACCTCAATTAGTTATTTATAGATTCATTAGCTCCAGCCCCACCCTAATTCTTCATCTGTAGATCACAGAGTGCTCACAATCCCTGGCATTGAACCTTTCTGTGCCACTACAGTGTTAAGCCAAGCTCTCATTAACCAACATTCCCTTTTCCCTGAGCTCCAACCGTTGCTTCTCCTAACGGGCAATTTCTCCATGTTACTAAACACCACCATGAATTATTTACAACATACACATGTTTTCAGGCAGCACCATTAGAAGATCATTTGGAGATGTGTTAATTCATAAAACGTGTCTCCTCTTAAGACAACCACATCCCACCAAAGTCCCACAGGGTAAGTGCAGAGCATGGAAAGGCTCACAATGTGCCATGCAGAGCAGCCCCCTGCCCCTCCCAGACTTTCCCTGAATATCCCAAAGCAGTCTGTGAATGTCCTTGAACCATGCCACCCAAATTTAAGCTTAGCACCCATTTGCAGACTCCAGGAGAACGTTCTCCCATGTGGTCTGAGATACCTGGAGCACCCCAGGACCAGCACTGCCCATCAGCAGGTCACCATCCAAGTGAGTTTTTTTACCTTAGGAATTCTTGTCATTTTTTTCCTTTGCTTCCTGAACCTTAACAGCTTATCACGTTCCTGCAAGAACCAGAGACACGTGTTAGCTGTTTGCAGAGAGCTGCTATTTAAATTAACCACATCAACTTGGGCAAGCAAGAAACAGGAGTGTCACTGCTGGCCACTGTCACCAGGCATGGGTTAGTTTGCTCCAACATCTTTCAGGTTTGCATATACAAGTAGCAATTGCTCTTTGTATTTTTGAAAATCAAACTAAAATAAAGCTGATTATAAGCAACAATGCACTGAGAGCTTGGGTGTCACCTTGGAGCTGCTCTGTGGGTGACTGTGGCACTGCAGCTCATGCTCTGGTTCTGCTCTCTCTGCCCAGGGAGAGAAGCAGAGACTGGTCCTGCCCTTGGCTCTGGTGGGTGTTGGTGCCTCTGGAAGGTGCACACACATAACAGCCCCACTGCACAAAATTCAGGGGCTGTTTGAACTCAGCACTTTGAGACTCAGCTTCTTCTCTAAGGATCTGCAGGTTCCCAATGCCTCTGGGAAAAGGTTTGAGCATTTATTGCTGCCAAGAATTTTTTCCAATCAGAAGAAACAATAGATTCATCAAATCCCAGACTGGATTGGGTTGGAAGGGACCTTAAAGATCACCTTGTTCCAACCCCCTGGGGGGACACACACCTCCCACCAGCCCAGGCTGCTCCAACCCCTGTCCTACCTGCCCTTGGACACTCCCAGGGATCCAGGGGCAGCCACAGCTTCTCTGCCCAACCTGTGCCAGGGCCTGCCCACCCTCCCAGGGAAGAATTTCCTCCTCTTCATGGAGCCAGGTCGATTTTTTCACAGAACTGAGAAAAAGGTCTCTGTTCTGGACTGCAAAGTCAGGCAAAGCCCAGGACTGCAGAGAGGGAAGTTCTAAAGGAAAAACCCTTAGACCTTTCATTTTAACCAGCCGGTAGAAGGCTGCAGTGACATTGTGGGACACTGACAATGTGCCACTGCCAGGAGCCCCATGGCAAATCCCACTGTCAGCAGCAGTGGCAGAGGACAATCGAACATTTGTTGCTTGGCCACGGGGAACAGGGCATGCCATCAATACTAATACAGTGCTTAACTCCACAAGGTCTGTGCTGGTCATACCAGGGATGGGGCGGGCAAGGGCATGGGCAGAGCACAGGCCAGTGTGGGTGACACAAAGCCAGGGGTACCCAGAGTAAGACAGTGCAATTCCCATGTGGCAGAGCTGTCCCAGAGGTGGGGACAGTCACTCTCCACCACTGGGGCAGGTGGTGGGATTAAAGCCTTCCTCTCCACTATCACTGTGTCTTCTCTGGTGAACAACTGCTGATACACCTACACTGAGAAAACAGTGTGTCAGCTCACTGCTGAACAGAGATGGAAGGAGAAAAAGTATTATTATACCCGTGGACAGCAACTTAATGTGTACAAACATGGAGGTGAAGTTAATGCCATTCTTACCATGACACTCTTCACATAGCCAGCAGTCTCCAGGGTCTGATGAAAAAGAATGAAATAATGTCAGTAAGTGGACAGGCTTAATAAGAAAGGAAAGAAATAAAAAGTTATTTTCTGGAGGAGTATTATGATTTTAGTGTTCTCTGTTTCCAGAGACTGAGAATGTGTTAACAAAGAAGCAAACCCCAAACCCAGGACTGCAGACCACCCTTTGCACACAGGACTCTTTAGCCCAAGTGGTGTCTCCACCTGAAGGAGCTCAGACACTTTTCCTCACAGGTGCTGGATGTGGCCACCAGCATGTCTACCAGACATAGTTTTTCTGTCCTGCCAGTGCAGTGCAGATGGAAAAAGTTTTTCCAGACACCACACCACAGATTACTTTTACTACTAGTAAGAAATGCCTGCCAGGTTCCACTGCTGTCTGCTGTTCCTGTCAGCTCCCAGGACCCCGAGCATCTCCTGCTTAGGCCCCCTCTGCCCTCCCCTCGGTCACTCTCATGTGAGAGCAGCAGTTACATCATACCTTGGAGAGTTCATCAATGATGTTTTGCTGCTCAATGACTTGTAGTCTCAGGAAATCCACTTCTCTTTCTTCCTGGCTATGGTCAAGGTCATTTAAGGAGCTTGGTCTCCTTATTGCTCCAGTTCTTTGCCTCTAAAAACCAAAAACCGCAGAGCAGAAGAGAAAATGATCAGGAGCTTTGCCAAAGGACTTGTCTAACCCTTCCCTGTACAGTGAGTGATGCATCTCTCTAATGGCTGTCCTGGCAGCTCTCCTGCTCCCTTTTGCTGAGCCTCACATCCAGGCTGCAAACATGCTGGCTAGTCCTGCTGCTCTCATTGGAAAAAAGGGCAGAGTCACAAGTGCAGATTTCCCAGGGACTATGAGGTGGTTCTGGCAGGAAAATAGAAGGTGATTCATAGAATCACAGATTGGTTTGGGTTGGAAGGGACCTTAAAGCCCACCCAGTGCCACCCCCTGCCATGGGCAGGGACACCTTCCACCAGCCCAGGCTGCTCCAAGCCCCGTCCAACCTGGCCTGGGACACTGCCAGGGATGGGGCATGGAGAGGGGAGATCTGTGTCCCTCTGGAGGCTGAGCAGACCCCAGGGGAGCAGTTGCCTGATCAACATGTGCAAAGCTCACACTATTCCTTTCTTTCAGAGCTCTTTGCTTTCAAGGCTGAAATACATTTGCATTGTGTTTTTTCACGTTTTACACGTTTATGTAAAACCAAACCCATCCAAGGGACAGGACACCCCACAGCACAGCACAGAACATCTCAGCAAAAGCTGGAATGGGGACAGTTTCCTGCAGGTTTGGGACAATGCCTGATCCCCTTAGCCCCCCCAGTTCCAAACCCCCACCCTCCCAGGAGCACACAGACACTCACCATTGCGATATTTTCTTGTGTCACAAATTTTAATTTATTTTCCATTCGACGTAAGGCATGTGACAACTCCTCATTCTTCCTACTGAGGCGTTTGTTTTTGTCCAGAATGGGCTTATACTGACTTTCTGCTTCTCTGAGACGTTTTAACTGAAAGATAAAGAGAGAAATAACACCTCTGAAGCTTTTTCAGTGAATATATTAATAATTTTCTTAACAATTTCACTAGGAGCATTTTCTCCTGATGCAAGGCAGAGCTGATCAAAAGCTCTTGGTATTTTCCATTGGAAAGAGATTCCTCCTTCATGAGGTATTCAATCTGTGCAACAAGTGCTCCATAGGGGGCACATATTTTTAAAAAGAAATAGACGTAATTTCAGCTAATGCCATCTTAAACATTCATTGTCACACAAGCCAAGAGGAGCGTGATGTGGCACAGCACGGAACACAGAGCTGAGGAGGGCACAGCCAGGGTTTCCACACAGCACAGGAGGAAACAGCCCGGTATTTCTGGGACAAGGCAGGGCCCCAGCAGCAGGGCCCCCATTGCCACCCCTGCTGCCCTCACCAGCTCGTTCCTCTCCTCCGACAGCAGCGCGTTCCTGTCCTCCAGCTTCCTGATGATGCCGCTCAGCTCCGCGATTTTCAGTTGGAAGCGCCGGGCATCCTTTTCATCCAACTGCTGTTCCTAAAACAAAGATCAACTGCAAATAACTGTTCGTAAGTGTACACGCCAGGGCACCATTTCAAAGCTCAAACTTTTTCCTTATCCCAAATCCAAACATTTCACAACGTTACCGGGCAGAGTGTAACCCGTGGAGCCCAAGTGACTATGGAAGGCTGCAGGATGAGACCAATGGGAAGTCAGGAGTGGAAATGTAACAAAGAATGCAAATGCAGAAGTATGTATATGCATATGCAAATACAAAGTCACAAATGCAAACTTGGCAACAGAAAATATCCAAACTGAAGGCCATGTTCCAATGATGCCACTGTTGAACTGAGAGCTTCTGACACACCACTCACTCTGAGGACTTGGCCATAAGAAAATGATATTAAAATTACTCAAGTACAAATGGGGAAAACCCATGAAATTGTGCCATTGTAAAAGCTCTTCTTCCACAAAGCTGTGACCCTTATGGGATTCTTACAGGTCACTTGTAAAGCCACAGGGGTAGCACTTCATTTGAGTGAAAATGCTTAAATCAAATTAGAAAGGAATATAGATAGACATTTTCTTGTTCAGAGAAGTTACAGCTGTTGACAAACATGACAGACTTTCCCCCTTCTCTAGGACTTATTCTGATCTTTGGCAGAAGTTGAGTACAACTCATAGAGGCAAATTAGTGTCCACAGTGCTGGTGGCACTTTTGGGGAGTCTAGGATTCCTCATTCAACAGGTGCAGGAGAGGCTTGGGCCAAAGAATAAAAGAGATTGGTTTGCTCATGTATAAATTTTACACTTTTACTGAGAAAATCAAGGCTCTTGCAAAAGAAATCTTGATGAGGATCAGCAATGAGGACAACCTGCACACGTCAGAGGTACGAGGTCAGTTACCTGAGGGGTTTATCTGAACAAAGGAAGGCCAAAGCAGAAAGGGGCCAGAGTTACATTGAAAAAGCCATTGTGGAAGGGTGGCTAAAAGGGAACGTTCTGGATATTGCAGAAAACAAATGGGAAAGAGTAGGTGAGGGGGAGGTCTTCAATTGGCTTTGTGGCCCACTGGCAGCAGTGTCCCAGGGGTTTCCATGCTCTCACCAGGACTGCCTCCCCCATGCCCCCTGTGACTGGCCTCGTCCATCTGCGTGCTCCGGGGCTGCACACACACATCACTGGGTGAGAAATGCATTTGCATCGTTTGTTGGCAGAATCGTGTCAAACTGTCAGGCTAAGGCGGGTGGCTGAGCATGGCACGGTGAGGAGAAGGAGAGAAAGAACAGAGAGATTTCCCCCTGCTGACAAAACCAAACCAAACCGACCGGGAAACAGAGTGACAGAAAGCAACAGCTCTCCCATGACAGGGTCTGATTTGAAATCTGGGCAAAGCAGGAGCACGGAGCGGGCGCCTGGGGCTCCCTGGCACGGCCATGGGAGAGCTCTTGCCGCAGGGAGAGCTCATCAAGAGTCTGTCACTTGGTGCCCTCTGGGTGCCCGCTGAGGTGAAACCACGTGAAAGTGCTTACGGGGCTTCCCGAATGATCTGAAGCGTCTCCTGCACCACTTGCATAAGGAAGTTCCCGCTTGGGGCTGCTCAGATGCCGGTCAGACTCTTTGAGCTGGGACAGTTGTTCATCTAAAGCCTCCTTTTGGAGCTGCAGTCTCTGAGCATGCCCGGCTCGCACCCCTAACTCTCTCTCCAGCACGAAGACTGCTCTGTCCTTAAACTTAATCTCCTCCATCTACAAGGAGAACAGAACACAATCACACAGGAGCAGCGGCTCGACAACAGCACCCCGGACAACCCCACGGAAACCCAGCAGCGGGCACGGGCTGAGCCACCCCGGGAGCATCGCCCGTCTCCTGGGGCCACCCAGCAGGGAACCCCTCTGTCAGCAGCAACCTTGCCATTGCAATTATTGGGAAATAGCTCTTAGCACCATTCCTTATAAAAAAAAAAATAAATTAAGACTTAACATTCACGTCACAGTTTGATTGGTTCACCGAAACGTCTTAGAGATTTTGCAGCATTTTTCTTGGGCATGACCTTTGGAAATTTTGAATTTGTAGTTTTTAAAGAAAAATATTAAAATTAAAATATCCTTTTAATTTGCAAGATATAGAAGGAATGTAAATTTTTAATTTTTTTTTTTTCCAGAAGTCTCTCATGTGAGCAACTTAATTATTCCCTTCCCATGAGAGGTTTTGCTTATACATAATAAACACTATGCAAAATCATTAAGTGCTTAAATGACAAGTGTCCAGCGACCTCTAATTCTCCTCTTCCTTGTTTGCCTGTGCTGAGGGGCTGTGCACATCCCCTGGGATCAGCCAGGATCCAACCCTTGTGAAAGGTGGTTGGGCTCTGCCTAATTATGGACAATCCCTAACTGCAGCCCCAATGGCCCTGGGTGCCTGTGCTGCTGCACCCCACTGCAGCAGGGTCTCCAGCCCTCCCCCGCTGAATCACACACATACATTATACATGGAGCTACAGCATTAATTACGCTCACACACTACATGTCTTACAGACACTGACTCTGTGGAAAGAAAAGGAATCATATCCATGCTCTCAGGTGTATGTGAGCTGGTTTCAGACACTATAAAGACATGACTTTTGGCATCACTTTTTGAGACTTCACACATTTAATTTCAGTGATCAGTTTTTCAACCTGGCCTGCTTGAAATAGGAACGTTTTGCCCTGTGAGAATTGTGTTAATGCTTTTATCTCTGCTTTCTCTGTAAACCTGGAAAAAAATGACATTGGGGATCAACAGTCACTCCAAGGACTTTGTTTCCAGTGGATGCCAACATGGCCCAGGCCAGGGAAAAGCAGGTGCTGGCAGGTCCCACAGGTATCAGGAGAGTCAAATGGAGCACATGAAATGTATTTTGGGTGCTACGGACTAAGGGTGCTTTCAACAATGTCCGTGAAGGCAGTGCCTGCTAACTTTGAATGAAACAGAGATGCCTCCTGAGCACCTGAGGTCCTTCTGCTCAACACCTGACCAGGGAGAAATCTAAACAGATGTACAGTGACAAGGTAACACATCATCACATGATTATTTGTCTAAAATAAACAGAATACTGGGGAGTTGATCCCTATTTATATGAAAACAAAGACACATTACAACAACGGCAACACATGAAATTGGGAGGAACAAAGAAACTGGAGAAAACACAAAACATTTCACAGCATTTCACTAATGGTTCATTTCCCAGAAAAAGCCCAAAACAAAGGCTAAACAAAATCTTCACAACACCACAAGGAAACATCAACATTCACATTTCCCTTCTATATCATTACATTCCCGAACGTGAAACATGCATAACAGTTCGGTGTTTGCAGCCTGTTACTAAACACAAATGTTGCAGAAACAGCACAAACAGAAGGAAGCATCTCCCTGGAAAGCCTTCCAGTCATTAAGAAAATTAAGGACATGCACAGACACGAGACCCTTGGAACTCACTGGAATTGGTGCCGCTTGCCCGGGGCAGATGCCCAGCCCGGCCTCATCCTGCGCTGGTGCTGGACCGGGCACCGCGGGGCTCCTCTCCCTGCTCCCACCCCTGCTGATGGCTTGGGTGCCTGGGAAGGGCTTGGAAAAGGCTTGGGAAAGGCTTGGGAAGGGGCGGCAGCGCGCAGGAGCATCCAACCACCTGCGAGACACCCCGTGCCGCAGATATTCCCACTTTATTCCAGAGGCTGGGATGAATATTTATGCTCTATGCTAATTCATACCCCGCCCGTGAGCACAGCTGATGCCAATTACACCAGCACAGCCCCTGCAAGGTGCCTTGTGCTGCTCCCCCTGTGCTCCCACTGCACGCCCGGCACAGCCCGACCCTCCCACGGCTTCAGGCTGTGACTCTTTTAAATGTGTCATTTCCATCCTGATCCAAACCCAACCTGCGGGTTCCTGGTTGGGGAATTTCACCCTGCAATGTTCCTGGGGCCTTTGCAAATTGACAGATGCTGTCAGAACTGGCTTTTGAAGCTCCCAGTGCCTGGGATCAAAGCCAGTCCCTCCGGGCAGGGGGCACACGCAGAGGAGAATCCCTGTCCGGCTGGAGCTGCTCCGTGACAGACACATTTCCCCAGGGACATGGTGTCCCACCCAGCAGCTGGGTCATGTGAGGAGACCTGTCCCCAGCCTGGAGCCTGGATGGCACTGCCAGACCCTTGTCACAGGCTGGTGAGGTGCCCAGGTGAGAGGAGCCAGGGTGGCCTTTGGGGGGACACCCCTGAGGGAGGGGGTTCAGGCACAGGGGACACAGGACATGTGCCCTGCTCATCCACCTTCCCTCCTAGAGATAAATCCCACTGCCTGGTTGTCCTGCTGGGACCTGCCACCCAGCAGCAGCCACCAGATTAACTGAGAATCTTGGCTTGGGAGGAACCTGGAAGTGCATCTTGGCCCCAGCAGAGCCATCCAGTGCCACTGGTCAGTGCCATGAATGAAGTGCGGGGTGTCCCAGACCCTCTGCTGGAGGCAGAAACCCCAGTGCCAGCAGCTTCCAGCTCTTCCAGAGGCCCCAGCCCAAGCCCTGTGCCAGGTGTGTGCACAACACAGTTACAGCCCAGAAGAGAGTAACTTCTTTTTTAGGACCACAGAGCAAAATGTTTTTAAAACCTGGCCTGTGAGACACCAAAGGAATGACTCAGAACTAGGAGGTTCATTGACCCTGTTAAGTGTAGGAGTAATGTTGTCTGGCTTTTAATATACAACATCCTTCAGTCCAGGTTCAGCTGGAAAAAATGCTGTTGTAAATGAGGGTCAAATGACTAAAAAATGCCCAGCTGGCAGAAGGAACAATTCCTCTTGAATGCTGTGTGTACCTTTCAATGGAGGGTGAGTGCTGAGCCACCTCTATAATACCAAATATGGGGATTTCTCACCACTTCAGGGAATCAAAAGGAGAAGATAAAGACTAAATCAATGACTGATAAAATTAATATTTAAAAAGTCAGCTTCCTACCCTTTCATCTGATCCCACCCTTTAAATCAGACATCTTCACTAATTTACCACTGTCTGACAGGGAGCTCAGGGTCTCTGTCTGAGAACACAGAGTTTCAGAGCAGTGCAGAAAACCTCCACCTTCTCTGTGGCTATGGGGTGGCATTGCCATGAGGAACCCGTGGGGGTGCCAATGTCCAGTGGTCTTACAGAGGTATTGGAGCAGGTTATTTATTAAAGCCACTCCCCAGCCTCTAGTAAATCTAATTCACTCAGTTTTTCTGATTTCTCAGTCCCCTGATAAGGGAGCCAGGAGAAAGGAGGCTTCAGTGGCCATGGCTGTGCAGCACTTCTCCTTCCTGACCCTTCTACAGCCAATTAAAATTTAAATGCTCTTCACCACACTGAATTCTGGTCTGCATTAAGCAAACTTGGAGGCCAGGTGATCTCAGGGAACACTCCTGACTGAAGGCTGCCTCCCCTGGATGTGCACACACTAACTCAGGGAGCGCTCCTGACCATACAAATGTAATTAAATATATCTGTGTAGTATTTTAAGCTGGTTTAAAACGCACAAATCAAAATTTAAAACCGGTTTACCCAAATTAGAAATTCTCTCTAAAGGAGGCCGCTGCCACACGTCCTCGTTACCATCTGCAAGGGAGTTTCATCTCTTGCAGCACCATTGCTGAAGTTCTGAGCCAGGGACAGCTGAACTGGGTTAGCTGAACGTCTCTGGGGAGCCTCACGCTCCGACTGCACAGACACAAACAGCATGAGCCATATGTGCAAACACAAGGCACGAGCCAGAATAGCTTGAACATACACTCCTGAAAAACACATGATTCCCCTTCCTGTGCTGACCACAGTGCTGAAAGATGCTCAGCCCTGCTCCATGGGACTGGTCCAAAGCCATTGGATCCACAAGTAATAGTCACCCTGAACCTGAAAATAACTGCAATAAAGAGCTGGAACTTTTATTTGGTAAATACTTGGAATTCCAGAATCCCTGAGGCTGGCAAAGCCCTCCCAGCCCAGGGAGCCCACCCTGTGCCCGATGCCCACCTTGACCCCCAGCCCAGAGNGGAAATGAAGAGCTGAACGTATCAGAGACAAATCGCTTCAAAAACAACCCTGTGCTAAAGGGTTCACACCCTTGCAAAGCCAAACCCAGAGAAGCACAACTCATCTTTCTTTTTTTCTGACAAGACTAAAAAATAGCTCTTTTTCTAGACATGAAATTAAAATTGACTCAAAGGCTACTTCCCCCTTGATTAAAACAACTAAATAATGCATTGTACAAGATCCACAGAGCTTTCAAACCCTAAGCTGAGCCCTTGGACAACTCAGGGCTGGCTGCCTGCCAGCGCCATGGGATGCAGGTGTGATCCCATGGCTCTGTGGCATGGATGGACCTGCTTGGATTGGGCTGCTCTGTGTGTGTCTGCCTCACTGCAACTCCAGTGAGGCCCAAGGACTGCACTGTATGGCTGGCTTCTCTCTGAAAAGAGAAGGAAACACTGGTTTCCAGCAGTAATTGAAGAGTTTTGGGAACTGCCTCATTTTCATAAAGAGCTTTTATTACACAAGGTGGTAGCAGCCTTTTCCCCAAACACCAGGGCCCCTCCTGAAAGGTGCCAAGAGCCACCAGCCCCCATTGAAACAGTCTCTGGTCGAGTCAATGGAGCTGAGAACACTTGAATCCATTCAGGAAGCACTCAGGGCTCGGTGAAACCATGGCATCAGGTAATTTCATTACTGCAGTTTAGCAAATCTCATTCTTTACAGCCAGAATAAAAAAAAAAGTTTGATTTTCAAAGGCAATTTAGAAAACATACCATCAAACCACTCTATTCCTTATAACTAAGACCATATTTATTTTACAGCTTCTACATTAAAGGCCATTAGTGGAGACTTTTCCTGGGATGCAGCAAGTTTATTTAGGATGTCCATTAGCCACCCTTTCACTGAGATGTATGAAATCAATGCATCAGTGATGAATGGTTAGGGAGGAAGGGACTTACACTGCAGGGTATTTGAACAACATCAACAGATCAGTTGGTTAATAAATTATTTTAACATCCTCTCTTCATAAAAATAAAATAATCTATGAAAAAATCTTAACAAGCTAAAGTCTGAGGGAAGAGGTGGCTAAATAAAGGTAGGGAGCACTCCAGTAATGGTGTGTCAGTCCCTGCCAGGCTCTTTGGGTCCTCAGGACACAGGTGATGCTGTTCCAGCCCTGGGAGGGTAGGAGGTTCTGCCAGGTGGTCACTGCAGCATGGACACACTGCCAGGCTTTGATATGGGGCCAGGCTGCAAACAATCTGGGCATTTTTAGGTATTTCTGGGATCTGGATACTAGCCAAGGGATAACGGCATAGGAGAGGCATGGATGAGTTTGCACCAGGACACTGTGTGGCAAACACTGAACGATGGTGACATCACAGAAATACTGAGACAAGACCCAGAATACACCTCATGGGAGCATGGCTGTGTTGCCATGTCCTTGGGGAAGGCAGAGCAGTTCAGGGACACACTCCCTGTGCACTCACAAGAGTGCGGATCACAAGGCAAGAGTCTGAGACCGCAGTGGGGAACAAACCAACCTAAACCCCAGGAGGTGCTGGTGGCCTGCCAGGCTCTCGTGCACAGGCTTCCCTCTGAGGGAACTCATTCCTGCAAGAAGATCCCCCTTTTCCAAGGGCCATGATCCATTTCAACCTCCCCAGCCAGTCTCCAACACTCCAAAGCCACGAGAGTGAAGGTCTCACCTTTGAGCTGTTGCACCTGAGGCTCAGAAGGTGGGTTAGGTGAGCAGCCCCACACAAAGGGCCACGAGGAACAGGGACAGGTGAGCATCCCAGGGACCTGCTGGGACCAGGAGCCTGTGGACTCAGGCAAGGGAACCAGCCCCCATCCAGGGCAAAGCCACCAAGGTGGGTATGGAGAGGAATTCCCCCTGAATGCCTTGCTGGGCGTGTAGGACTCAGGGATGCAGAGAAGAGCATTTTGGGTTATGAAGGCTCAGTATGGGATGTTCATGGGAACTAGCAAAGGCAAGGAAAGGGAGGGACCAAGGTGGATCCTCAGTGAGGAAATAGGCCTAGGCCAAGAAACACAACTGGTCTGAAACACGAGCAACATTAACAGGCACTGACACGGATAAAGAAGTTCCTTACAAAACATCCCAATGGTTTTAAAAAGCAGTTTGACAACCCTACTAGGAAATGTAAAACAGGTTTGAAGCAAGTTCCAACACCCATCCTTATCCCCTCAGCTGAGTCCAGCACTGAACTGACTATCAATAACACAAGTTAAACCACAGATGCAAAGAGCAACACGTACCAGTCTACGAATCTCTCTCTCGCACTCCCTCTTGATCCTGGTGATTTCCTCCTGGTGCAGGTGATACACATTCCTGATCTCCGCTGCTTTGATTTTGTCAGCTTGGATGACCATAGTTAGAGCCTCCTCTACTTGTTTCTTAGCCCCCTTCAGCTCGGAAATCTCCTGCTGCATTTTGATTTTCTCCACCTCAAAGCCCTTCTTGGCCTCCTCCTTGGCCTCTGTGAGCAGCACCGTTTTCACCTTGTCGGGCCCCCCCTCGCGCACGGCGTTGAGCAGGGTCTGCAGCCTCTGGATTTCATTATCCTTGATTTTTATCACTCTGAGCAGTTCAGCTTCGTGCTGTCTCAGAAGCGCTTCTCGAACAGCTTGGAGCTCCTTCATTTTGTCCTCATGAAGTTTGACTTTGAGCTCTGTGACCACCACGGTACTTTTGTGCTGTTCGTGCTCCTTGATCTGCTTCACCTCCTGGTTTTTCTCTCTTTCCAACTTGCTGACCTGCAAGGGAAATCAGAAAGTACTCTATTGTCAACCACCAGAGTGATTAATGTAAATCACTATACTACTTAAAAATTACACAGGTCACTTTACAATATTAGAGTCAATGCTGTGTGTCTGTGTCCACAAACTGGTAGCAAACCCTTTCTTTCACTGGAAACCAGCACAAGCAGAAATATCCGCATATTTAGAAAAAGAAACCAAAACGTATCATTATCATTTTGCAAATTATTGCTACTGAGGCTGAAAGCCCAGAAACCAGTGATTTTAGCATCATATTCTATCTTCATAATTAAAAAATTACCCCTTACAATCCTATGGACTCTTTAATTCACCTAATTCAGTGCTCTAGAAAGCATGAGGTAACACAATGTAAATAACTAGCACAAATTTATGCAAGGAGAGAACCCAGGTGAACAAACCACCCACATCCCAACACTGGAGGAAGTGTGTGCTCAGCAGCTGGGCTGATGTGCATATACCAGGTGCTACAAACAGATTAATGTGTGAGATAATACACATTCAGGAACCAGGCAGTATCTTGTGAGCGAGGCCGAGTCCTTACTTTTCTCTGCAGAAGCTCTCACACCACATCACCAAAGGAATACAGGAGAAATCAGATGCCAGGCCATGATTTTGGCATACCAGGCACACAGACCCGACCTGCACGGAGCACACGTGCACAGGCAAGACACACAAAGCCCCTGTGAAGCCCCGAACAGCTGCATTTTACCAGGTGCTTTCTAAGCAGTGAGTTATTTGGTGCAAATAACTGACTGTACCTCAGCACACAGAGCTCAGATGATGTTCCAATTTAAAACCATGCCATAAACTCTAAGTCACGAATTCCTTCCCAGTATCCCACCCATCCCTGCCCTCTGGCAGTGGGAAGCCATTCCCTGTGTCCTGTCCCTCCATGCCTTGCCCTCAGTCCCTCTCCAGCTCTCCTGGAGCCCCTTTAGGCTCTGCCAGGGGCTCTCAGGTGTCCCTGGAGCCTTCCCTTCTCCAGGGGAACAATCCCAGCTCTCCCAGCCTGGCTCCAGCACAGAGGGGCTCCAGCCCTTGGAGCATCTCTGTGGCCCCCTCTGGACTCGCTCCAACAGCTCCATGTCTTTCTTGTGTTGGTGGTCCCAGAGCTGGAGGCAGTGCTCCAGGGGGGTTCTCAGAGCACAGGGGGACAATCCCCTGCTTTCCCTGCCACCCACACTGCTGGGAACAAGCTCTGGACCCCTATCCAAGGCAGCCACGAGGTGGGGCAGAGGGTGGTCAGAAGCCACAGACTGCACTGAAATTCCTGGTGGAAGGAAAGGGAAGCTGCACACCTTACTCTTCTCTTGCTGGAGCTCTATCTGGATGTCGGTGAGCTTGGCCCTGAGCTCCTCATTGGCAGCCTGCAGGGCGGCCAAGGCGTCCGGCTTGTCCCCCCTGGCCCTGCTGCTGGAGCCCCTCTTGGACATGGTGAGGCCGTGGCAGGGGGGGCACTCCCGCCCGGAGCCCCCGGCCCAGCGCTCGCTCCGGCTCCTCCGGCTCCCGCCCGAGCACTACATCTTCCTGCACCTGGAAAAGGGAAAGCACATCACACAGCACGGTCAGAGCACGGGGCCGGGCACGGAGGGGCACCCACCATGCACACGGGGCAGCCAGCCGAGGGGCCCTCCCCTGCACTGAGTATGGAGTCACACACTGGTCCAGGTTGGAAAAGCCCTCTGAGCCCACGGAGTCCAACCATCCCCCAGCACTGCCACGGCCACCACTGACCATGTCCCCAAGTGCCACATCCACACGGCTTTTAAACCCCTCCAGGGATGGGGATCCACCCCTGCCCTGGGCAGCTGTGCCAGGGCTGGACAGCCCTTTTGGTGACAGACTTTTCCCCAGTATCCGACCTGAACCTCCCCTGGCACAATGTGAGGCTGTTTCCTCTTGTCCTGTCACTTGTTACTCCGCAGAAGAGACTGACCCCAACCCGGCTCCTGTCAGGGAGTGTCCCATCCCTTCATCTGCACTGGAGTTCACACAGTGCAGAGGATATGGAATGTTTATGAGGGACATCCACACACCATCCCCCAGCACCATCGTGGCCCAGAGACAGCAACCACTGGGGAAACTATTTTCATAGAATCATAAAATCATGGAACCACAGGATGGTTATAGTATAAAATTACACAAAAGAAGCAGCTCAGATCTGAGAGAGACTATTTCCAACCTTTTTAATACTAATCTTGTTAATGTGAATAACAATCTCCTTGGACGATGACCTTCAATGCTTTGGTTTATTCCTCATGACCCACGATCAAAACCACAATGGAGCTGCACCGTTTCCTGTCCAAGCTCAAGTGAAGGGGCTTAACAGGACAGGGCAGCTGTAATGAGAAAATAACAATCAAAAATAGTAAAACAGCAAAAGCAACATAATAATAGTAACAATAATAAACACCCTGATTTGATATCTAAGAGCAAAATCCTGAATCTATTAGGAGGAAAAGAGCTGAGGAAGGCAGGTGCTCCAGGGATATGCAAATGGGATACAGAGCTGGGAGAGGGGCTGTAGTTTGGGAGGAACAGGGCAAAGCTGGTGAGAGCCAGAGAAATCACAAAGCACAAGCAGTCACTACACATCTGTGCTGGGTCAGAGGGACAGTGGGGAGGCTGAGACTTGGAGAAACAAGTAGAATTAAACAGCATTCCTGATATTAATTCTCCCAATCAAAGTGGTACAGTCTTGGTTCTGCTGCTTCTCAAGCTGATGCTTGACTTTGTAGCCTGGAAGTTTCTATAAAAAGCAACATGTTTAGTTGGGCAAAGAAATAGAAATAAATTAAATTTTAAAGATATTGCCTGAAAAACCTATAACAGGAGCAGATGTTCTTTGCATTTAAAATTCCTGCGTTCTGTTCAAGGAGGCACAACGCCCCAGTGATCTCCAATGGAGCTTTAAACCCTTCTTCTTTATTGATCTGAAAATGGGGCAGGCTGTAGCCACAGGCACAGGGCTCCACCTGCTGTGCCCAACGAGGCCTTTGTGCACTTCACAATTGCTTTCTTCGGTGATCTCTGCTAATGGCAGAGCAGTGGAGAGCCAGGTTATCCCACAACCTGAGAAAATGAGAAGCAGCTCACCATGAGCTTCAACTGCTTCCACTCGAATGGCAGGCAAATCACAGTGTGAATGGTACAGGGATTTGTCAGAGTAATTGCAATCAGGATCCCTTTTGGCAGACAAGGGCTGTGACAATTTTTGTTTGTTGGCTTACAGAAAACAAAACAGGAACTAACAGTGAGAGCATGGTTCAATTGGTGGGAATCCTGTCTGAGGCTGATTTGTAAAACCATGTGTCCTCATGTTTCCAGCTTTTAAGCTTTTTAACTTTGTATAAATATTACCAAGGCCTAATTGCATGACTTGGTACACTTCACGTCAAGCAGATGCCTAAACCTTATTCTTCCCTACTGAAAGACAAACTGTAGAAGTGGTGGGCTTATTTCAAGGAAGAAAGGTTTGTACAGCCCCATTTGCTCCAAGCAGGTCCACAAAACCTTTAAAGAAGAACTGCAATATTATCAAGAAGGTCACATAATCCCAGACTGGTTTGGGTTGGAAGGGACCTTAAAGCTCCCCCAGTGCCCCCCCCTGCCATGGGCAGGGACACCTCCCACCAGCTCAGGTTGTTCCAAGCCCCATCCAACCTGGCCTGGGACACTCCCAGGGATGGGGCAGCCAGTTTCCCTGGGGAACCAACACTGGAAACATCTTCCAGATGGGAATGCTGAAGCCTTAACAAGATTTTCCCAGAGAACTCAGGACATTCTGTGGTTCTATAATTTACAGGCTTGGAGCCATCCATCCATTTAGTGCACCCAGGGTTGTTATTCCCAGGGATAATAAAAGGAAATAGGACTGAACAGGCAGTTTCTAGTGACACCCAGGACCTTCTGCATGTGCAGAGGGACAAGTGCCACTGTTGGGCACCACCACAGCCCCTGTTTGCCCTCCCAGCAGTGTCTGCTGGGGATGCCCCATGTGGACGAGCCATCAGGCCAGGGTGGGCAAACTCCAGGCTTGAGAGAACATTTCTCCCAAGTGCTGGGAGAAAAACATGCCACAAAAATCATTCTGAGCCGCCATCGCTGTGCTGATACAGACGCAGCAAGGAGGGTCTCACCAGGGAACACCAACCTGCTGCTCCCTGGTCGCTCGGGCTCTGCTCTGGCCCCAGGGGACACACAGGGAGCTCAGGGGGCCAAGGCCAAGGTGCCAGCACTGAGCCCAGATCCTCAGCAAGCCCAGTCCCTCCAGGGAACAGAGCAGCCCCTGGGACCCCTCCCCACAGCGCCGGGCACGGGGGACACTCCCTGGAAAAACAGTCACCTGCCTTGGGACTTTCCCTTTATTTTTCCAGTGAGTTATACAGAAGGGACATCTATCAGACACATCACCTTAACAGAACAGAAAGGTCCTCATATTTTTGATTCTGGGAGAATAGATTGTGCATCTGCTTCCTGGCATGTTTGATATTGAAAACAGCATCAATAATGCATCAGAGCTGCCTTGAGCTGGGCTCAGAGTTCCCTTTGCCTCCTGACTTGCAATTCAGACATCAAGGCTAATTGGAAAATGTGTTTTCTAGGTAGTAGTTTCTGAAATCAATGTTTCACTGCACTTAACAATAAGTGAATAAACCCCTACCCAGGGTACCAATATTTTAAACCAAACACAGCTCAAGCAACACACTGTTCTTACAAATGCTTAACACTTCCAACGTCTGCCACAGTCCCTGAGCACTGGTGTTTTCTGTTTTTGACAAATTGTTCTAATTAATTACTTTAGACAAACCTTGTTGAGCCTCTGCTGCACCTCAAAATATAATAATAGAAGGAAAATGTAATATTGCCTACGGCTGAGTTCCCACTTCCTCCTATGAGTAATCTCCATGTTCCATTTAGGATTGCAGCAGCCTATGGATCTGAATGCAAGAAAATGAGTTTTCCTCTGAAAAGGAATTTCATGTTAAGCCAGTGCAATCACCTCCTGTGCTGGATTTGTGCCTTGGGTGTTTTTTGTACAAACATTTGTCACAAATAGTGTACCATTCACTCAGCTGCAACGTGAGAAGAAAACCCGTCAGAAATTACATGGAAAATGGAGTAAACTGGTAGCTGAGATCAGGCCTGTATTGTCCTGTACCCAGGGTTGTGTTGTGCATTTCCTGCACACACAGAATCCCAGAATTCCAGAATCCCTGAGGCT
>VXBX01002080.1:494-11652 GCA_013400415.1 Scytalopus superciliaris
CCCGGAATCAAAATCCTTGGAATTATGCAATGAGCCCGAAGGGGAATAATGGGATTGATGGGATTTTGGGGTCATGAGATAAAGGGACTTGGGGTCGGGGGTGTCCTGAGACCCCCAAACTCCTGAGACCCCCCACCAGTGTTTTGGGGGTGTGTTCTGTGCCCCCCTGGGGGATATAGGAGGACTGGGAGTCACTGGTTTGAACTGGGAAGGGAGGGTGAGGTCACTCCGGGGGCAGGATCAGGGTCAGGTGCTCCCCTACAGGGCAGTGTCACACTATGGGGCAGCTGATCCCACCAGAGCCCATCCTGGTGCTCTCTGTGAGCCCAATCCCACCAGAGCCAGTTCCAGCACAGCCTACCCCATTCCAGCTGACCCTATAATAACTGGTCCCTCCCACTGGTCCCGTTACAGTTTATCCCATTAGACTTTGTCCCTGTAGTCAACTCTGTTATAGCTGATCCCATAATAGCTTGTCCCTACAACTGATGCCATTACAGTCAATCGCAACAGCCGATCCCATAATAGACGATCCGTACAGCTGATCCCATAATGGTCAATCCTGTTACAACTGATCCTGTTACAAAAAATCCCATTACAGACGATCCCATTAAAAGTGGTCCCCCCCCGTTGGTCCTGCTACAGCTGATACCATTATACTTTGCCCCTGTAGTCAATCCCATTATAGCTTGTCCCTATAGCTGATCCCGTCACAGTCGATCCCATTACAGCCCATCCCATCACAGCCAATCCCATTACAGCTGGTCCCTACAGCCGATCCCATTACAGTCCATCCCATTACAGCTGATCCCATTACAGTTGATCCCTACAGCCGATCCCATTACAGTTGATCCCTATGGCTGATCCCATTACAGCTGGTCCCGTTAAGGTCAATCCCGTTACAGCGATCCTGTCACGTCCCCGGTGCCTGTGTCAGGCAGGGAATGGTGCCCGTCCCGGAGCTCTCCCCCGAGACCTCCCGGCTCCTCATCTCAGCCGTGCTCTCCTTCGCCGCCCTCCTCCTCCTCCTCACCTTCCTCCCCCCTGTGCAGAGCCGGGGCCACTCTCCAGGTCAGTGCCTGCTGGAACCAGCAGGGAGGGCAGACTGGGACCAGTAACACCCACACACTGGTGCCAGTATTGCAGGCAAACTGGAACCAGTAAAGAAGATATCCTGGCATCAGCTGGGAATACTGGAACCAGTAAGGAAAGTACACCCATACCAGTAAGGAGGCCAGACCAGTAACCACAGGGCATACAGACTGGCACCAGTAAGGATAGACTGGAACCTGTAAGGACAGACTGGCACCAGTTTGGGTAACAGACAGTGCTGGCAGGACTGTGCCCCCCCATTCTGGGGGGGACACACCCCCGGTGCCAGCAGGGCCGTCCCTCCTCCCTCCAGGGGCCCCATGTAAGGGCTGGTGGGGCATCGGGTGCCAGTCTGTGGGTGCCAGCAGGACAGGGGGCACCTCACTGCCCTTCCCACACTTCTTTTTTCGCCTGATTTTCCTCTTTTTTTCCAGCCAGGAAGATGGCACAGATACCAGCAGGACACTGGCACACCGAGAGCCTGGGCACTGGCAAAGCCATTGCTGTCCTCACCTCCGGGGGGGACGCCCAGGGTAAGGAAAAGCCTGGGGACCCCAAAGGCTGGTGGCTGTGGGAGGGTGGAGCCCCATTTTGGGGAGGAAAACAGGTAAAAATGGGACTTTGGTCCTGACACTGTTTGAATGGTTTTCTCTGGGTTGCAGTTTTGGGGGTGACCTTGGAAGGACATTGGGGTGAGAAAGACATGAAGCAGAGATAAGGGGAGTTTTGGGGTGCAGGGAGGGGTCTGGGTGTGGATACTCCATGCCAAAATTTGCAAGTAGGGCTTAAAAGGATAGCGGTGGCTCCTGGCACAAAGCCAACACTGGGGAAAAAAAACCTGGTTGCCAAAACTGCAGGGATTCAGCCCAAAGTTTGTTTTTCTGGCTCCAGGAATGGGAAGTACCACAACCGGGAGATGGGGGCGTTCTTCTAGCCTTCAGGCGTCTCTGCTTGACTCCCCCACCCTGTTTGTCACCAGGTGTCACGCGCTGCCACTGCCACTAAATGTCACTGGGGCAAAAATAACCCAGCAGCTGNCGGCTGTCCGTGCTGTGGTGCGGGTGGGCATCTACACCGGTGCCAAGGTCTACTTTGTGTATGAGGTCAGTGCTGACTGTCCCCCCCTCACCCCATTTTTACAGCCCCCTAAAACCTAGGCAGGGGATCATTTAAACATGAGGTTGTGTCCCCTCCACGCCCCAGGGCTACCAGGGGCTGGTGGACGGTGGGGATCACATCAAGGAGGCCACGTGGGAGAGCGTGTCCATGATGCTGCAGCTGGTGAGCAGGGGCTGAGATGGTGTAACCTGGCACCACTGGGGTCAAACCTGAAAATAACCCGAAACCAGAGCCGGGATGGGGGGGAAGGGGTGGATGGACAGATAGTGGGTCCCCCCCACCCAGCACCCACGTGGGGGTCCCTGCAGGGGGGTACGGTCATCGGCAGCGCCCGCTGCCAGGACTTCCGGACACGAGAGGGACGGTTGAAAGCAGCTCGAAACCTGGTGAAACGTGGCATCACCAACCTGTGTGTCATTGGTGGTGATGGCAGCCTGACTGGTGCTGACACCTTCCGTGCCGAGTGGAGTGGCCTCCTGGCTGACCTGGTCAAAGGGGGTATGTGTGTGTCCCCCACAGGACCCCCCAAAATTTTTTCTGGGGGGTGCAAACAGGTTTTGTACCAAAATCAAGGCTTGTACACCCAAGTGCTGTTTTTTCTCCTCGCAACAGAGGTTTGTGCCAATGTTTGGCCTCAAGGGGACCTGGTCAAAGGTTGTGTCCCCCTACAGGACCTCTCAAGATTTATTCTGTGGGATGCAAAGGAGGTTTTGTACCAAAATCAGAGGGGTCATAAACAAAAATGCTGTTTTTAACTCCCTGTTTAACTCCTTTACCTCATAATGGAGGTTTGTGCCAAGGGAATGTTTTGTCAGGGGGGGAACACAGAGGGAATAGGGAGTGTCCCATTCTTTGGCAGGGGGGATCACAGCAGAGGAGGCAAAGAAATCGAGTTACCTGAACATCGTGGGCATGGTGGGCTCCATCGACAATGATTTCTGTGGCACTGACATGACCATTGGCACTGACTCGGCACTGCACCGGATCATGGAGATTGTGGATGCCATCACCACCACTGCCCAGAGGTGACAGGAACCCTCCCCTTTGTCCCCCAACACTGTGGGCCTCACTTGGGTTTGCCACGGAGTGAAACTCCTGTTTTTCACAGCCACCAGAGGACCTTTGTCCTGGAAGTGATGGGGCGTCACTGTGGGTATGTCCCTGCACAACCACACAGACGCAGCTCCCTGTTTAGACAGTGGGGGAAAAACCCCTAAACAGACACTTTTAAACCCACTCCAGCTACCTGGCTCTCATCACTGCCCTGGCCTGTGGTGCTGACTGGGTCTTCATCCCTGAGTCTCCCCCTGAGGATGGCTGGGAAGACCATTTGTGCCGGAGGCTGACAGAGGTAGGACGAGCTCCAGCGGGAGTCTTATACCTGTCCCAGTCCCCATTGTCACCCCCTGCCTCTCTCCCAGACCCGTGATGGTGGCTTGAGGCTGAACATCATCATTGTGGCCGAGGGGGCTATTGACAAGCATGGCAAGGCCATCACCTCTGACGACATCAAAAGTGTGAGTGGGGAGGGGGATGAAAAAGGAAGAAGCCCCTTTTATTCCTCCCAGCCCTGCTGTGGGGCTAGATCCGGGAACATCCCTCTCTTGCAGCTGGTGGTGAAGCGTTTGGGATATGACACCCGGGTCACCATCCTGGGCCACGTCCAGCGTGGTGGGACACCCTCTGCCTTTGACCGCATTCTGGTAGGCAGCTCCCTCCCACCTGTGCCCCGGAAGGTGAGGGAGTCCAGGGTGGTAACACCCCTTCGCTGTCCCCACAGGGCAGCCGGATGGGGGTTGAAGCCGTCATGGCTCTGCTGGAGGGAACCCCTGAGACCCCCGCCTGTGTTGTCAGCCTCTCAGGCAACCAGGCCGTGCGCCTGCCCCTGATGGAGTGTGTCCAGGTGGTGAGTAGGGGAGGACACAGGCCCCCCAGGAGCACCCCCAGGAGCACCCTGAAGCTCCTCACAGCTGGATCCAATGTCAAAACCAAGCTGGAAGGTGCCATACAATCCCACCCATCTCTGCTCCTCCACAGACCAAAGACGTGACAACAGCGATGAATGAGGGGCGCTTTGATGATGCTGTGAAGCTGCGGGGCCGGTGAGGGTCTGCACTGTCCCTTCTCCAGGGGGACCCATGGATTAGGTGACCCCCATGGCTCCAGTCACCCCCATGGCTCCAGTCACCCCTGGGGCTCCCGTCACCTCCAGGGCTCCGGCTACCCCCATGGCTCTGGTCATCTCTGGGGCTCTGGCCACTCCCATGGCTCCAGTCACCCCCACTGCTCTGGCCACCCCTATGACTCTGCCATTCCTGGGCTCTGCTCACCCCCAAACCTCCTACACCCACCCTCTCCCCACTTTGCAGGAGCTTCCAGAACAACTGGAACGTGTACAAGCTGCTGGCACACATCCGCCCCCCCTCTACCAAGGTACAGCAGCAGGGAGGAGGTGACTGGGACCACCTCCCTGAATGCAAAACCGCCCAGCTTTGCCCGGCTGACTGGCTCCTTTGCCCCCACAGAGTGGCTACACAGTGGCTGTGCTCAACGTGGGCGCCCCGGCTGCTGGCATGAATGCTGCTGTGAGGTCAACTGTGAGGATCGGCCTCATCCACGGGCACCGGATGCTGGCAGTGCATGATGGCTTTGAAGGGCTCGCCTTCGGGATGGTGGGATCCCTGGGGAAAAGGGGGTGCACAAAGAGTGGGGTATGGGTTGGGGAAAGGGAAGTCATGGTCCTGTAAGGAAGGGGGAATTCACCGGTACATGGATGCTCAACCCCCTTCCAAAACCCAGCACCAGTGTGATTCATTGTCCCTGAGGCGGGGTTACCCCAATATCATTGTTCCTGAGCCAGGGGGCACAGTGTTACCCCAATATCACTCTGATATGGCTGCAGTGAGGCCAGTGTGACCTCAAATCCTTCTGTCATCCCCCTCTATCTCACTGCTTTCCCCCCAGGTGGAAGAGATCAGCTGGAACAGGGTTGGTAGTTGGACAGGACTGGGAGGATCCAAACTGGGGACAAAGAGGTAACGCTCCCCTTGAGGAGATCCCTTAGGGGTCAGTCAACAAGTTCAGCCCCCCACCCTGGGCAGGCTCATCCAGGTGGATTTCACCTTCCCAGGACTTTGCCCAAGAAATACTTTGAGGAAATCAGCACCAACATCAGCAAATTTGGCATCCACGGGCTGATAATCATAGGCGGCTTTGAGGTGAGCAGTGGTGCAGGGTGCCCATGAAGAGGTTTGTAAAGGGTAAAAACCTGATAAAAATGCAAAGGGCTCTTGGAAAAAGGGCCTGGGAAGTCAGGAGGCAGCAGTGGGTGCTGGTAAATAGCTGGGATTTGAACTCATGCTTTTGAGTTGTGCTGGCTGGGTATTTAGAAAAGCTTCTTTCCCCAGAAGGTGGTTGGGCAATGGAACAGCTCCCCATGGCAGTGGCCACATCATTAAGGCTGGCAGAGCCCAAGGAGTGTTTGGCCAATGCTCTCAGAAGTTGGGATTTGGAGATTAGTGGGATTTTGGGGTATTCTGTTCAGGGCCAGGAGTTGGACTGGATGATCATTGTGGGTCCTTCCAAGCTTGGGATATACTGTGATTCTGTGCTGCCCCCTACTCCCCACAGGCCTTCACGGGCAGCCTGGAGCTGATGGAGGGGAGGGCCAAATATGAGGAGCTCTGCATCCCTCTCTGTATCATCCCTGCCACTGTCTCCAACAATGTCCCCGGCTCTGACTTCAGCATCGGTGCTGACACCGCGCTCAACACCATCACAACAGTGAGACTCCATAGCCCCTTTCCCATTTAACCACACTAACTCCCGAAAACCTAAATCCTTGCTTTCCCCACCCCAATTCTTCCCCCTCCGCAGACCTGTGACCGCATCAAGCAGTCAGCGGCTGGGACCAAGCGCCGCGTCTTCATCATCGAGACCATGGGTGGCTTCTGTGGCTACTTGGCCACCATGGCGGGGCTGGCAGCTGGTGCTGATGCCGCCTATATCTATGAGGAGCACTTCAATATCCACGACCTGCAGGTTGGGGCCTCCCCCACACCCTGTGCCCTCCCCATTCATTCCAGGCTGCAGCTCTGGGGTGGTGGGGGATGTTTATTCCCACTTCCAAGCCTTGCACGGCAGCTCTGTGCTCCACATGTAGGTCAATGTTGAGCATTTAACTGAGAAGATGAAGACAACGGTGAAGAGGGGGCTGGTGCTCAGGTGTGTCCCCAGGGTGGAGTGGGGGTGCATGGCTCAGACCTGCCACGCTTGTGCCACTCCCCTATGAGCCCATGTCCCTCCCTTGGTGTAGAAATGAGCGATGCAATGAGAACTATACCACTGACTTCATCTACAACCTCTACTCGGAGGAGGGCAAGGGAATCTTTGACTGCCGGAAGAATGTTCTGGGACACATGCAGCAGGTAGAGACCCCTCATGGAAGGCGCTGCCCCCTCATCTGGGGCTTTCTCCTTGTTTACCTGGTGACTTTTCTGGCACAGGGTGGCAGCCCAACCCCTTTTGATAGGAACTTTGGCACTAAAATGGGTGCCAAGGCAGTGGCCTGGATCACCGGGAAGATCAAGGAGTGTTCCCGGCATGGTGAGTGCTCTCCTGGTGCTCCTGGGGGGTTGGGTTTCTATTCATCCCCACATCCATGGGAGTGGAATTGCCAAAAACAACCCCCAGCTCTTTCCCAGTGTGCTCCCATGTTCTGACACCTCCACGCAAAGGGCTCTGACACCACCCTCAACTCTGTCAGCACAGTGAGGCCCTGCAGCCCCACCACCCTCCCTTGTAACAACAGCAACTCCTGTGAAGCTAAATCCTTTTTCCCCACCTCAATCCTTCCACTTCCATTGACCTGTGACCACTTCAAGCAGTTGGTGGGTAGGACTAAGTGCTGCTGGGTTCTGGGTGGTCTCCCTTCCTTGCAGAGTCCAAAACACTCCTCTCCTCCCAGGTCGGATCTTTGCCAACACAGCCGACTCAGCCTGTTTGCTGGGGATGCGCAAGCGCAGCCTTGTCTTCCAGCCCATTGCCAGCCTCAAGGAGGAGACAGATTTCGAGTAGGTGACCGTTTTTTCCTACCCCAGGAAGGATAAACAGTGGCTGGGGATGCTCCTCTGGGCACTGCAGCATCATTCCCATCCAGGAGCGTCACTTCACCCCTCTCTCTTTCACCCAGGCACCGCATCCCCAAGGAGCAGTGGTGGCTGAAGCTTCGCCCCATCCTAAAAATCCTGGCCAAGTACAACATCGAGCTGGACACCTCAGAGACAGCCCACCTGGAGCATATCACACGCAAGATCACTGTGCCCGAGTCCAGCATCTAAGAGGGGATAGCTTACACAGCTTCTCCTGTTCTGGAGAGTGCTCCAGAACAAGCACTCCCCATTTCAGCTCACGCCCCCTGGAAACCAGACAGCACCTCCACACCCTTTTCCTAAAGCAGAGGGTTTCCTTGGGGTCAGTTTTGGGTTGGTTTAGATATTTTATGGGCTTTTGAAAGAGAAAATAGTTTCTGCAAGCATTAAAAGCTGAAAGCAAGTGGTGTGGGTAGGGTCCCCTAGGCACCACTTTAGTGTTAACTCACAGAATTAAGATGCTTCAATAAACTCATCACTAATTTGTTATGGCAAGTACTAATTGTGCTCCAGTCCTCAAGCAGTAACTCCCTGGGGAAGGCAAACACAGCTCCCACAGCCCCCCACGCACCTCTGGCCCTGACAGCTCAATTTCCCAGCACAACAGGGAGAAATAAAACACACAGAATCTGATTTTTCTTCTCCAAGTTTCTCCCATGAAATAATTACAACTGTTTGATTTCACCTTGGAGAGCACAGAGCAGCTCTTTCATTGGATCCTGGAGTACCATACAGCTTGGTGCTTCATCAAGATCCCAAAAAAATACCAGAGAATGGGGTGTGTGAGGGGTGAGCTGGAAGCAGTGAGGACAATCAAAGGGGGAAGTTACAGCTCAGGGAGGTGGGTGATCTCAGGGCAGATGGGAGGGAAACCCTCAGCTCCAGGGCACAGAGCATCTTATGCTCCAACTGGGCTACTCCAGAGGGAGAGAAACATTTCCTTCAGTCATACAAATAACAGCCCTGCAAAACTTGAGGTGTTTGCACCCTCTGCAGTGCTGATGCACTTTAAAAATTATAGATAACAAGGGAAAATTGCACTTCTCCATGTTGAAGGGACACCTGAAGCCCTGTGACCTGCAGACACTCTGCCCTGCCTATGTCATTTTAGGGCTGTGGTCAGGATTCCATCTCATTCCACAGGCTTTGCCAACAGAATTCCAGCCAGCACGTCCCACAGGACTTCTCTGGTTCTGACAGGACCTTCTCCTAATTTCCTGCCTCAGGTCCTTCACAGAAGGAGTTTCCCTGTTCTCCCTGCCTGAAGAAATCCTTCCTTTCCCCAAGTGCTGCCCCAACACCAAGAGAAACAATGAAAAAAAACCACGTTAATCCAACAGCTGGGATATAATTTGCCACCAGAGAGGAACTGTTCATTTCACAAGGCTGGAATGGAGGGGAGAGCATGTGGGAGCAGCTGCTGAGCACACTTGGAGGGCAGAGGGACAACACAGAGCTGTCTGTGGCACTGGTGGATCCCACTGCCCTGCACCCCTCAGGTGGCAGAGCAGAGTGAGGGCCAGGACAGTGACCAGTGGGAGGAATCTTGTGCCATCAAATCCAAAACCAAGATGTCAACCTCCTCCCTGGCACTGCCATGAGGAAGCAGTGACAAAGGGAGGTTGAGGGAGCCAAGTGCTGGCATGGAAGAGCCCCAGTGCCTTGGTTTTCACTTAGCTGAGGAGCAGTACATACTCCTTGAGGCAGGTGGGCAAGGGCAGCTGCTCCACGGCCTCAGGCAGGAACCTCACACCCAGACTGCGGCGCACGGCGTAGCGGGACAGGGTCTGCAGGGTCCCAGGGGCTGAGCAGAGCAGGGTGAGCTTCTCACAGAGTTGCTGATCCCTCGTCACTTCCCAGGGCATGCTCCCATTTTTCCTCAGCTCAAAGTGTCCGATGGCCCGGTGCAGGAGGTCGAAGCAGGAATCCTCACGCTCCGTCCCCAGGCCCCGCACCAGCAACGCCACCAGGCGTGAGATGGGGGTCTGGCCTTTGAGGTTCACCACCCGGACCTCGGCCCCGAAGTCGAGCAGGACACTAACGCTCTCCAGGTTGCCCTTCATGGCTGCCCAGCTGAGCGGAGTGTCGTTGTTGTAGTCGCGGGCGTTCACCAGGGCCCCGTTCTCCAGCAGCGCCCGCGCACACTCTGCGTTGTTCTTGAAGGCAGCCCAGTGCAGCGGAGTGTCCTTGTTGCCATCCAGGGCGTTGGGGTTGGCCCCATACTCCAGGAGGATTTCCACACAGGTCTCATCCTTCTCTGCTGCGTAGTGAAGGGCTGTGCGGTTGTAGCCATCCAGGGCATTGACCTGCAGAAAGGGAGGGAGGTCACTGAAGTACCCCAGCTCCTGCTGGTATCAGGGGAAGCTCCATGGTTCCCACCATAGCAGGATGTTTTGTCCTTATAAAGGGTCTGTTTGGTCTAGAATCTGGTCGGAGAATCCAAATAATGAAGTTTTGGTCACGCAATATAAGAATGATATTGAGCCATTAGAGGCGCACACAAAGGAGGGCAATGAAGATGGGGAAGGGCATTGAGGGGAAGCTGAGTGAGAAGTGGCTGAGGGCACTTGGGGTGTTCAGCTGGAGAAGAGGAGACTGAGGGGAGACCTCACTGCAGCTCCAGTTTCCTTGGGAGAGGCAGAGGAGGGGCAGGCACCGATCTCTGCTCTGTGGGGACAAGGGACAGCACCCAGGGAATGGCCTGGAGTTGTGTTAGGGCAGGGTCAGGTTGGATATTAGAAAAAGGTTGTTCACCCAGAGGGTGGTCAGGCACTGAACAGGCTCCTCAGGGCAGTGGGCACAGCACCAAGGCTGGCAGAACTCGAGGAGAGTTTGGATGATATCCTGGGGCACAGGGTGTGTGACTCCTGGGGATATTCCTGTGCAGAGCTGAGGGTTGGACCTGCTGGGTCCCTTCTAACTCAGCAGGTTCTCACAGCTCAATGAAGAGGGCTTCTCTAATGAACTTTGTCTAAGCCTTGTGACACCTACACGCTGGATTTAGAGAGTGGGAAAATGAGGCAGGCCTCCCAACTTCCCAGGCCCTTTTTCCAAGAGCCCTTTGCATTTTTATCCTTTACAAGCCTTACCTCTGCTCCTTTCTGCAGCAGAAGCTCCACACAATCGGCATCAGCCACCATGCAGGCGCAGTGCAGGGGCTTCAGGGTCCCATGCAGACAGTTCACATCTGCCCCCTGGAGAGCACAGGGACCACCCTGGGGTCAGCAAACCCACACCACTTTCCTGCCCTCTCATCATTTTATTTTTGGGGTTAGAAAAGGTTAATTAGCAGAAATCCCATAGGTCTGTTTTCAGGCTTCACGGAACTCCCAAGGGCAGGAACGTCCCCAGTCCCTGTAGATTCCCCTCCCAGTGTCTCCCAGTATATCCCAGTTTCTCAGTCCCCCCAAACCTCTCCGACATCAAATTCCCCTCCCAGTCCCTCCAAGTGCCCCTCAGCTGCCCCCAAGTCCCTCGTGGTGCTCCCCGTATCCCCTTCCAGCCACTCCCAGTCCTCTCCAGTCTCCCTGAACTCCCTCCCAGTTCCCCCAAATTCCCCTTGCAGTGTCTCCCAAAGTCCTCAATCCCTCTCAGCCTTCCCCAAACCACCTCGCTCTGCCGGCCCTGCCCGTTTTCTCCCCGAGCGCCCCCGGCCCGGCGGGGCTCACCCGGCCGATGAGATCCTCCACGTTGTCCCTCGGGAAGGAGCGGATGGCGGCGATGGTGCGGATGAGCCGCTCGGACAGCGAGTACTTGCTCTGGATGCTCTGCATGATGTACCACATGGCGCGGGCCGG
>VXBX01002082.1:0-10346 GCA_013400415.1 Scytalopus superciliaris
GGGGGTGTCCGTGGAGAAGGTGTGGAATCACAACTGTTTGGAATCACATGAAAGGATTGATTAATTCCAAGTAGTCCCCATTTCCTTGCATATCAAAGTCCCAGGAACAGTTAAAGTAAAAGCAGTTAAACTAGGGTTCCTATTGATATGATTCCATCTTTACATTCTCCTAATCCACAACTAGATTAACTAGGTGAGTAAAGTACTTTGAACCTCTTTTTTTTCTGTCTAGTTGAGCTGCTTTATTCAATATTTCTCAGCTTCTGAAGACGTAAGGTTCCTTTATACATAACATAATGGTAAGGAGGATTTTGCAATTTTGAGCTTTATTAACTGAACTAATGCCTTCAGTCAGAGTACAGATACAGGATGTGTGTCTTTACGGAAAGTATTGTCTGTTTTTATCACTTGCAGGACAGTTCTGTCTTTTGTCTGGAAACAAAATATGTGAAGATGAAAAAATTGGCACTTATTTGATATGAAATGAAATACTAATGGATCTATATTGTGATTTTTTTTTCCTAAGTAGCAAGTAGTGTAATGACTTGATACCTTGAAAGAATTGGAGAATTTGAAAAGAGAGATCCCTCCTTTGTTTTATACTAGCTGGCTGCTCAGAGGAAAAATGCGCGAAAAGTTTCCATTGTGAGGTGGCTGGAATTCTTTCTGTCAGGAAAATATCAGTGCCCAGGGCCTCTCTTAATGGCATCAAAGTTAATTCAACCCGAACAATCCCCGCTTCATTGGTAGGAGGAGAGTAGATTTCTGTAAAAAGATGTGCAAAGCTACAAAATGATCAAGTGTTAAAATTATTAACAAACAGAAGACCTGTAAACTAAGTGCAATAATTGGCATCTTCTTGGACAGAAAATTCACCAACCTGCAAGTATTTTAAGAGATTCTGTGCATTAGTTCTGAATATTAATTTTTCCCAGTCCTACTTGCCATTACTGTCATTAGACATCATCTTTATTGTGGTTATAATAAGGAAACTCCCCACAGTGAAGATCAATGCACAGCTAGGTAATTACATTTTATATATATGTTAACAAGCTTTGATTATTTTGGAGTCATCTAGTGCTATAATGCAAAATAAAAATATTCCATAACTTTTGAAAAAAAAAATCTCATATTTTAAGCTGTTTTTGTGGAAAAGGTAGAGATCATTCATTGTAGAGAACAGCAGTTAACAGTAAACCCAAATAATGGATGCTTCAGTTAATGGGGTCTCTTGCTGCAGAATGAGCTTGTCTGAATTCAGTTTTCCTAGAATTACTATTCAGGAATGCACCAAAATTTTTTCAAGGCAGCTGAGAAAATAAATACATGAAATATACCTGTTTTGCTTTATTGTGTCATCATTATATAGTTATAAAAATTCAGTGTTAGAATTTTAGCATTTCATTATGCATTTAGGGCTTTGACAGCTGGTGTTGTTATTTGTTCTAGGTATTTTGACCTTTTCTAGACACTTCACCTGTGAACTGTCAAAGGTGTCTGTGTGTGTCAGATTTCAGAGCTGGCAGTAATGAGTATGACTGCTTTGAAAATTGGCATAGATAGGTAGATGGAAAGGTGTTGTTTCCGAGATCATTTTCAGAGCAGAAAAATTAGGGTTTTTTGTCAACTTCAGTTGTTTGTGCTCAAGGATTTTTACCTTTAGTTACTGTTTCTTAAATATCCCTGAGCTTACTGATTAATATTTTCTGCTTTACCATCTGTTTACTAGAAAGACAACAGACATCATTTTAGTTTGCCCATTAAAGTTACCCTCTTCTGCTTCTCCAGTCCTTCCCCAAAGCTTTTCTGTTAGGCCTGCAGAACACTGAACCAGAGACTGGGCAACAACCGTGCTGTGGTCAGTTTTATCGTACCAAACGGTGCCATTCCCAAGTCATCATCTTGCACAGGCAGAGGTGAAGTGTTGATGTTATGGGGAGAGCTTAGTTTGTGGGTTTGGAGAAGTGATATGTATGGCTGAGGGCAAAGTCTCTCTTTTCATGAAAATAACCCTAGCAGGTAAAAGAGAAGATGAGGAGACCTAAACCCTGTATTTTGGATATTTTTCCCTTAGTGAACTTCAGTTTTCCTTAAAGAAGGAGTGTTTGACTCTAGTCAGTAGCTGGGGCAAGGGGAGGATGACTGAGCACAGTTCTTCAGTCTTGTCCAGTATTGCCTTAATCCCTGTCTCCCAGGGACTTGGGTAAGGGACATTACTGGAGAACTCCCCAGTCTAATAGAACACTCTGAGTACTATTCACTACTAGTTATTCAAACTGGCAGTGATGAAATAACAAAGAAAAGTCCAAGGGCAATCAAAAGAGCCTTCAGGGCCCTTGAATGTCTGGTACAGGGATCAGGAGCACAGGTAGTAATTTCCTCGATCCTTCAGAGATATAATATTGATAAGAACAGCAGATTGATCAGGTCAATGAATGGTTCTGAGGTTGGTGTAATTGGAAAAACTATGGGTTTTTTGACCATGGGATGGTCTACTCAGCACCTGGTCTACTGACACCTAACAGCATGTGCCTTTCTTAGAGGGGAAAAAAGAGTTCTAGTGCAGGAATTAATGGGGCTCATTGCTGGAGCTTTGAACTAGCTTGGAACGGGGAAAGGGGCAAAACCAGGCTCACCAGTGATGAACAACGGGATGGTGTTCCAAAACTTCACCAGCTATTTGCTACAGTGTACCATACCTGACATGTTTCTTCATTAATGCATGCAGCATGAGGAACAAACAAGAGGAGCTCGAAGCTCTGGCCCAGTCCCAGAGATATGACATCATTGGCATAACTGAAACCTGGTAGGGTGAGACCTGTGACTGCAGTGCCCTGTTGTTGGTTACAGGCTCTTCAGGAGGCATAGACAGGGCAGAAGAGGCGGAGGGGTGGCACTGTATAAAATGGAAGGGTTAGAATGTATGGAGCTCATGGCTGGTACTTACACAGTTGAGAGCCTCTGGGTAAGAGTCAAGGGGCAAAAAAAAATAATACAGATGTCATTGTGGGACTCTACTATAGACCTCCCAGCCAGGGCAATTATTCTTTGAGGAACTAAGGGACACTTCCAAGTCAACTGCCTTTGTCATTCTGGGGAACTTCGACTTACCAGAAATTAACTGGGAACATCATAGGGCTGGTACAACCTGGGCCAGAAGATTCCTAAAAAACCTGGATGACAGCTTTATGGAACAGGAGCTAATGGAGCCGACTCAAAAAGATGCTCTCCTTGATTTGCTGCTTGTCAACAGAGTGGATCTCGTGAGTGAAGTGGAGATTGGTGGCCATCCTGGCCATAGCGACCATGAAGCAATTGAGTTTGAAATCTCTGTTGATGAAAGGAAAAGAACCAGCAAAACCTCAGCTCTGGACATGGGGAGAGCACACTTCAGGCTGCTGAGGGAATTACTAAGTAAGGCTCCCTGGGAAAATTTTTTTGCAGGTGCTGGTGTCCATCAGTGCTGGTCACTTTTCAAACATCACCTCCTAAGGAGCAGGAAATTCCCAAATGTCAGAAGTCAAGCAGGTGAGGCAGAAGGCTGTCTTGGCTGAACAGGAATAATCTCTCTAAAGGGCTTTGAGGGGAAGCTGTGTGAGGAGCAGCTGAGGTCACTCAGTTTGCTCATCCTGGAGAGGAGGAGACTGANGGGATGATACTCTCGGGCACATGGTGTTACTCTGGGTCATGGTTCTGTGCAGGGCCAGGAGTTGGAGTTGATGATCCTTGTGGGTCCCTTCCAACTCAGTATATTCTGTGATTCTGTGTAATCTTGGGTGACCTTGTGATGATAAGGTCTATAGAAAAATTGAGTTGTTCTGACAGTTGTTCTGCAAATTATTCATACAACCCTGTTGTATGCAGATGGTGTGTTGATCTTTAATTTCTGGGAGGCCTTCATCAAAATCCAGAATCAGACTTTAATGTATCTGTGTTTCCATTATCGCGCCTGGGCTGAAGTTTTGGAATCCCTCTCCTATCCATTGCTGCCGACAAACGATGGCTTGGCTGTTTCTGTGCGTGCCTCCTTTAGACTAGCAAGCACTACTAGCATTGAGCCCAGTGCAGCCACTCACCCATCTGCCAGTTTTGCGTAGTGAGGAGTGATTAAAGCCCTTCTTTTGTTGAAGCTTTACTGGTGCAGTGAGGAATACAAGGTTCATGAGGCCAGAGACCGAATGCCTGAGAAGGAACGTAGTTGCAGGAGGGCTGTGGAGCTGGAAGAAAGGGAACCTCTGCCTTGACTTCTGCTTCTGTGACTGCTCAGAGATTTTGCTCAGTGGCTGGTTTTGACACAACTGAGTAAACGCAAAATTAACTTAGGTTATATGGTCTTGCAGTATGTATAGTGTGCTAAGTAAAATAATTCTTGGTCAGTTTATATATTTGGGTATTACTGTTAATTTATGAATGTTCAGCATTAAGTTTTAAAAGTTACCTGGACTACATGATGTTTTTCCCCCTTAAAAATTGAACATAGCATCTATTAAAAATACAACTAATGGTTTATACCAGCTAAAATCAGCTGCTCCACTTCTTGAAGTCTTTCCAGTTTGGAAAAGACCATCCTTTCTGTAGGGCAATGAATAATGTAGGTTAGCTTGTTTCTGTGGGCATTTATTACAGCCATGCAGAACAGTTCCTGGAGAGGTTTCCTATTTCTTATTTAGCAGCAGTGAAAATTGCAATTATTCTATTTATTTGGCTTGCCACTATGGCAAAGAATAATTCTTTGGACTGTGAGGAGGAAATGTTTGTTTTCTCTGGCTGCTCCTTACATATTCTGTTCCAATTATAATTAAATATGAATATTTACTGATAAAATAGGGCATTTTTCAAATTCAGTTAAACTGGTTTTTTTAGATCCAAGATATAGGCATAGGCAACCCATCTTGTGTTTTGTATAATACTATTCATTATAGAGAATTAATAGACAGTGTATCGAATCAATAAAACATCACCATACACGTCAGATGAACATTAGCGCTGTAAATTCTTCATCAGGAAGAATCTGTAAGGGAAAAAGAAACAAAAAGCTAGATCAAAAGTGATGTGGGGAATTAATGAGAAGAAGATGAAAGGGAAGGAAACGAACAATAGGGTTGATGTAAGTAGAGGATTAGGTAAAGCAGAAGCAATCACTTTTTATGGAACAGATGAAAATAAATTGAGAATAATTGTTATGGGAGGTGCAAGTAGTGGCAAGTTGAAAATGACATGTATTTAATGGCCTTATGGAAACTAGGGCTTGTACATGAATTGTACTTACCGTACATTTCCAAGAAGTAGCTTCCTAATAGTTCTCGTTGTATCATGTGCTGTTCTATCAGTGGCATTCACTAAAGCATATTGGATTCTTCTGCAAGTTAAAATACCATGCTAGAATCATTCAACATTATTTAGCTCCAGATAACAGTTTTATTTAAAATACTTGAAACCAGCCAAACCTTCACATCTGCTGACTCTGTGTACATGCAACACTAGGTTAACTGGCTCTCCTAAAGGAGTATTTGCAGACAGCTCCTTACTTGGTACAGATGATAATGTGCAATGGGAAGTTCTGCAACTTACTCTGAAAGTTCCCAGAATACAGGATGAACTGAAATTGTTATTAGGGCAAAATGATACCTGTTTTAAGCACTCTAAATGCTGTTAATAGTGTCTTAAGATTAAGGGATGCCTATTTTCCAAACAAATGCCTAAAGCTGAGGCACAGTTCTGTTACAAGGAGTACTTTGAGAATAACCAGGACTGGGACGTTACTGTGTTCCCTGGCTGTCCTTTGGTGTATCCCACTCCATGCAAAGGGTAAGGGAGCCCATGGCTCTCAGATTTCAGGATCATCCCAGTCTCTCACAGAGCAGCAGTAATGCTGCAAAGTATCAGTATAGTTGTGCTTGGGAAAGACTGTGGAGGAAAATCTGAAGGGACAGTGCTGCCTTCTTTCCTGGGTCTTTATCCTGCAACTAACAGGGGAAGCCCTGACCAGTGGGATGGAGGAAGCATTTATTCCTAAGGGAAATTTCTTGTTCACTGGTTTAAAAGATTTTTCCTGGAGAATCCTAATTATTTTTTCTGTAATTCTGTCCTACTACTCACACCAGTCAAGAGCTATGATGATTACACTTGTAGGAGGTTTTGAAACTGTTGTTATCCCTGACTGTCCTCTGTTTGCCAGTGTCCAGCTGTAAGTTAAAGCATTGCACATGGTGGTGCTGAGAGAGAAGCACGTGTGATCACGTGGTATTATGTAGTTCTGTGGCTAATAACCTGAAGGCTGACCCTTTCAGCATTTTACTGGGTTTTATACTGGTATATTGAAGCCCACTTTCAGTCCTTGTTGCTCTGTCTGTGCTGTTCTAAAATTCCTCACCACCTTTTGAATAATGAGGCCTTGAATTATAGATGCATGATTGTACCAGGGCCTTTATAGCCCTTTTCTTACCACTTATCTGTTTGATTTTTCACATGTGTAAAGTTAGCTTTGTTCAGATGATTTTCTCCGTAGGGCCTCTGTACAGAAAGGGACTGTGATTTCCCTGCTCTGAAATTGTGTTCCTTGCTTTTTGACCTGGTGTTACACTAGCTATTTTGGGGTTCCATTGAATTCAAAATTCAATTTCCATTTACTAGTGTTTTCTTTTAACTTTACTGGGTGTTTTCCCCAATGTTTCTACCTTGCTTTTGGATTATTTTTTTAAAAATGTTGTCCAGTTTTTAAATACTTTGTCTTCTACTTTTTTTTTTTTTTCATTTTACCTGCTTTTTGCACTGTATTATATTTCCTGTTGTTATACTTGCACAGAATCTCTCAAGCTAATTAAAAATATTAGGGAGGTCTTAATGTTTTTGTTTTGGCTTTGCCCTGTTTCATTGACCATTTCCTAAATTTCTCATTTCCAGCTGCATTGATTCTCTGGATTTTAGGTGCAACCTTCAGAAAGCCCTGGTTCTCCAAAGAATGCCTTGTGCAGTTGCATTTTCTCTTATTTTCTGAGTTAAAGCTTGTATGCAGCAAAATCTTTAGTGTGATCTTCTGTTGTGTACTTTTCAGTCTCTGTGGTGCTTCCAACTATTTGCTCTTAACAATGTCAAAATTACATCTTGTTTCTTAGACAGAATGAGTTTCACACTTCCTGAAATAGATAAGATCAGATGATTGCTTGCCTATATCATGTCATTGGAGGTCAACTGCAATGATTTCTACACGTTATGCCTACCTACTGCAGTGTAGTATGTGGATGAATCATTTGGACTGCCTTATCACTTTGAAAGCAAGGATGCTCCTGGCTGAAAGTTTCCTGTGAATATGAGAGCAAAATTGGTTCAGTCATTGCATTGCTTGCACTGAGATCTTCTCCAGTTTCTCAAGAGAAGGAGGAATTTCTCATATGGAGATTTTCTTGTTCTTTCATCCCTGCCTGGAGCATCTCTGTGTTCTGGTGTGGGAACCATTTTAAATGACTGGGATAGTGGAATTTCTGTATGAGTGTGCAAGGGTGCCCATCTGTTATGTAGGGTGTTTTATGCAATGCATGTTAGACAGAGGCCAGACAGATTTACTGGGCTCAGGAATTGGGTTCTTGTTTAAAAGTGTTAGGAGAAAGTGGGAAAATGTTGGCATCTCTGGAGACTGCTAGGACTTTGAATGTGAAAGTGTTATGATCTACAGATAAACTTCCCACACTTTCCCCATCTCACTGATGTTTTGCAGCTACGTTGGAAAATATGAAATGATGGCTGTTAGACTGAAAGATTCTGTCTCATCTTTTTAGAAAAAGGAGATAGGAGAATTAGGTTAAGAAATATTAATGGAGTTTCTGAAAGGACCCAAAGTGCTTTTAGAGATAACACCATAGTACAATTCTATGAAAGATAAGCCTTTGGTGACAAAACATTGAGAAGAGAAGTCTCTTCATTTCCCATGGTATTTAAACCAGCAAATACAATAGAAACTGTAGTGTCAGGATATCCCTTCTGTTGCTACTTGAGAAGCAGATCTCATGATTTTTTGGTGTTTTCTGTCTGTTTTCTTCCAATCCAGCATCTAATTGATATCTGATTCATATCTCTATAATATCAGTGTTAGAGTAAATATGCAACTTAATGTGGTGATGATTATATCTTTTATTTAAGACGGTGTAAAGCATACTCTGTTCTTGTTGACAGCTGTTAAAAAGATGTGTATTTTTTATTGTCTAATATTTTGACATGAATATTGTCTGAATATTTATAGATGATTAAAATAAAGAGGTTGTTTAGCAGGTGCTGACTGCAATTTTGTAGCTGCAGTATCATAATCACTTTGTGAGGTTTCTCTGTTGAGGAAATTCTCTTTGTTTAGTGCTAAAGGATGTAGGTAATCTGTCTCTAATGCCAAATTATTTCAGGGTGTGCACTTCACTTTTTCCCCTACATTTACGTAGATCGGAAAACTGAATGTTCCAAACAAGTTGTGGAACAGTTTCCATATCAACTTTCATGTACTAAAAAATGTAATTAAAATTGTTTAACCCAAAATATAAAAAAAAGAACTCAAATTTAATTTATAGTGCTTTTTAAAAGAAAATGTTGGTTCGTACTGCACTGCTTTTGTTAGCATGGTGAATTTGAGTTTACCACCGTAGAAGTCACTAGCAAGCCACTGTACCTCTTTAAATGTAAGTAGCTGGAACCATGAGGAAATACTGAATTTGAAGAGGTATCTATTCACACACAGTACTTTTATGCCTTTTTGAGTGAATTCATGGTAATCAGTTTGTTATCATAAACAATACAATTCCATTAACTTCTAAGGTAAATAGCATTAGATGTAAACATCTTTTTTACATTGCTACATGATTTGATTTGTTCTGCGCGTGGAAACACTTCAAAACTTTTTAGCATTTCCTCTTTTGTGTAAGTGGCTTATGACTTGTGGTATCTCATCTTCTCCCTGCTGTGTCAGCTTTGCATCCTTATCCCCTGTGCTTTGGCCTATGTTCTTCCCTTTTCTACTTAGCAGTGACACATCTGGAGCGGTGACATTCTCAGTCCCATTTCTGAGTTCATTTCTAAGCTAGAGGAGGAGTTTCTAAAGAGGGAATACACCCACTGCTAATAGTAATTCCTTATAGTTCTTTTCACTGCAAGATGGCTGATGTGTTTTCATAAAAATGAGTATTGTCTTGGTTCTGGTCAAATATGCCTAAGAGGGATTATTGGAGTGTGTGGTTGAGAAGCAGGAAATGATGGAAGGGATTTGTTAAGTATCTCATAATGCTATTAGTTTTGACCAGCTTCTGAAAAGTTACCAGTTAAAACACTTGCTTTGTTTTAAAGTCATGAAACTTCAAAGCTAACCAAACAATGGGAATAGATTTATAGGTGTTTTTTATTGCATCTAGTCTCTTCTTCTTCATTGCTTATTTTTATTTCTGAAATGAAAGTCCTTTTGTATCTTCTGGCTCAAAGAAAAGGGCTCCTATAAACACTATTTTTTCTTACACTTGGGAAACAATACAGCTAGTCTAGCTGTTACCACTTTATTTTTTTCCTTAATCCATTGGTTTGGTAGAGCATACAGAAGTGTTCTTTTTGGCTGTTTGATCAAAGGGCATTGCAGATGATATCAAAATAAAGTTGGCTTTTAAAAGAATCAAGTTTGATTCTATGATACATTTACTGTTCTGAAGCATTCGGGGCAGTTTGGGGAACATACGCAACAGCAGATATTTTGCATGTGATGCTTTTAGTTGAAGTGGTGAATAACCTTGGGCTGGGTATATCCACAGGACTAATGTTGACCTATATCCTGTTGTGACAGCTGAGAGCAGCAGGTTGGAACTGCTGGATGAAATCCATACCCAGTTGCCCACCAGTTTCTTCTTGTCACTGCACAATGTCAAATCAAAGATGGTTCTTTTCTTTCATTTTTTTAAAAACTGTTGCTTATTCCAGCTGTTTACTACTTTGAAGAGAAGACAGCCTTGCTGCCATGGTAGTACAATGGGAAAAGTGATTGAAATCAGTGGCAGACTGTGTCCAGTCTGAGCATCCCACCCTGCATCACTAGGCTGAGGTGGAATACAAGTTCCAATTATAATAGAGTGATGCTTTTCTTTCTCATTAGCCGTTTTGGTGCCTGCTGATTTTGTTGGATCTCTGTATCAAGTTGTAAATGGTGTGTGAAATAAAACATTTCTCAGTTGATGGATATGATCCTCATGATTACAAATGTTCTTCAAATTGCTGTAGTATACTTTGTTTAGATCAGACATGGAAGTCTACCTAGTGCATAATACTTAGTTTGGAAAGAAGATAGAAAGAAGACCAATGTTGTGGATGGTCTGCCTGTCTTTTTTTTT
>VXBX01002086.1:0-21045 GCA_013400415.1 Scytalopus superciliaris
AGTGGCTGTGTGGTGCTTAATTTGACCTGAACTTAAACCATGGCACCCTGACCTGTACTGAGGGAGTGTGGGTGGGAGGCAGGGCTGGTTGGTGGCACGCCAGCTTGTGCTCAGGACTGTGCATGCACATGTTTCATGGTGCCCAGCTGTGTCCTGCAGACATTCCTCTCCCTCAGCTGTGAGTCTCTGCAGCCTGTGCTGCTGGTCACTGCACTGCTTTGGAGAGCTCATGGACAGCCCTTGGAGACACTCAGGCCACACCCACTCCCTCTCTTCCTGCTTTATGGCTCTCTCTGCCTCCATCTCTCCACAAACTTTCCCAGGAAGGCCTTGCACAGACAGGGTAAGAGGAGGGCAAGGGGCAAGCACTGCCTGTGGGCCTGTGTGGTATTATGAGCAGCACTAAGCACTGAGCAGCTCTTCTCATGATCCACTGGCCCAGAGGGATGGGAGGGAACTGGGGGGAATGGGACATCCTGGTGTCAAGATCAGCACAGTCTCTTAAGGGATGGGGGAAAGGAGAGAAAACCATGTGGTTCAAAGGCAACCAACCTGTTCCTAATACTGGCCCCGTGCCCAGGGACTGTCTGAAAATCAGCTCTCTTTGGAAGGCGCCCAGAACTTTATTGCTGAGCCTGGTGTGATACATGCCAAAGGCAGTGGTGGAGTCACCATCCCTGGTGGGATTTCAAAGATGTGCAAATGTGACACCTGGAGACATGATTTAGTGTTGAGCTTGGCAGAGCTGTGTTCATGGTTGGACTTCTTGATCTCAGAGGTCTTTTCATACCTAAATTGTTTTATGATCCTGTATGACATGGAATAGTCTTTGGTCAATTGAGATCATCTGTCCTGGCTGTGTCACCTGCAGATGCTTGTCCACCCCTGACCTCCACTGCAGGGAATACAGAGTGAGAAAGAGAGATGGTATTGATGTTGAGCAAGCCCTGAGCTGCAACAGCTTGGGCTTTGGTGTCTTCTCTGCACTGCTTTAGCCACACAGCAGAAACAGAGAATGATACTGACTGCTCTGAAGACAGTGACCTCCATCTCAGCTTCCGCTCCTCTCCCCAGGGAACTTTGCAGACTTGAGGAAGGGTCCCATGTGGAATTCAGGAACTTCAACAGTGCAAGGAGTGGAAGATAAATGGTTTAGAGCAGCGCTACAGGGAAGGAACCAGAGATTACAGAGGTTGAAAAATTCCACGAGTCAGCAATATGCAATTGCACTCCAGTAATTAAATCATGTTCTGGGCTTCATCAACAGCACATGGCCAACAGGTCCAGGGAGGGAGATTTCTGTTTCTGGTCTGATCCCATTGGAGCCCCCCCTGAATCTTTCTATTCAGTCTGGGGTCCTAATTTCAAAATAGAAATGGATGTGATAGAGCAGCTGCTGACAAGGGCTGCAAACATGATCACATGGATACACCACCCCTCCTGTGGGGAAAGGCTGAGGGAAGTTGAGCTTTTTCAGGGAGGAGAAGAGCAGCTCTGCGGAGATCTTATTGCAGCCTTTCAATCTGTAAAGAGGTCATGCAAGGAAATTGTGGAGAGATGTTTTTCCAAGGCCTGCAGTGAGTGGACAAGTTTTACACTGAAATAGGGTAGGTGCAGATGGGACTTAACAGAGAAATTGATGAAGATGAGTGTGGTGAGGCACTGGAAAATGATACATAGAGAATGATGGAGTGTCCCACCTTGGGAAGTGTTTCAATGTCAAATTTAAAGGACTTTTGAATCATGTGAGGTAATGACAGGTATCCCTGTCCATGGCAGAAGGGTTGGACTGGATGACCTTTATCCATCTCTTCCAAGCAAATCATTATGACTCCAAGATCACATGGGTTTGCAAGAAGGCAAACACTGAGGTGTGTCTCTCCCCTTGAAAATACTGTGGTTAGGACAGGTTCTTATGGAGTCCAGTGGGAATTTCTACCTGTGTATGGTCAGTTACATATTCAGTGCTGAGTACTTGTGTCACAGAGTTGAGTTTAGTGAGGTAACGAAAAAGATGGGCAAAGCAGGTGTTTATTATGGGTGATGTAGGGGAATTCCATCCTGACACTAATAGACAGATATTCAGAATGCAGAGGGTCACTGAGTGCAGAGCTGAGCTCATTCAGGGCCAGCATGTACTGACAAAGAGTGGAAAACCATTTCCAACAATCCCCTGCCAGAAACACTCTGGGGCAACATCTCTGCCCTGGGAGAGTGTCTGCAGGGGAAAGGATGACACAGAGGCATGAGCTGGGATGCAGCAGAGTTTAATGAGTCAGAAAAGGGAGAAGAGGTGGATCCAAATGGAAACCCCAGGGCCATGGGCAGCAGCTTTAGCAGGGGAAGCACCTCCTGCCACAGAGGCCACTGCCGAGGCCAGAGAGGCCAAAGCCCCCGGAGTTGATGGGCACTCCCTGAGAGCTGAGGATGCTGCCGACGGCAGCGGAGGTGGAGGATCCCACGGCGGTGTTCTGTGGGAAGGAGCTGAGGATGGGGCCGGGCAGGGTCACCACCACGGGGGAGGGCTGGATGGCCACGGTGGAGTCCTGGCACTGCCTGACACAGGGCTCATTGCAGCTGTTGGCCAGCGGGGTCGGGCCGCAGGGCTGGCAGGGCAGGCACGGGGTGTAGCAGGACATGTCTTGGGCTGGAGCTGCACCTGGGAGAGAGGGCAGGGGGAAGCAGAGCAGGGCAGGTGGGTGAGGATCAGCCTGTCCCAGCACCACAAAGGACCCAGTGCCTGAGTTGGCTACGAGAGCTGAAGGCTGTTGAGGAGGCACACGGGCTTTCCCCTCAGACAAAGCCCACCAGGAGTTCAAGCCCAGGCAGGTTCCCAACTAGCCCAGAGCTGGGGGGATACTTCTGCCTAGACGTGGCAGTCACACACCTTCTGCTCCTCTCCCTCCCCCACAAGAAGCACCCTCAAGGCCCCAAGTGGGACAAGGGGACAGGTCTGTGCTGTGAAATGCCAGAGGAGAAGAGAAAAGGGAGAATGGGCTTCAAACTCACCTCGTTCCCAAGGAGATGGAGTCAAGAGGAGTGGATGAAAGAGTGAGGAGAAGGGCCTGCTTTTATACTGCTCTTGCACTGCCCCAGGCCCCCAGGCACTGCACGAGGGCAGTAATTTTCTTACAGACTCATCTTCAAAGCAAAATATCCAACACAATGGCACAGATTCAGATTTTGTTTCCATCTACGCTGCCATTTCATTTCCTCATTTCTGACATTCCTGGCCTGCTGTGCACGAGCCTTTCATGTTCTGTGATGGGAAGCCCAAGGATGTGCCAGGCAGAATCCTGTGAGTGGATGCAGAACTTGTGTCCTTTGTGCTGGAGGGTCCTGTGTAGGCAGGAGATGTTGGCTCGGGGCAGTGAAAAGCAACTCTTTCCAACCAATATCCTTTGCAGGAAGAGGCTAAGGTCTGTCCCACACTGCACATGTCTGAAGAGCATCCAGAGCTCCTTTGAAGGGACATGTCACTCACTTGTCTCTCTTCCCTCTCTCTCAGCTCTCTCCAAAGATCCCGAGCTGTGGCACCTCCAGGCAGCCAGGCTGTGCCAGTGTTTTCAGGTCTCTTCCTCTTGGTGCCCTTTGCTCTTGGGAGGATGTTTTGCAGGCCGGCTGAGTATCCAGGATGGGGTTAGGAAAGCCAAAGCTCACCTGGCATTGAATCAGGCAGAGCACATGGAGGGCAAGAGGAAGGTCTTTTCCAGGCAGGTCATCAGGAAAAAGGGGGCTTGGCCCAAGACAGCCCCAGTGATGAACAGGGCACCTTCCCTGAGGACAGGGGTTGCAGGAGAGGTGGAGATACTCAAAGGGTTCTTGGTCTTGGTCTTTACTCAGAGGAATTCCTGGCAGGAATTTGAACTCCCGATAGTCCTCAGACTGTCTGGATCTGGGAAGGTTTCCCCACAATTCAACAGGATCCAGTGTGGGAATATTTAAAGGGATTGGACTGACATTGTATGTGATTTGATGACAAGAACCTGGGAGGGCTGGGTGGTATCAGTACAAGGCTATTCTCAGCTCCCTTGGTGATCACAGCAGTCACAGAATGCATGTGAGGACAAGAAAGAAGCTGTAGGACTGGGCCCACACAAGTTTTGCTGCCTTCCAGAAGTGGGCAAAAAGTAAGTCTTGCATCTATAAAGAATGAACTCTCCCATCCACGTTTCTGGGGATGCTCAGGGAAGGGACATGCCCAGAAGGGCCCTGGGTACAAACCCAGCTCTCAGACTACACCAAGGATTGATGCACTTCCCTGCCCTGCAAGACGTGGGGAAAGCTGGGACGCATCCCAGGAGGGCAAGGGAATGCCTTCAGTAGGCAAATTTCCAGGGACAGACTCTCCCAAGTCATGGTGAGTCACGCTCCAATTTTGGGCTGGCCTTCATCAGCCTTTTGGCGTGCTGTATGCCCACACATGTCCCACCCAGCTGAATTCCCTGCAGCCATGGCAGCTCCATCCCTCTGCCAGTCAATCCATCTCTGAGCACAGTACTGAGGAAAAGCTCCTGGCAGCCCCGGGGCCATTGCACTCTCCATGACCTGGGGGCTGGCAGACTGGCAGTGTGTTTTCAAAAAGTGCCCATGGCTTTGACTGCGCTGCTGGCAGCACCCGAAACTGCTGCCAAAGTTTGGGGTAGTATGAGCAGGGTAGAGGTCCAAGGTTTACTGAGGGACTTTGAGAGAACAATATTCATCTTCTGCAAGCCTAAAGCTACGATAGTCTGGGGACCCCAGAGACTGCCACACAAGGGCACAACTTTCAGAAAGAAACTGGCAATTGTTTCCACAGATGGAGAAGATTCCTTGGAGTGAAGGCATCTGACAAGAGCAGTGCAGGCCACGTGTGTATAGAGGCAATGGCCAGTGATTCCTGGAAGGAGCAGGGAGGGACAGGGATGGGGCAAATAGTCAGGCACAGCAGGCTTTGGGCACCCAGGAGCCCAGGGCCTTGGTGGGAAGGTGTGCCCTTCTTCCTGAACAGGGAGTGGAAAACAGTCCCACCAGATTTCCCCAGAGCTCAAGGTGCACAGCCCCCTCCAGCAGCTGGAGCATATCGTCCACCCATCCCCATGTGCACCTGACCAGGAAATCCTTGGGCTTCTCATCTGGGTGCTTGAAAGGTGCCTCTGTGACCTTGTGAGTGTGTCAGAAATGAGGAAATGAAATGGCAGCTTTGATAGAAACCAAAAGGCAACCTGGGGCATGAGGCGGGATATTTTGCTTTGAAGGTGAGTCGGTAGGAAAATTACTGTCCTCATGCAGTGAGTGTGGGCCTGGGGTGATGCAGGAGCAGTATAAAAGCAGGCCCTTCTCCTCACTCTCTCATCCTCTTCTCTCACCTCCATCTCCTTGGGAACAAGGTGAGTTTGGAGGCATTTCTTGTCCTCGTCCTCATTCTCCTTGTCCTTCTACTCTTTTTCTACCTCATCCTCCTATGGGATTTCTCATGACTTACCTGTCTCCTTGCCCGCTATGTGGTCTTGAGGTTGCCTGTCATGGGAGAGGGAGGGTGTGGTATGGAGGGAGGCAGTGTCCAGGGCGAGGTGTCTCCTGAGCTGTGGGCTGGGTGGGAACTCACTGGTCTTGGTCATGCTTGGTGGGCTGTTTTAGACTCAGAGAAAGGGTGCCCCTCATGGTGGGGCTATGACAGGATAATTCTCAGCCATCTGGCCTGCTCTGCTTCCCCCTGCCCTCTCTCCCAGGTGCAGCTCCAGCCCAAGACATGTCCTGCTACACCCCGTGCCTGCCCTGCCAGCCCTGCGGCCCGACCCCACTGGCCAACAGCTGCAATGAGCCCTGTGTCAGGCAGTGCCAGGACTCCACCGTGGCCATCCAGCCCTCCCCCGTGGTGGTGACCCTGCCCGGCCCCATCCTCAGCTCCTTCCCACAGAACACCGCCGTGGGATCCTCCACCTCCGCTGCCGTCGGCAGCATCCTCAGCTCTCAGGGAGTGCCCATCAACTCCGGGGGCTTTGGCCTCTCTGGCCTTGGCAGTGGCCTCTGTGGCAGGAGCTGCTTCCCCTGCTAAAGCTGCTGTCCATGGCCCTGGGGTTTCCACTTGGATCCACCTCTTCTCCCTTTTCTGACTCATTAAACTCTGCTGCATCCCAGCTCATGCCTCTGTGTCATCCTTTCCCCTGCAGACACTCTCCCAGGGCAGAGATGTTGCCCCAGAGTGTTTCTGGTAGAGGGTTGTTAGGAATGGTTTTGCACTGTTTGCCAACACAGGCTGGTGTCCACCGAGTGACTGTCTGAATTCCATGTTTGTCTGCCTTCCTGGGCCTGAAAAGAATGACATAGCCTAGGTTTGGTTTGGAAGGGACCTTAAGGACCATCTAATTCCACCTCTCTTCTGTGGGCAGGGACACCTTCCACTAGACCCGGTTCCTCAAATCCCCATCCAACCTGGCCTTGAACTCTTCCAGGGATGGGGCAGCCACAGCTTCTCTGGGCCTGTACCAGGACCTCACCACACTTATAGTAACAAATTTCTTCTTCATATCCAATCGAAATCTACCCTCATTCAGCTTAAGCCCATTTCCCATTGTCCTGTCACTCCATGCCCTGGTAAAAATTCCTTCTCCAGCCTTTGTCCTGCTTACAGTGGGCAGAACCTGTTTGTCACTGTGTGGGTGTCACCCAAACTGTGCATTCCACACCCTCTGTGTCATTTCCCAGGGACTGTCACTAATGGCCCATTTGCAGCAGCTCCCAGGGCACCCCTGAGCCCTCAGGGGACAGGGGGGTGTGAAAGAGCCCTGTGAGATGGGAGTGTTCCTGTGGTCACCCAGTGACTGAGCTGGGAGAACTCCCCTCTGGGGAGGCAGCAGCACCTTCACACCCTCCTGAGGGGTCAGGGCTGCTCAGGGGCCATCAGGGATTCCAGAAGTATCCCAGGACTCACAGAGTAAATCACCCATTGTGAGACTCCTCGCCCTGGGGGAGGTGCTGGGCATTCCCACCTGACCTTGAGCATAAATAATCTTGGGGTTTGGGGACTTCTAGCACCACTTGTGGGATCCAGAGGGGGACCAGAACCTCAACAGGACTGCGAGTGCCACTCTCAACCAGACTGTGACCATCAACAACACCAACAGTTTCCTTTCCTTTTACTTTGTGTTTAGGGGGCCCACGTGGGGCTCAGCACAGGGGCCAATGAACACCCTCCTGTTGGTGCCCCATGGGACTGGGTTATACATCTGGGTTTGTGGGTCAGAACCAATTTTTCCTCTGTATCATTGTATTTATTGTAATCTTTTTATTAAATTGTGACTCTGACTTGTAATCTCTTTTTGAGTTGGGTTCATCTCTCCTGCTAATTTACCTTTAAACCAGCAGTTTTCTTGTAGGTCTCTCCAGGAACTGGAGGGCCACAATTAGGTCACCCTGAAGCCTTCTCTTGTCCAAGCTGAACTATCCCATTTCTCTCAACTTTTCCTCACAGCAGAGCTGCTCCATCCCTCTGATCATCTTGGTGCCTTCTCAGGACTTGCTCCAACAGCTCCATGTCCTTGCTGTGCTGGGGCCCTGGAGCTGGAGGCAGGTCTGCAGGTGGGGTCTCACCTGAGCAGAGTAGAGGGGCACAATCACCTCCCTCGTCCTTCTACCACATGGCTTATGGTGCAATCCAGGACACCTTTGGCTTTTGGGGCTGCAAGAGCACAGTTCTGGTTCGTGCCAGGCCCGCCATCCAGGGACCTCCAAGTCCTTCTTGGCATGGCTGCAGAAAACAGAGTAGAACTGCCGCTGTGTCATGGTTTAGGAAGGGTATTCCCCAAACTAGTGCTCCCACTGAAACTCTCCTAAACCAGACCCCACCTGCTCACTCTCCCCCTTCTCGTCTTCTTTCCCACTTGGGGAAGGAGATGAGAATTGGAGGCACAAAAGGTGAAAATCAGCCATTAAGATATGAACTGTGTATTGGAAACAGCAACGAGACAGGAAACCAAACAGTAGCAGCAACAGTATTAGTAAGAAGAATGTACAAAGAGAGGGTGATTTACATACAAAGGGTCCACCCAATCCAACCCAAACCAATGTGGCCCCAGCCACTGGCACCCATCTCTGCGCTGTATCCACCGCCTTGCTCCACTGGAAAGGCACACCTTTCCTCTGGGAAGGGAGAGAGAGTCCCTTTCTTTTTGCCATGGCAATGATGTAACATAGTATGGAATAACTCTTAGACACACCCCTGGCCACGCCCTCTCAGCTACTGCAAAAAAAAATTAACTGTCCTGGCTGAAATGAGGACACCTGAAAAGAATAAAGTTCCCCTACATAGAACAGTGACAACCACACACTTTCTTTGCCCAACTTTTCCTTTTCCTCGCTAAACTTAACTCTGTGACACAAGTACTCAGCACTGAATGTGTAACTGACCACACACAGGTAGAAATTCCCATCAGACGCCAGAAGAACCCTTGCTAACCACAGGATTCTCAAGGGGAGGGACAGAGTGCGGTGTTTGCCTTCTCGCACACCCATGTGATCTTCGAACCAAATAATGGTTTTGTTTGGAAGAGACTGATAAAGGTCATATAGTCCAACCCTCCTCTAAGCTGAAGGGTATCTCTGTCTCTCCCAGCTCTCCCCCATCCCACTGGGACAGCAGACCCAGACAAGAGCTGGTCAGTGCCCAGTGCTGACCGGGTTAAACGCACCCACAGCACCCTCAGTCACTGCATCTCCCCCTTGCCCTGCTCCTTCCCTGTCTCTGTCCAGGCCTACCTGGGAGAGGCAAAGGACAAAGGCTTTGCTGATTGCAGGGAAGAGAATGCTTTAGAAATGCTTTAGAATGCATGGAAAAGCATCTAGTCATGCTCTCCAGTCCTAGATAGGTAGAGAAGGTGAGAAAGCACTTCCTAATGTGTGACTAAGAATATTCAATGCAAGCATTGAATATTAACAGCCAGTGCACAGCCAACCTCAACATCTTCTCCTGGCATTAGGGCTTCAGCACATCTCCCCTTCCATGTCCCAAAGGCCTCCTCAGTCGGAAACAAAATCCAGCACCACTGGGGAGTGAAGGAAACTCTCCCCAGCTCCCCAGGAATGAGGTCTGACAGGACCCTGAATGTACCTCGGGATGCTTAGGGAGGAGATGTGCCCAGAAGGGCCCTGGGTACAATCCCAGCTCTTAGACTACACCAAGGAGCGATGCACTTCCCTGCCCTGCAGACATGGGGACAGCTGGGACGCGTCCCAGGAGGGCACGGGAATGCCTTCAGTAGGCAAATTTCCAGGGACAGACTCTCCNTTGTAGGTCTCTCCAGGAACTGGAGGGCCACAATTAGGTCACCCTGAAGCCTTCTCTTGTCCAAGCTGAACTATCCCATTTCTCTCAACTTTTCCTCACAGCAGAGCTGCTCCATCCCTCTGATCATCTTGGTGCCTTCTCAGGACTTGCTCCAACAGCTCCATGTCCTTGCTGTGCTGGGGCCCTGGAGCTGGAGGCAGGTCTGCAGGTGGGGTCTCACCTGAGCAGAGTAGAGGGGCACAATCACCTCCCTCGTCCTTCTACCACATGGCTTATGGTGCAATCCAGGACACCTTTGGCTTTTGGGGCTGCAAGAGCACAGTTCTGGTTCGTGCCAGGCCCGCCATCCAGGGACCTCCAAGTCCTTCTTGGCATGGCTGCAGAAAACAGAGTAGAACTGCCGCTGTGTCATGGTTTAGGAAGGGTATTCCCCAAACTAGTGCTCCCACTGAAACTCTCCTAAACCAGACCCCACCTGCTCACTCTCCCCCTTCTCGTCTTCTTTCCCACTTGGGGAAGGAGATGAGAATTGGAGGCACAAAAGGTGAAAATCAGCCATTAAGATATGAACTGTGTATTGGAAACAGCAACGAGACAGGAAACCAAACAGTAGCAGCAACAGTATTAGTAAGAAGAATGTACAAAGAGAGGGTGATTTACATACAAAGGGTCCACCCAATCCAACCCAAACCAATGTGGCCCCAGCCACTGGCACCCATCTCTGCGCTGTATCCACCGCCTTGCTCCACTGGAAAGGCACACCTTTCCTCTGGGAAGGGAGAGAGAGTCCCTTTCTTTTTGCCATGGCAATGATGTAACATAGTATGGAATAACTCTTAGACACACCCCTGGCCACGCCCTCTCAGCTACTGCAAAAAAAAATTAACTGTCCTGGCTGAAATGAGGACACCTGAAAAGAATAAAGTTCCCCTACATAGAACAGTGACAACCACACACTTTCTTTGCCCAACTTTTCCTTTTCCTCGCTAAACTTAACTCTGTGACACAAGTACTCAGCACTGAATGTGTAGCTGATCACACACAGGTAGAAATTCCCATCAGACGCCAGAAGAACCCTTGCTAACCACAGGATTCTCAAGGGGAGGGACAGAGTGCGGTGTTTGCCTTCTCGCACACCCATGTGATCTTCGAACCAAATAATGGTTTTGTTTGGAAGAGACTGATAAAGGTCATATAGTCCAACCCTCCTCTAAGCTGAAGGGTATCTCTGTCTCTCCCAGCTCTCCCCCATCCCACTGGGACAGCAGACCCAGACAAGAGCTGGCCAGTGCCCAGTGCTGACTGGGTTAAACACACCCACAGCACCCTCAGCCACTGCATCTCCCCCTTGCCCTGCTCCTTCCCTGTCTCTGTCCAGGCCTACCTGGGAGAGGCAAAGGACAAAGGCTTTGCTGATTGCAGGGAAGAGAATGCTTTAGAAATGCTTTAGAATGCATGGAAAAGCATCTAGTCATGCTCTCCAGTCCTAGATAGGTAGAGAAGGTGAGAAAGCACTTCCTAATGTGTGACTAAGAATATTCAATGCAAGCATTGAATATTAACAGCCAGTGCACAGCCAACCTCAACATCTTCTCCTGGCATTAGGGCTTCAGCACATCTCCCCTTCCATGTCCCAAAGGCCTCCTCAGTCGGAAACAAAATCCAGCACCACTGGGGAGTGAAGGAAACTCTCCCCAGCTCCCCAGGAATGAGGTCTGACAGGACCCTGAATGTACCTCGGGATGCTTAGGGAGGAGATGTGCCCAGAAGGGCCCTGGGTACAATCCCAGCTCTTAGACTACACCAAGGAGCGATGCACTTCCCTGCCCTGCAGACATGGGGACAGCTGGGACGCGTCCCAGGAGGGCACGGGAATGCCTTCAGTAGGCAAATTTCCAGGGACAGACTCTCCCAAGTCATGGCAAGTCATGCTCTAATTTTGGGTTGGCCATGTGTCATCCTTTAGGTGTTGAACCCAGAAGTGTGTGTTGTGTGCAATTTTGGGTCCCACATGGGGGCCAGTTCCCCTCCACCAAGGGCAGCTCCATTCCAGGCCCCTGGAAAACCCTTTTGAAGCACTGGGCTGTGCCCAGACCCACAGCCCCAGGCAGCCCCAAAGGCCATTGCCCTCAGCCAGACCTGCTTGGCAGCACTGCCAAAGACAGGGAGCAGTGACGGGACTGACAGGGTGTATTAGAAAAGGGGCCAGTGCCTCACCCAGGTCAGAGTGCAAAGTGTGCAGCCAAATTGCCTGGTGGGGTGCGGAGAGGGGGAGGAAGAAGGTGCTGCCCTCAGAGCCAACACATCTCTCAGGGAGAGAGGAAGTACCAACTCCACATGGGTCTACTTGAGGCTTCATTCCTGCCCATACTGATTTGTTCCTGCATAAGAAATCCTTGGGCTTCTCATCCCAGTACATGAAAGGAATCTCCATGACCCAGTGGGCCTGTCAGCAATGAGGAAATGAAATAGCAGCAGTGACAGAAACCAAAACACCCCCTGTGGCATTAGGTTGGGTATTTTGTTTTGGAGATGAGTCTGTTGGAAAATTACTGCCCTGTGCAGCGTCTGTGGGGCTGGGGCAGTGCAGGAGCAGTATAAAAGCAGACCTTTCTCACTGTCTCATCCATTCCTCTCAACTCCATCTCCTTGGGAACAAGGTGAGTCTGAAGCTTTTTCTCACCCTTCTCCTCTTCCCATGGGATTTCTCAGTCCATGAGAAATCTTTGTCCCATGCAGGTTCTTGCCATGGGGGAGGGAAGGGGGCAGAAGGTGTGACATGGGGAAAGGCTTGTCTGTCTCCTGCATTATGGGACAGGCAGGATCTCCTTTGGTTGTGCTTGGCAGGGCTGTTTGAGAAAAAGGAGAACCCTGTGGGTCTCTACACAGCCCCCAGGTCTTGTCTCCAGATCATGCCTCTGGTGCTGGTGGTGCTGGGACAGGCTGATCCTCACCCACCTGCCCTGTTCTGCTTCCCCCCGCCCTCTGTCCCAGGTGCAGCTCCAGCCCAAGACATGTCCTGCTACACCCCGTGCCTGCCCTGCCAGCCCTGTGGCCCGACCCCGCTGGCCAACAGCTGCAGTGAGCCCTGTGTCAGGCAGTGCCAGGACTCCACCGTGGCCATCCAGCCCTCCCCCGTGGTGGTGACCCTGCCCGGCCCCATCCTCAGCTCCTTCCCACAGAACACCGCCGTGGGATCCTCCACCTCCGCTGCCGTCGGCAGCATCCTCAGCTCTCAGGGAGTGCCCATCAACTCCGGGGGCTTTGGCCTCTCTGGCCTTGGCAGTGGCCTCTGTGGCAGGAGGTGCTTCCCCTGCTAAAGCTGCTGCCCATGGCCCTGGGGAAGGCACCTCAGGACTCACAAGATGGTATTTCACAGGTGGTGGGGCATCATCTTGCTTCTTCCTCAGGGGCTGGGCAGCCCCGGCAGCCCTGGCCGAAGGATGGGGACAGCCTGGGCTCTGCCCAAGCACAGCCCAGCCCTGCCCCTCCTCTCTGCCACTTTCTCCTTTCCAGCCTGTGTCTTTGTTCCCTTCTGCTCCCCTGGGCTCTGAGCCCCTCCCAGCCAGCCTAGGGAGGACATGCTGGCCCTGCTCCCTCTGTGGGGTGGGCAGATGGACACTTGTTGGGATCTTTATCAGATCCAAAGGACATGGACTCTTGTCTACCACTGATTCTCCCTACACTGAAATATCCCTTGAGAGAAAATTTTTCCCATCTTTTGACTCAATAAATATCTGCTGCATCCCATCCCATGTCTCTGTGTCATCCCTTCTCCTGCATATCTTCTCCCAGAATGCCCAGGAAAAAAGTCCATGTACAGGCTGATTCAGGGAGGGGGCTGTTGGGGTTGTATGTGCAGAGTTTGTCAACCTGGGTTTCAGTGAGTCTGCTCAGTCAGGAACTGTGTGTACTCAGTGGTTTCCAACGTTCTCTGTCTATGTGGCAGTTGAGTGACCAGTGTAGCTCAATCTCCACCATCTGCTTTGTTGTGCTCCCCTTGTCTTTTGCCTTGGTAAGCTCAGCAGTGTGACACAAGTAAGCAGAGGGAGGAGGATTAAATGTGTTACTGACAAGACAGAGGTAATATCTTCCCAGGAAATCCCGGGAGATCCTTTCCTAACAATAGCCTTAAGACTTAGAGTTTTGGGGTGAGGAAAAGACCAGGTGGAAATTAAAGCATGAGAACAGGAAGGGAACACAGTGCTACAACATCTTTAAGAAAATTTTGTGCCAAGAGCTGGACACCACAGGTCTTGTGGTCTTTTAGTTGGTTCAGGGATGTTATTTGCAATGTGTTGTTTCCCCTCAATGAAGCACTCAGGAGAGCTCCTGCCCAATGTCTGTCTCCCTGGCCGGGAGGCTGAGCCTCCTCCTCATTGCTGGCCTTATCCCCAGTGGGAAGAGGCATAAAAAGGGTGGTCTCAGGACCACAGGATTGTATTATAGTCAAGTTGGAATGGACCTGCAGAGGCCATCAGGCCCAACTCCCCGCTCCAAGCTCAGTCAACCACGAGTATCCAAGGAGGGCAACTCTACAGCCTCCCCAGGCAATTGTTCCACTGTTTGACCCTCTCCTTAGTGAAGAACATTTTCCAGCTATTTAGTCCAAACCTCTCATTTTTCAATGTGGGTCCAGTATCTCTAGTCCTCCAAGCACACACTGCCACAGTGTTGAGCCTGGATCTGTCTTTTGGGGCATCTCACCGGAGCCACTTCAAATCTGCTCTCAAGTCTCCCACTAAAGCCTTCATTTCACACTCAACAGTCCCTGTACCTTCAGCATCTCTGGCTCATGGAAGTACTCCAGCTCCTCACAATCCTGAAAATCCTCTGCTGAACTCACTTCCATTTGGTCAAGGGCTTTCTTGTACCTCATCTTTCCTTGTCTCAGAGCAGTGTCCTGAATGCCACCAGCGGGTGCTGAGCAGACCAGCATCATTGGTGCCAGGGATCTTCTGGGTACACTCCAGCTCACACCGCCCAGGAGTTGAGGACTATCCTTGGGGTCTGGGCACAGCTGGGGCAGTGGCACCTGTTCTGAAGGGGTCACTGCAGGAGCCCCTTTGCCTGACCCTGCTTCGGGACTGCTGTTTGCAGGGGCTGAGGGAGGTGTTGGCAGACAGGGCTGGTTGGTCCCAGTCAGTTGCCATTGAGGGCTCTGGGTGCATGTGTCCCCATGCCCAGCTGTGTCCTGCAGCAATTCAGCCAATGTCCTCCCTCAGCTGCTCCTGCACAGGCTTTTGAGACACTGAGCCCACACCCACTGCCTCTCTTCCTTCTGTGTCTCCCTGGGCTCCATTTCTCCAGAAACATTCCCAGAAAGGCCTGGGCAGAGACAGGGAAGGAGCAGGGCAAGGGGGTGATGCAGTGGCTGAGGGCCCTGTGGGTGTGTTTAACCCTGTCAGCACTGAGCACTGAGCAGCTCTTGTCTAGATCTGCTATCCCAGTGGGATACAGGAGAGTTGGGAGAGCAGGAGATTGAGATACCCTGGGGTGGAGGTCAGGGGAAAGGAAAACAGAGGAAAAAGGAAAAGATACAAAGGCCATTGCCCACCACCTTGCACCAGCAATGTGTTCATAGAGTCATAGAATCAACTGGGTTGAAGAGACCTCTGAGATCATCAAGTCCAACCCTTGATCCAACACCACTGTGATTACTAGGTGATGGCACTGAGTGCCACATCCAGTCTCATCTTAAAAAACCTTCAGAAACGGTGAGTCCACCCACTCTCTGGGCAGGCCATTCCAATGCCTGATTACTCTCTCTGTAAAGAATGTCTTCCTAATACCCAACCTAAACATCCCCTGGCAGAATTTAAGCCCATGCCCTCTTGTCCTATTGCTGGTTGCCTGGGAGAACAGACCAACCCCCATCTGACTACAACATCCTTTTAGGTAGTTGTAGAGAGTGGCAAGGTCACTCTTGAGCTTCCAGACTAAACAACCCCACCTCCCTCGGCCTCTCCTCACAGCACTTGTGCTCCAGTCCCTTGTTGCTCTTCTCTGGACCCATTCCAGCCCCTCAATATCTTTCCTGAATTGAGGGGCCCAGAACTGAACACAAAACTCAAGGTGTGGCCTCACCAACACAGTACAGGGGAAGAATCTCTTCCCTGGTCCTGCTGGCCACACTATTCTTGATAGAGGCCAGGATGCCTTTGGCCTTCTTGCCCCCCTGGGCACACTGTTGGCTCATGTTGAGCTCCCTGTCAATCAGAACCCCCAGGTCCCTTCCTGCCTGGCTGCTCTCCAGCCACTCTGTGCCCAGCCTGGAGCGCTGCATGGGGTTGTTATGGCCAAAGTGCAGGACCCAGCACTTGGCATTACTGAACTGCATCCCATTGGAATCAGCCCATCTCTCCAGTCTACCCAGATTCCTCTGCAGAGCCCTCCTGTCCTCCAGCAGATCGACACTCCCTCCCAGCTTGGTGTCATCTGCAAATTTGCTAATGATGGACTCAATCCCTTCATTTAAATCATCAATAAATGCTCAGTCATTCCCCAGAGGACAATTACTTTGGAAAGACTGCCCACAGCCTTTCAAATACTGATTACTGTGTCAATAAGCACTGCACAAACATCCCCAAAAACATTTCAGTAACATCCCTGAGGATGCCTTCTCTCCCTGGACATCTTGGGAGAGCAGCTGCAGGGGAAAGGATGACACAGAAACATGGACTGGGATGCAGGAGAGCTTTAATAAGTCAAAAGATGAAAATGAGGTCAGTCTGAGTGATGAAACCATTGCAGGGAACACTGGGGCAGACAAGAGTGTGCACCCCACGGCAGAGATCCCAACAGGTGGCAACCTGCCTGCCCCACAGAGGGAGGGAGCAGGGCCAGCATGTCCTCCCTAGGCTGGCTGGGAGGGGCTCAGAGCCCAGGGGAGCAAATGGGATGGAAAGCAGAGAGTGGCAGAGAGGAAAGGCAGGGCTGGGCCGTGCTTGGGCAGAGCCCAGGCTGTCCCCATCCTTCTGCCAGGGCTGCCAGGGCTGCTCAGCCCCTGAGGAAGAAGCAAGATGATGCTCCACCACCTGTGAAATACCATCTTGTGAGTCCTGAGGTGCCTTCCCCAGGGCCATGGGCAGCAGCTTTAGCAGGGGAAGCCCCTCCTGCCACAGAGACCACTGCCGAGGCCAGAGAGGCCAAACCCCCCAGAGTTGATGGGCACTCCCTGAGAGCTGAGGATGCTGCCGACGGCAGCGGAGGTGGAGGATCCCACGGCGGTGTTCTGTGGGAAGGAGCTGAGGATGGGGCCGGGCAGGGTCACCACCACGGGGGAGGGCTGGATGGCCACGGTGGAGTCCTGGCACTGCCTGACACAGGGCTCATTGCAGCTGTTGGCCAGCGGGGTCGGGCCGCAGGGCTGGCAGGGCAGGCACGGGGTGTAGCAGGACATGTCTTGGGCTGGAGCTGCACCTGGGACAGAGGGCAGGGGGAAGCAGAGCAGTAGTTGTGCTTGAAGAGGAACTTGTCTCTGTGACACAATGGAGACCCTTTCCCTCATCCCAAAAGAACATCAAAAGATCCCAGAGGCATCTTCTGTCCCTCAGAAGAACCCCAGAAAGATCTGAAGCCCCAGGGAGGACCCCTCCTAGCCTGTGACCCTGCAGACATCTCAGCCAAGCCTGAACCTCTTTTATTGTCGTGCTGCCTCCTTTCTTGCCTGTTCCATGACAAACTTCCTCAGGACCCCAGAATATGACAAAGAGAGATGTAGTACAGAATCACAAAATATGCTGTGTTGGAAGGCACCCACCTACAACAGGTTGAGGAAAAGCAGGAGGAGGAGAAGCAAAAAATTGTTCCAGCCTCACCTTGTTCCCAATGAGATGGAGAAGACAGGAGTGAATGAGAGAGTGAAGAGAAGAACCCACTTTTATAGTGCTCCTGCACTGCCCCAGGCCCACAGTCACTGCACAGGACAGCAATTTTCCAGCTGACTCACGTCCACAACAAAATAGCCAACATAACGCCCCACGGTGTTGTTTTGGTTTTCATCAGCACTGCCATTTAATTTCCTTGTTTCTGACGTGACCATTAAGCCTCCGAGAAGGCTTTCAAGTATTGCAATGAAAGGCCAAGGTTTCCTGAGCCCTGACACATCAGTACAGGCAGAAGATGTGTTCCATGTGCTGGAGGGGTCTGTGGAGACAGCTGACACCCATCTGAGGAAATGTGGTGTGGTTATTTTCTACCCTTTTTGCAAGAATCTGAACATAGCCTTCCACCAATTCAGTCTTTTTCTGCCTGGGGCAGTTTGTTTGGCAAAGTTGTCTCCTCTCCTGGTAGCCTTGTGAGGTTCCCAATGAGTGCCATTGGTGCCATGGGTAAGGATAACTTTGTTCACCTGGACCCCATGATTCTTCAATGCCCCCTATGGAGTTGGGTCCCTTCTCACTGTCATAGGGGCATGTCTGGGCTCAGTAAAACACCCAGTTCCCCCCATTTCCCTCAGACCACAACACACTTTGACCCCACACTTTGTCCCCATATGAGGAGTGGATGCTTTTCCAAAACAAGCTGACTGTCCTGAAGGCCCCTGAGCTGCAGGATTGATGGGAATAAGCTCATGCTGAGGACAATGTCTGTTTGAGCTGCCTGATGCTGCATACAAGGAACAACCCAGTGACTGAAGACAGTTTTCCTGAGGCATGGATGGAGCTGCCATTGCTGGAGGGGAATTTAACCCCATGTGGGCCACAAGCTTGCATACAGCACACCAAAAGGATGACACATGGTCAACCCAAAATTAGAGCATGACTCACCACAGGTTGGGAGAATCTATCCCAGGAAATTTGCCTACTGAAGGCATTCCCTTGCCCTCCTGGGACGCATCCCAGCTGTCTCCATGCCTGCAGGGCAGGGAAGTGCATCACTCCTTGGTGTAGTTTGAGAGACAGTTTTGTACCCAGGGCCCTTCTGGGCATGTCCCCTCCCTGCGCATCCCCAGGCACGTGACACTGTGGGGTCTTTCCAGGCCTCATTCACTTGTGAGTTGGGCAAGTTTCTGCTTCCCCAGTGGTGCCACTTTATGCTCCAGGCTGATCCAGCCTTTGGCTCAGGAGAAAGGAAGAATGATGAAGCTCTAATTCCAGGAGAAATCAAGTCATGTGACACTGAGGGATGTGTCCCAGGTGGTGCAGAGATGTTTTGTTCAACCCTTTCTTTCACCCCTTGAAATATTCAAGAGAGCTCCTCACCACAGTCTGAGACAAGTCTCAGCCCAGGTAGACGAGGCCTGTGCATATTTTCTTTTCCATCCTCTGCTTGTATCTGACTTTTCTCAGGCAATCCTTGACTTGAAGCCTATCCACTGCTGGAGGGCTCTCACTTCTTCCTTCACATAGATGAAAGGGCACAGCAGCTTGGGAGAACTCGTACATGAAGACTGAGAGAGAAGGCATTGACTCACCCAGCCCATTCTCTGGCTGCTCCTCAGGACATCAGCTGTCCCCATCAGCAGTTGGACCACATTTCCCTTGGTCAGTCTTTAACTGCTCTTGCAGGAGTGGATGCTTCTCTTGATGTTTGTTGTCTGTTCCTCCGGATGTGTCTATCAAGTCTCAAAGCAGGTTGAGCTTTGGTTTTTGCAACAGCACCCCAACATGCTTATGAATAATTTCCAAATACCCCTCTTGAAGGCCATCCCTCCCCCCAGCTCCAGGATGTTGCAGTTAGGTGTTGGTGGTCTGCCTACATAGCTCTATTTGGTCAAAGCTGCTCTGCTCAGACATCTGTTTGTCTTGACTCCAGTGTCTCTGAGATGTGAGAACCAAGGCTGCCCTTTTTAGAATTCCAAGATTTCCAAGCAATTCTTCTGTTTTAGGTGCAACTGTGCAGCACTCATCTTTTCCCATGACAGAATTACAGGATCCTTGAGGTTGCAAGGAACCTCTGGAGGTCATCTGCTCCACTCATGATCAGCCTTTGGAGGATGTTCAGGGCCAAGTTCTTGGAAGTTCTAAATACCTTCAAGGATGAAGAATCCACAACCTGTCCAGGTCAAACCCAGACAAGTCCTTTACCACTCTCACACTAATGATGTCTTTTCTTATGTTTCCCTGGAGTTTCCCATATTTCCAGATGTGCCTGTTGCCTCTTGTCCCTTCACTGGATAGGACTAAGGAGAGCCAGGCTTTATGTTCTGGACTCCTTTCCAGCAACTGTTTTACCCATTACTGGGAAGTGCTTCTGGATGCACTCTCTCCTCTGGGGGGAACAACCCCACCTTGGGCAGCCCCTCCTGTCCCAGGGACTCCATTCACTTCCTGGACTCTGAAGCTCCTTGCTGGACTGGTACCAGTATGTCCGTGCCTCTGTCCTTCTGGGCAGCTGCTCTTGGTGGCAGCTGTTTTCTGAGCACTGTAAAGCAGAGAAGGAGCATCCCATCCCTCAGTGTGATGGCAAACTCCTTCCTGAGGCAGCCCAGGATGCTGTTGGATGCCCTGGATACTCAGCCAGGCTGGCAAACATCCTCCCCAGAGCAAAGGGCACCAAGAGGAGATTTGAAACCTCTGGCACAGCCTGGCTGCCTGGAGATGCCACAGCTCATGACCCTTGGACAGAAGTGAGACAGAGGGAAGAGAGAGAAATGAGTGACACGTCCCTAAGGAAAAGGAACTTCGGAGACTTTGGAGACACAGGTTGCATGGGGTAGAGCTGGGGCACTTCCTACAAAGGCTGTTGCAAACAGTCGCACCTCACTGCCCCAGTCCAAAATCTCCTGTCTGCACAGGGCCCTTCAGCACTTCTGCCCCCACTAAGAGGGTTCTGCCTGGGGCATCCTTTGGCTTCTCTTTGTGGCACATGAAAGGATCCTGCAACTCAGAGAAGGAATGTCAGAAACGAGGAAATGAAACAGCAGTATTGACAGAAACAAAAACACAGTTTGTGCCCTTATGGAGTATATTTTTCTTTAGAGATGAGTCTGTTGGAAAATTACTGCCCCCATGGAGTGACTGTGGGCCTGGGGCAGTGCAGGAGCAGGATAAAAGGAGGCCCTTCTCCTCACTCTCACATCCACTTGCCTGCATCTCACCAGAAAGAAGGTGAGGTTGAAGAATTTTCTCCCTCCTCCTCTTCTCCCTCTTCATGTTTTTCAGCACATACCTGTCCCTTTGTTTTATGCTGGGCTGTAGGGCTGCTTATGACAGGAGAGGAAAGGGGGCAGACAGTGTTCATAGGGAGAGGTCAGGGCTTGACTGAATGGGTGATGGGATAGGTGGCATTTCCCTGGGCTCGGTTGCTCTTGGAAGATAACTTTTTGACTAAACAGTAGAACACAGGCATCAGTCTAACACCTCCAGTTCTCATATACATTTTGGCTTGACAGTGCACCTTCATGTTAGAGGTACTATTCAAATACACTTCATGCTTTAATTTCCCCCTGCCCTCTGTCCCAGGTGCAGCTCCAGCCCAAGACATGTCCTGCTACACCCCGTGCCTGCCCTGCCAGCCCTGCGGCCCGACCCCGCTGGCCAACAGCTGCAATGAGCCCTGTGTCAGGCAGTGCCAGGACTCCACCGTGGCCATCCAGCCTTCCCCCGTGGTGGTGACCCTGCCCGGCCCCATCCTCAGCTCCTTCCCACAGAACACCGCCGTGGGATCCTCCACCTCCGCTGCCGTCGGCAGCATCCTCAGCTCTCAGGGAGTGCCCATCAACTCCGGGGGCTTTGGCCTCTCTGGCCTCGGCAGTGGCCTCTGTGGCAGGAGCTGCTTCCCCTGCTAAAGCTGCTCCCTTGCTCTGAGGTCTCCACTTGGATCAATCTCCTTTC
>VXBX01002090.1:0-34139 GCA_013400415.1 Scytalopus superciliaris
GATCAGTCCATGACAAATCGTGGAGCTGTGTTACTTTCACTGGGTACTTCTCTATGTGTACACCACATTTCTACAGGGTTATCTAGCTTTGTGGCAACACTGCCATGCTACAAACTTACATACCATTCTCCTCTTAAGTAACATGAGTCAATTATACTGCTCTCAGAGGACGTCCCAAACCATTCTGGACACGCTGAACAAAGAATGTTTATGTTAAAGAATGCAGTATTTTTGCTTTTGATCATGGATAGGTACCAGTGATTGCCTTCTTCACAATCAATGGTTGCATTTTGTATTAGTGAAGTTTAAAGAGTACATGATGGGTTTAAAGTGTGTATGTAGATCATACCACAGTCAGATTGAGAAGACTGCTGTGGGTTGGCAGGTACACACGCTGGACATGCTCTACACGGGATCTGCAAACAGGACATGACTGTAACTGGGAAGCACAGGACTCACAGCAAACTGTGTGGCCACAGGGACAGAAGGTGGAGTTGATCTCCTTTTCACAGCACACCATGCAGAGCATGGACTCCTTGAGCTTCTGCAGCTTCTCCTGAAGGGCTTTGGTCTGCTGGCAGCTGAGCCCCTCGCAGTTGTCACAGTTCATACTGCACTCTGAAGACTGAAGGGGGGAACTTGGTGGGGTTTGGTTAGTTCTGCGACAAGACCGCAAAGACAATAACACNTACCATTCTCCTCTTAAGTAACATGAGTCAATTATACTGCTCTCAGAGGACGTCCCAAACCATTCTGGACACGCTGAACAAAGAATGTTTATGTTAAAGAATGCAGTATTTTTGCTTTTGATCATGGATAGGTACCAGTGATTGCCTTCTTCACAATCAATGGTTGCATTTTGTATTAGTGAAGTTTAAAGAGTACATGATGGGTTTAAAGTGTGTATGTAGATCATACCACAGTCAGATTGAGAAGACTGCTGTGGGTTGGCAGGTACACACGCTGGACATGCTCTACACGGGATCTGCAAACAGGACATGACTGTAACTGGGAAGCACAGGACTCACAGCAAACTGTGTGGCCACAGGGACAGAAGGTGGAGTTGATCTCCTTTTCACAGCACACCATGCAGAGCATGGACTCCTTGAGCTTCTGCAGCTTCTCCTGAAGGGCTTTGGTCTGCTGGCAGCTGAGCCCCTCGCAGTTGTCACAGTTCATACTGCACTCTGAAGACTGAAGGGGGGAACTTGGTGGGGTTTGGTTAGTTCTGCGACAAGACCGCAAAGACAATAACACATTCCCCAAACTCCATAGGGTTTTCACAGTATTAGCTACCAACATCAGTAATAAACAGTTTACAACTGAGTTAGCATGAAGCACTGGTACCTCTGGTAATTTCGTTACCAAGTCATTCATGTCAAAACCAAGATGGAAATCAAGATTAAAATCAAACTCAGGCAAAGAGAAAAAGCTGTACTCTTTTTCCTGGGGTCTTGGCACAGGGCAGGTATCTAAACTCAAAAAGACAGCCAACAGAAGGGTTGATACCCAGATGCAGGGAGGGACCATGTTGTGTTTTAAGCTCTGGATGTTCTGAAAACAAAAGAGATAAGTTAGGTATATTTATATAAACAACCTCCTGGAAGGCAGCCAAACTCCTGGGAAGCCTGCCAAGGTACCCTGGTTGAAACTGGGCAGAAGCACCAAATTGCGGTAGGTTCAACCTTGGCAAAATGCCAAACCCCCCCAAGACGCACAGAGTCCCAGTGAAAGGAGGGAAGGAAAAAAACCCTGAAACTGGAAAAAACTATATACGTAATATTTACAGGAACGTTACAATATATATACCTACAAATATAAGAAAAAAAACCCAATAACTTCATCCAAAGCTAGCCTCCCCAATAACACACAGATTCCACCACTCAGAACCCACAGGAAACAAAACTAAACATTTCCCTGAAAGAGCACCCAGCAAAGCAACATCAAACAGAAAGCATTTACTTCCCAGAGACCAGAACTGCTACAGACATTTTGGCAGGGAAGCGGCAAGGCCTGTCGCTCTGGGAGCAGCAACAAGGAGTCTTCTCACCGCACACCACACGGAGGGAGGCAGAGAGAGCGAGGATACCTCCCCCACTAGATTTATACTTGACGTAAGATGACATGAAATACCTCTTTGGTTGCTTAAGTCAGGTGACACTAGACCCTCTAAATCTACGGGGTGCCCTATGGCCCAAAAAACAGAGGCTTGCTAAATTTGGTTTCAGGCCTAACTAAACTAAGGCCTTAATGTAAGTTTTGGGGGTTTATCAAACCCATCACACTGGGTTAGAAGGGACCTTAAGGATCATCTAGTTCCAAACCCTCTGCCCTGTGCAGGAATACTTTCCACTAGACCTGCTTGCTCAGAGCTCCATCCAACCTGGCCTTGAACACTTCTAGGGATGGACTATCCAGCTTCTCTGGAAAACTTGTTCCAAAATCTGTCTACCTTCATTTGAAAACATTCCTTTCTTATGTCCAATCTAAGCCTACCCTCTTTGCACCTTGTCCTTTCACAAGAGGCCCTGGGTAAAAAGTGTCTCTCCATCTTTCTTGTAAGCCTCTTTTATGTACTGAAAGGTCCTCGAGCTCTCTCAGCCTTTAAGTGTCCTTCCTCTGGACCTGCTCTAAGAGGTCTGTGTCTGCCTTGTGATGGGAACCCCAGAGCTGGATGTGATACCCCAGGTGGGATCTCAAATATTCCCTCAGGAAAAACACTGAACTAACAACAAAGTTCTTCCTCTGCCACCACTCAGTCGGTGTGCTCAAGTCACACCCGCCACCAACTTTCAAAAAGAAAAAAGCAGTGGAATCGATGTTTCTAACAGGAGTGGCATTTACAGCAAAGTGGAGTCATTGGGGTTCAGACGAGCCTGTGCTCCACTGGACAGCCACAGAAGAAGAGGAGCTCCACTTGCAAGCAGGCCAGTGGCAGGCGACAGGAGCATGGCTGGCCATTTCTGGGCTCCTTGGCAAAGGAATCTGTGAGGAGTCATCATTCATATTCCAGACAGAAAAGACAGTAGCAAAAACCTCTGTAAAAGCCTGGCAATTGGGGTGGCTCAGCTGGCAACCCAGAGGGGAAGGCGTTCAGGCAGAGATCTCTCCTGGCTCCCTCCAGGCAGCCTTTCCAGTACCTGTTTCCATGGAAACTGAATTTAAAGGGACAACAAGCAGGAAAAGAGTGCATTTTCATTAATTCCTCACTTAAAATCTCAACTTTCTGTTTTCCAGGGACACATTTAGTGCCACGGAGGAGGATCCAGGGGCCAGCTGCTAAGCAGCAGAGCTGTGTGTTAATCACTCATTTTCTTCTTGCATGCATTGTAATACATGTTGTGTCTGAGGAGAGAGGTGGCCAAATTCAGACTTGCACAACCTTTCTTTCTTTTTTTTCCCCTTGTCCAACAAGGTGAGATAAAGGCTCTGCAGCATCATCATCATCATCGCACAAAGTTTCTCTTCATCGGTTTTAGGAACAGGCTAATTGCTGCAGCCTGATAATGCTGGGTGAAAATCAGCACAGCAGATGTGTAAGGCCTGATGCTGTCTTGTTGAAGCTGACAGGAATTTTGCCGTTGGGAACTCATGTGCTTTCCTCAAAGCCCAGTGAGAATGACAGGAGATGTGCTTCTGGGAGCTGATGTTCCCATCTAATATATCAGGGATGGACACCATCAAAGAAGTTTCACTGAAAACACTTCTTAGCAATAAAATGGAGCTTTTAGGGGGGAAAAAAACCTTCTGGGTTATTTTCATGAGAGTGCTTGAATCATTCAGCTGTATCCTCTGTGGAGAAAGCCTGCTTTATTGCTGGGTAGCACTAAAGCAGGACACCTGGGAAGTCTCTTTAGCTCCTAACATGGTGTACACATCTTCCCAAGGGTGTCACCAGGGACATCACTCATGCACATGCTGGTCACTGCTTCGTGGCTCACTGGTTTGCACTGGAGGGAAGGAGACTTGGATATATAGGTAGAGAGCTGGCCAGAAGCCCTGGAGTCTTTCTTTTCCTGAGACCCCCTAATAGCACCGAACAGAGGAACCTCCACAAAGATAGCTCTTGAAGATGTCAGGATTCCTTTGCTCCAGCCTCACTGATTTCAGTTGCAAGATGATTCATAAAATTGTAGAATATCCTGAGTTGGAAGGGACCCAATCACAAACACCAAGTACAACTCCTGGCCCTGCACAAGACACTTCAAGAATCACAGCAGGTGCCTGAGAGCACTGTCCAAATGCTCCTTGAACTCAGACAGGCTTGGTGCTGTGACCACTTCCCTGGGAAGCCTGTTCCAGTGCCCCTCTGGGTGAAAAACTTTATCCTGATATCAAACCCAAACCTCTCCTGACTCAGCTTCATGCAGTTTCCTCAAGTCCTGTCACTGGTCATCAGAGCGAAGAGACTGGTACTTGCCCCTCTGCTTCCCCTTGTGAGGATGTTGAAGACCACAACGAGGTCTCCCCTCAGTCTCCTCTTTTCCAGGCTGAACAGACCAAGACCTCAGCTGCTTCTCATGCAGCTTCTCCTCTGGACCCTTCATCCTCGTGGCCCTCCTTTGGACACTCTCTAATAGCTTAATGTCTGTTTTATCTTGTGGTGCCCAAAACTACACACAGTACTTCAACATGGTTCTTATTCCCTGCCTGTCAGGAAGAAATTACAGGATGATTCTGTTTAACAAACAGTGGAGGTCTTGAAACTACATTTTTAACATATTTTTCCTGGTGCAGAGAAAAACCTGGGGAAGTGAAGCAGGAGGTGTAGAAAAGAAATAAAACAGAGCACAACATAAATAATGCATTATGAGCTGGAGGAGCTGAATGCTGCACAGATCTGGAGGGTCCCTGGGTTCAGCTGTGTCCACAGGAGCTGTGCTGGACCTCCACAGGGTCACATTATTTGTGTCCAAAGCTAGAGCTGAGATCTGCTGCTAGGCTCAGAGGAAGCTCCTGCAGAAGCTGACTTTGGTTGGGGAGCACTGAGCCAGGAAGACTCTTCTTCCAACAGCTAATGGTCTGACTTCATTCATTCCTGTCAGCCAACTTTCTCATTTACAAATTAAGGTGAGCAGGGAATTCATTTTGGAAGAGGAAAACTAATAGATTGAGCTGCTTGTCCTACTCCGTTACAAGTTTCACACAGCATCAGCAGAGCTCTGCTGGCCAGCAAGGATCTGTCCTATAGCCTGAACATCTGATTTTTCAGCCAACAAAGGCACAAGGCTGCAAGAATTAATTCTCAAAATGACCTTAATGCTTGAACTTCCAGGATAAGCGGAAGGCAAACTTTTGGCATCTTCAGCTGTGCTGTATCATTCATTTTCCTGCACTGCAGGTGGTCTATGTAAGGTGGAAAAAAGAGGGGAAATAACCTGCGGAGAGGCAAAAAACATCTGGGGAGATCATGATCATGATTATTTTGGAATAGGAGAAAATAAAATCTGTGTAGTTTATTCCCAAAACGGGGCATGGGTCAAGCGACATACCTATTTCCACAGGCAGCGAAGGATTCTCAGTGTCTCTTTAAGGCCAATATATATGTTGTAGTCATTGTGTTTTCAAACTGCTTTTGAGCAGCACATTAATAACAGACTTGTTCACCCCAAGCTGTTTTGTGGCAGAGAGTGCAAAAGCATCAACCTTGTGGCAGAGCTCTTATTTCAGTACAATGCTAGGCAGTATGAAATCTTAAACACGGCACATCTGCCTGAAAACAGAACACAAAACCCAGTTCTGTGGAGAGGGCAACCTTCATTCATTAATTAATATTTTTTAATTATGTCTATATGTTTACAGCCACACATATTTATCTATGCTATGCATAGCATAGGAGAACACTTAGTTTTCGGGGTAGTGACACTGCAACTTGCTTATAGTTTCACCCACACTATGTCTTCTATCACATTAAGAGTGTGCAGTGAATTCAACTGTAGGCAGCTTGGCCTCATTTGTTTGGATTGTCACCACATCAAGGAAGGGGGGAAAAAAGAGAATTGAAAGATGCAGCTGCATTTTTTTTTCTTTTTTAAAAAGAAAAGAACACGTTTGTCTGAGAATTTCAGATACTTGTTGAACCTCATTTAAAATAATTTCTTAAAAAGTGACCATAAAATTGACATTATCTCTCTGCCTCAAGGTACCTTTTGTCTCTCTCTGCATAGAAAAATGTTATCTAACATTTTTCACCAGTCTCTCAAGAAAGATTTTTAAGCATGCAACATTTTCAACCCAGTAATAGTACAAAGGTGATGTAATCTGTGACCAACTTGTTGCTTTCTAAAGTGCCTTTTCACTGTAGATGTTACATAGAACTCAATGCTATCTGTTCTCCAGTTCTTCACTCCTTTACCTTTTTTCTGATTCTTTTCTCTGGTGATGTACTACTTTGGAATGAAAGGTCAGTGGTATCTACAGTAACTCATCTGGACTTTCCACTAATGACTTGGTGAAGAGCAAGGTAGTTTCTGTTCAGCTACCAAAATAATTGTTTGCAATGGATTTATTTCCTTTGTGTTCTAATTAAACAAACTTGATTATATGCCACTGATATTCCCAGTGTTAGGTAGGTACAGGCAATGCACAATCACCAAGGTATGTTATTGTTATATAATTTATTTCCTAGTGGACTATTGTTTTGCAGAGAGAGCAAAGACTAGGAGAAGGCTGTGTGACTAAGCTGAGCAAAAACATTAGTGACCAGAAGAACAAATCTAAATGGCTACTAAAGAAAAACAGGACACTTCTGTTGGGAAGCCAGCCAGCCTGTTGTGTCGGGGTCACACTGTTTGAACATGTATAGGATTGACTGGCTGACAGCCTCCTGCAGCTGCCCATGGCTGAAATCATAGGCAGGTGTATATGATTTTAATATTGTGTGTACATCCAACCTCCTATCCCACCCTTGCAGCTCAGCCACGGCAGTGCCTCACAATAAGCTCTCAATGAGATAATTAACTGGAGACATCAGACAGGTCTGCTTCATTACTGCTGTGTACTGCCTGCAGGTTCTCTCCAAAGCCTTTCCACCTGATGGCCTTTGCTGTCAGCTTCCTTTTTTCCCTGTGTACCGATTGTTGGCACTTCTCTAAAACAGTGCTAATGATCTAATAAATATGATTATGCAAGAGTGGTTTGTCTCCTCACTTAATAAGCCAACAGTGCTACTGCAGACCAGAGCAAAATACATTCTCTTTGCCACAAAGAAGGGCTTTTCCACTAAATCGAAATTAATAAACTGGAATGAGTAGAAAGTGTTAAAGACTTACAGCTGGATCATATTTTACTGGATTTCTGTTGATGTATGAGGTTAAATAAGGTCTGAAATTTTGCCTTCTTGTTAATTATTATGAGTTAAACATGGAAAAAAAAAAAAGAACAGAAATGGCATTTCAGTCAGTGGGAGGAAAATAAGCAGAAAAGGAACCAAGGAAAGCAGAAAATAAAACCACCCAGGACAAGAAGATCCAATGAGAATGTGGGTGTCAAGTGGTCGTGAGAGGGGCAGAGACTGTAGCCAACCCTGATAGCCTCATGTTGCTTCATTTTATCTTCTGGCAAATGACATATGGGGCTGGGAGAAAGAAATATCATGTTTCTGGGATTATTTATTATCAGAGGCCATTTCCTCATAGTCTGCTTCTTGCTGAAAACTACAGGCTTATCACTGAGAACAATTTCTTCTGGAGACTGAACATTTGGCAGCAACAACCCTCAAATCAGCACTTGCAGCTTGCAGGATACATCCACCTCCCTCCAGAAGCTCACACACTGTTTCACATATACTTGTCCTTTCTGGAGTCCCAACATGATCAGGTCAACTGTTCACTTCATATACGCTTGAGGATGAGTCACTGAAGTTTTCTTTAACAAAGCTGAATGCTAAACTCTTTCTTAAAGTTACCAGAAGAAAAAAACCTTACATAACAATAGGCCGTTTCTGACTGCACTGAGATTTCTCTTCAGAGCCTGCAGCATTTTCACTACCTTTGTAAACCTCATCCCATTACGTCTACCTGCCCTTACGGCCCTTTGACTTACAGTGGCTCTCCTTGTTCTGTGAATTCAAGCTCTTGGTCTCATTTTATCATGTTATTCAGTTGCTCTTCCTTCAGACAGGCATAGTTGTCCTCACTTAAATAACCTTTCTGGTTGTTACAGCTTTTTCAAGGCCTTACCATTATATTCTTATTCTTATCCACACACATTCTTAAAACCCTTTTCTGTCTTGCAGCACCAGTGCTACACCAAACACATGTAATATTATCATTTCAGTTTCTTATTATCAGAGCATTCGCCTAACCTGCCCTTCCTTAGTCTGGGACTCAGAGCCCCACAACAAATTAGCAGTGTCTTGCTTTGCTACATTGTTCTTCAAGAAACAGTATTCCTCATCTGCCTGCCTTGCCTTGCCCCACAGATCTAGTTCATGTCTGCATGGCACATTAGCTAGTTATTTCCTAGAGAACAAAAGGAATGTAATCCTTTGAGGAACACCCCAATATGAGTCACGACATGTTTTCTACTTTCAAGAACTCTGCCTCTAATTTACTGATTTTCTGTTATAGGTTTGCTATCATTGCTGACTCTGACTCAGTTGTCTTATATGAAAACACCAAAGAACAACTCTGGCCCCAGCTGAGCTTCTCACTCATCTCACTGTCCCTGCTGTGCATCACCAGCACCTCTGATGGCCCTAGCTACCACTGAAGAACCTAACCCTTTTGATCAGGAGTGGAGGCAGCAATGACTTGAAGTCAGCCATAAGTTTTATCCTCACTTACTGGCATGTTGTGCTAGACAATAGCAACTCCCTAACAGCATGGTGGTTAAATTAGCTGAACTTTCTTTGTTCACATGGAGGATTGCTGGGGTGAGAGAGAAGGCATCTTTCTGACCATGCTAGGAATAATGAAGTCTGATTTCTCTTCCACTTGAATTTCATTTGACTGATTTTGAGTCTGTCCTTTGGCTCAGACAAGCTTTTCTCTCATCATTAATCTTAAGTACTTCTATTACGTTAACAGCTGTACAATAATTTTCAAAATGTAGACGTTTGAAATTGAAAGGGAAATATTTAAGTATTTTCTCACCATGTGGAGAGATGAGTAGCAGACCTGAGATTAAATTTCTGTGACTTGCTTTTCTTGTCCCTTTGTTCTGATCTCAGTGACATACAACCACGCTTCTGCTGAAGAAAATCCAGACATGGAAAGTCACTTGTGCCTGCCAGCTCATCGTGGTCTTTCTAGGTATACAGAATCCTTTACAGAAAGGAGCTCACTGCTGTATTAGAAAGGTGGACAACACAAAATCATTGAGATGACTGTTCAATAAAACTCAGCTTTTGAAAATCAAGGCAGGTCATGTAAAGTGTCCTTGCAGCTTGAGTTGTAAGTTCGACATGAACTTCATTTTGAGTACCTGTGGGTCAAGTGATTTTCTCTCTTGTAAAACATTGTTGATTGAACTATAGTTACAGTTTTGATGAGAGATTTTGAACTAACTGTTGGAGTAACAGCCAACAGATTTCACACCAAGAGAAGCAAATGTAAAAAGAATAGGTAGCAATTTCCTTTGGGCCCAATGTGTGCTTGGCTGACATGTCTGTGCAGAACAAAAGGCCTGGATATTAAACCATCTGTTGCGTCTGCTGAGTGATAGTGCAAATTATTGCTGACAGCCATTAAGGGGTGCTTCAGTTAAGCACCTGTAACTGTGCAGCTCTTGACTAGAAAATTTGCTGGTATTTTGAAAACACTGTGATACTTCCCTAGTTTCAGAAATCCTTGACAAGCTGTCAAAGATAAGAGTCAGTGTCTAAGTCTCTGCACTAGTAATTACTCCTCTAACCTGATAGAGAATGTGCCAGATATTCACCTTCCTGTTAGGAAATGTGAAATCTTTGGCAACTAATAGCATCTTTTTAATGTATGTAAAGCAATTGTCCTTTCTGACCCTTTCCAATAATGTAGCTTCTGTCAACTGCTTTTGAGAGCACCGGAAAACCACTGGCTGGTAACAGATTTCTATTCTTCCACTGTTGTTAGTCTGTACTTGTAAACAGTGACCCAAAATAGAAACATGAATATTGTTTGAACAGCCAGTATTTGCTATAGAATCTCAAATTTGCTAGGAAAGCGGCTTCACAACTAGGGGCAGATCCCACAGCTTCTGCTCAAGTGAGTCATCTCTCTGCATACAAGTGGCACTGTCAAGTTCAATATGCCCATCTTACAAGGCCTGAGGATCAAACTCATCAAGCTCCCATCATCTGTGGCATAGGGACAAACATGTGGATGGCTTTTGTATTCCTGATCCTCTGTGTATTTGTGCAGGTGTTTGTCAATATACTCTTTGTGGGCAAGAGTGAGTGTGTGGAAAAATTCAAATAAGGCGAAAATCAAAAGGGATCTTCCCCCACCTAAACATAGTCCATCAAAGTTATTGTGCCATTGCACGAAGTACTGCATTGCATATAAAAATGCTTCACTGAAAGAATCATTAAAATTACAAAGTCAAGGAGTCAAACATTAAAAGGGGCCAAAATTTAGGCTGCTCACACACCATTATTTCTGTTCTTCTATGTTTCAGCATTATAATAGAGCCTTAAATGGCATGACTGCATAGCATTTAACTTGTTTTTCTGTTGGAAGGAGTCCCTTGGGGTCATGTTGCCTGTGTGGGTGTGTGTCTGCTTAACAGTTGTTCCCTCCTTAACTTTTGAAACCATCCACCAGTTTCAACTAAATCCTAAAGATACTATACTGCCGTAAATACATGGAAATTAGAGGTCCAACTGAGGAAAGAGATCCTGCTAGAGATTCAGTGAGATTTAGTGAGACCAGTATAAACCCAACCCTTCAGAGCTAACAGAGCAGCATGAGGGAGGAGGTGCTTAAAATACTCCAGATATGAGAAAAGCCTCACCTGGTCTCCGTGCTTTATTAAAAACTTGGCCATAGTCAAAGTTTATTCTTCTGCTGGTTCTTTAAAATGGGATAAATATATAACATGGCAATACTCCTTCAGTAGGTCACCCCTGCAGTTTGGGTACCTGTTGGTCCCAGAGCTCCTTGTTCCTCTGCACAGCTCAGCCCCACACAGTCAGCTCTTCTCATGGGGGCATAGCAACAGCGTTGGCTTGGCCCACACTGTGGGGAATCCCTCAGCCTCTGCCCTGTTTGCTGCCTTCCACGAGCAATGCTTCTTCTCCATGCGATCTTCTCTGGCACCTGCTGCCACAGAACAACGAGGGCTTTACAAACATGGTGTAAGCCATCTTTGAAGCTCCCAGTCAAGATACCTGGCTCCAAGGACAAGAGACTCAAGTCCTCTCCTGCTGTGGAAATGTACAGTAGAGTTCTTATGCAGCTGCCCTGGCAGGTGTTGGTAGGACACCCTGTCCTTCTCATGCACTAAGTTGACTGTGAGATGCAGTACAAACCTCTGCGGGAGACAAGTGCAGGTGGCTGTCTGGAGAGAGGCTGGCCATGGTCAGGAGCAAACACAAGGAGCAATGGATAAGCACTGGGGAGGGACAGAAGCCTGGAGCTGCTAAACCTGAACCTGTCTTACCAGGACTGAGGAAGACTATTACATCTAAGATGGAAAATTGAGGGTCAGTGAAAGGACAGTTTGGATGCTGCTTCCCTTATGGAGCGGATCCTCATGAAGAAGTGAAGAGGTGGTTGTTCCAGGCAGGGGCTGAAGGACTGAAGGGGAAGCTGAGCTGCACAGAGGTTTGTAGCCTTGTATCAATGTTCCTAGTCAAAAATGAACACTGATTTTTAACTAATGCTCAAACTCAACTGTGGCCTGTGAAAGAGAATATAAGGTCTTCTTTGAAGCATGTCATAGTGTTACATCTCTGTTTTTTACAAAGCAGATCCAGTTGCATGCTGGCCCTCATATTTGCAACCTGTGAAACCTTTTGATGTGGCAGTATCAGTAGTGCCAAAGGTTTAAAAACTTCTATGTAGGTGCAATAACTTTCATGAAGCCAGCTAATATGGGTGGAGAAAGCAGATGAGGTTTGTGGCATGTATGCTCCTCAGGAAAGATGAGGTGAATTTCAAACCTAACTGCACATGGGGAAGAATTGTTCTGGGTTTAATTAGACCTGTATCTGAGCTAGACATCTGACAGCACCTGTAGAACATAAAGACAATATTGGTAGTTATCTCCTAAGGGGAAAAGAGATGCAGGTAATTTGTAGAATAATAGCAGCATAATGTAGAGCACTGAGAGACTGATTATTGGGAAAGGTGCAGAGAGAAGGATGGTAACATATTCAAAATTGTTAGTATTCAGGGAAGTGATGAGATACAGTTCCCAGCAATACCTAGGGAATGTTTTGTAGGGTTTTCTTTGAAAATCAGGGTGGGGAGATCAGAGGTGGAATGACTATACTGTAAGAAATGTTGTCTGTTGGAAGCACTTGTCCCCGATGACTCCTACAAAGAGTTGAAGATTGTCTCTTTTGACAGACTGAGAAAGCAGCTTTCTTTTGCTTTTCCAAAGTTGTGGCTAGTGTGTTTCAAACTCACGAGCATTTGGCAGATCTTCAACGTCTCATATTAGCTGCTAAACCAAGAATACCTCCTGGTGAAGAGTTTTAGTATTACTTTGTAACCAAGACTACTCAGTTGCTAATTGAGAGGAGTGCAGCAGTCAAAATAGGATGATGCCTCAACTGCTTGCATGGTGTCTCATCCGATATGCTATTGATATTTGGATGCTGGTTGGGATCCCTGCTTTTCCTGTGTGCCTAAAGCCAGATGAGAGGTTCCAAATCCACTTGTCTATGTCCCAAGAGGTATCAACCTGTTAGGCTGTGCCCATCTCCCAGTCTTAGTGAAAATCACCATCAGTTGGTGGATGACCAGGCAGCTTTTTCCACACTCAGTTTTCCAGGGCCTTGATGAGTAGAATTGACAAATGGGGATGGAACAGAAATTTCACTGGTTGCCTCAGCTGATGCTGATCATTTCATCCCAGGAATGGACAAGGCAAAGTGCATCTCTCCACATCCTTCTAGAGAGTGGGCCATGAGTTTCCTTCAGGCCAGCCCAGGCACACAAATGGCAAAGTCTGGTCTTGTGGGGTGGGCAGTCTCCCTACTCACAGATCCACTCATCCTGGCATTGCTGCAGCCCCTGCCTGGGGAAGCAAATTTCAGCCAGCCCCCTTGTCTGGGGGCTACAGAATCACCAGAGCAGGTCTCAGGGAGCTGCTCCTCAGGCTCCAACCCACCTCTTCTCAGCATTTGTGACTTGAGATGGTCCAGGACTTGTAGGTGAGGTAGATTTTGTAAAAAATAGAAGAATACTCCTGATGTTGATGAGACTCCCAAATTTAAGCCTGAAGTCTTCAACAATGATCTTGACTACTCTGCTCTTGTAAATTCTCTTTTTGTGAACAATAATGAGTACATCAAAGAATTAAAGTACTGCACTGAGAACATCACTGTAAGTGTATCCTCTCACTTCTGTTGTTTTCCTCTCATGCTGAAGAGGCAATTAAAACCCAGTGACTTTTGTTGCAGGGGGTCCAGAGGTGAATAGAACCTGACCTGCATGACTCTGTGCATGAAGAGCTACTTGGTTCTGTGACAGCAGCACAGCTCTCCCTTGGTTGCCGCAGAGATGACATCTGAGAAGCCTTCACTCTTTTATGTCCCTGGAAGATCCTGAGATGGCCTTGAGACAACAGCCCAGCCTAGCTGCTGCCAGTGCTGGCTGGAGGACTCATTGATCCTCTCGGGTGAGCACTCAGGGAATGTCAGATCCATGTGGTGAGGGCAGCAAGACGCTGTGCATTAATGAGGTCCCTGGGCTCTTGAATCATGACTCCGGTTGGAAAGCCACCTGTCGTAATTTTGAATCACCTGACTTCCCTCTGGCAGCAAGTGAGTTTGAAGGTTCAACTGCAGTGGATGAATTTCTTGTTCCTGGCACTTTGCCTCAATGGCCAGGTGTGGAAGGGTGGAAGGTTAGAAACCACTAGCAGAGCAGCTGGGGTAACACATGCCATTTTGTGTGCATTTTGTTTTCCAGCTTAGAGCCACTATTTGTATTCTGCTCACATGATGGTAAAACCCGAGCCTCACCTGGGTGGCAGAAGATGGAAGTTACCTTGGAAACCACAGCATGAACTTGATGGCTTCTAGACAGCTTCCCCCAGGCTCTGGGCTTTGTAGACACCAGCAGTTGGCTGGCCTGCACAGTCTAAGGGCAGATCCTAGGAGACATAAAAGTGTAACCACAAAACTCTGTAATTGGCTTGTTCTTGGAGCCAGGCCACCAAGACCCATTATGGGGAGAGCTGTGGGGGCTCTTCCAGAGCTCACACAACTTAAGATGTAGCAAAATGTATTTGTTGGTATACATGAAGAGTTTTGCAGCAGCTGGGGTACTAGCAAAGGTAGGGAGTGAGGCTTTTCAAGAGAGACAGTCAAATTGTTGGCCAGGTGTACATGTGCAATGACAAGTGGCTATAGCCCTATGAAATGAAGCAAGTGGTTGCAGTGTTAAGCAGCCAAGAGCCTGGGCCAGCCACTTTTCCCCCCACCCTTCCCTCTAAAGTCTGCTTATGAGAATTATTTTTGAATATTTATGTTTGGAATAATTATTTGGAAGAAGTCACAGCTGCAGCTGTTCCTGCTGAAATGACAGTCTGTGCTGCTGTCTCCTAAAGACCTTAAGTTCCCACTCTAAAAGAAAGACTTTGCTTTTTAAAAATAAGGCTTGATTTACCATCCTGATTCAAAATGGGTATAATTTCAAAGTGCACTGGGATTTATTACTGGTTTAAAGACCAGTGTAAAGAAACAGTTGAATGGAACCACAAGAAATGAAGGTGGGATGATGAAGAAAGGGCTTTTGCTGTTACAGTGATGGTCACTTTGGGAGGACCCAGAAGTGGCTGCTATGAAAAAATGAGCTCTGCATGGGTAATGCCTCAGCCTCCACATCATGTTTGCAAAGAACAGAAATGCCACACTGGGTGAGTTACTGTTGAGGGTCACCACTTCCCATTCACCTGCTAGCGCTGGAAGTATCTTGAAGATGCGCTTCACAGGTGCATGACAACTGGGAGCCACAACTGTACTCCTGTTGCATTCCTCAGGTAAAAAGATACCATTTGTAAGCACATGAAAAAGAATCTAAAAATACTGGCTGAAAGACTCTGCATAACTTGTTGGGTTTTTTTCCCCAGCATATAAACCACCGCACACAACTCATAAGGACAGAAAATCACATGCATGTTTTATTTGAGAATTAGGCAGTCACGCAATTAGAAACTATATGCACTGTAATGCAAGAAGAGTGGCAGGAGTTAAGGATGCATGCACAGAAAGTTTTCACAGATTCTGATTTTTAATGCTATATTACTCTTAAATAAACACATGGCTGGACAGAAATAAGTTTACATTTCAGAAACAAAACAAGTCCCCAAGCTCAATTACCCCTCAACTCTTGGAGTTCTCTAGACCATTTTAAAACTTCTTTTATTTTGAAAAGCCCCTTTCCTAGTAGACAGAAACCTATCAATGTTTCCTCTCAATGTTTCTTTCTATAAGAAAGCAATTTCAACAGTGCCACTTTGCTGCTATCAACGTGATGCCATCAAAGCCCTAAATAAAATGCATTGCTATTTATTGTTTATTGCTGTTTATTATTTGTGAAATGCAGTTCATCCAGAAAAGCCAACATGCACAGGGCATCCATGAACTGCAACAGCAGAAGCAAAAAATAACTCTCCACAAATAGGTGTTTGCATCAGAAGAGCAGACAGGGATTTTACTTACATATTACTCTATCATATTCTAAAATTTTCCATCTCAAACATCATGGTAGCTCAATATATTTGTCCTGAAGATACATACAAAGAAATGGTACATTTTCTTGAAATCTTTTTATTGCTTTTAATTGTTCCTTGATAACAGCAGAGTCAACAACGGTTGACTTGTTACTAACAGATAATGTTCCTTAAATTTCCTTTTAAACATCCAATTTATCACACAAAAAGCCTTCCTTTTATTGACTACACTATGAATTACACACTTTTTTAACATTTCAGAAGGAGGGGGACCCTACTCTTGAGCAGAAATTTCTGACATCAGTATTTGATGTAAAGGATGTCTATGACAGCACAAACCAAAGCCAAGTGCTTTAAACTCTAGGCTGATAGACTTTTCACATCCAGGAAAACCTCCCTGACATTTTTTTCACAAAACAGGGTTTCCTGATATGCCTGGAGTTGATATGCTGGGACACAGGCTGGCACTGCAGAATAGCAATAGCATACATTAAATCTGTGTTGGGAGCTGGTTACCAGAAATGTTACATAGTAATTATAGTGAGGATTTTCTGTGAAAGATTCTGGTCTTTCAAAAGGGATTCTGAAAAATCACCCCTTAACATTTCAGCAGAAATGCTTTACAACTTGTCCAAATTGTAGAGGACGTCTCATCTTTTCCCACAAAAGCTTGCAAAGCTTGTAATTTACTGAGTTACTGCTTGTTCTAATGACTATTTGAGGGAATGGCTTGGCACGGGTAAGAGGAGATGAGTTTGTGTATTACTGCAATTCAAGAGTTCACTCAATTTATACAAAGTAATGAAAAGCTTAACTTGAACTCTGAACAATCCCACTTTTCCCCATCTCAGGTTGGTAGCACGTACTTTGTCAAGTCTTTGAGAGGCTGCCTCAGAGTCGGGGTAAAAAAAGATTCAGCAGATGAGCACAAAGAAGTTCTCAGCTCTCAAGACGTCACGACTCAGAACCACGTCCCACACATGGAGGTGTAATGTATGGCCACCAAGGGGCTGCCTGCACTCCTGTTACATGAGCTGTCCCCTCGAGCAACACTGCAGAGCCTCCAACCCATCCCATCCTTGGAGAGGGCAGGAGAACGTGATGGAACTGGGGAGGGCAGAGGGCAAACAGCAGGAAGCCAGCTGGATGGCAAGGTCTGGCCACATGTGACATGAATGGCCCTCAGTTTGGAGGAGGAGGACCCAAGGAATAAAAATGAAAACAAAGTACATAACAACAACAACATCTTCATACAAGCAACCCCCATCCCTGCTCTAGACTTGTCTGAATGAGCAAGGACTGCACGACATGCTCATGAGATAATCTTTTGTCGACTGTGAAGATTCAGCTAATCACACGATGCTCACCCTGTCATCGCTTTAGCTGCCTAAGAAAATCCCAAACATTTCTAATGCTGCTTTTCTAATTAAGAAATTGACATTTGCTCAGAAAGTAGAAACCTAACGAGGTCTTGCTTGCTGAGTTAAAAAAGGACAAGGCACTGGGAGAAGTCTGTATTATGGGAGGAAAAACATATAGCCCTTGTTTAAACCCTCCTCTCACCTCAAAACAAAAGGCTCAGAAACTGAAAAATGATTAAAGCAAATTCAAGCACAATACAAAATCAGCTCCTCTTCCTCTTGAAGGTAGCAGATTTCTCAGGTGGCAAAATAAATTGCCTATTAAAAAAGAAAAGACGCTATCTAAATACATTCTACAAAAGTATTCATTTGCAACACTGGAAACTCTCCAAGACTTCTCAGTGCATGGAGGCTGTGTCTTGGGCTCATGTACACATGCAGTAAAATAAGACCAAGTTTTTAGCCATTTGTTTCTGGAGATTGCTAGGCCACTGCTCTGTTAATGTGAACCAACCCAGGCACCATCTACCAGGGTAGCCTTTTTTCATATTACCCCATGGTATGTAATACTTCCAAACAAGCTACCAGGATCTCACATATAAAATTATTTCCATATATAGACTCTCAAACTCAAAGTCCTCAAAAAGGAGATCAAGCATTATTCGAACCAAGAAGGGTGCAAGCACAAGCCTAATTTTGAACAAATAACATGGAATCGAATAGGCTGGAAAAGACCTCTGAGATCAAGTCCAGCCTTTGTCTCGTGTCAGCTAGACCATGGCACTAAGTGCCATGTCCCCTCGTTTCTTCAACACCTCCAGGTGGTGGCTCCACCACCTCTCTGGGCAGCCCATTCCATGTTTAACAATCCTTTCTGCTACTTACACACAGAAGAGGTAAAGAATTCTAACCATGAGTGTAGGCTTTTTAAAATGTCAGATTTCTTTCTTTTTTGATATAGAAGAGCTGTTCTGCTCTGCAAATTAACTGACAAAACAAGCTTAATTGTGGTTTTCACATTGTATTTGCTTAAAGAAAAGATGGATTTCTGCTGACAAGCCCTACAAATTGAAACTCAAATTAGATTTTCTCTTCTCATATACTACCATTTTACAACTAAAGCTGGAAAGCTTGAGGTCTTATTACTTCTGCTACCACTTGCTCTTTCTGGCATAGTACAGAAACTATACTGTATACATATAAACCTATATTTATGTACAGACACAGAATCACAGAAGTAAAAACACTGGGTAGATGTGAAAGCTGCCATTTCAGTTTATACTCCCCAGCAGGCACTCCAATCAAGTAATGTTCTACCCACAAGCCTACAGGGGATTTTTCCATGGCCTTCAGGTCAGGCTCAACAAGACTATCTTAAGCACGAAAGGAGAAAAGGCAAAACTGCCAACTGCATTGCAAGATTAAATCTAGAACTCCTTAAAATAACACCTATTTTATTTTAATTAATTATGTATATGCTAACAACAAAAAATATACATATCGAATTTTTAAAGTAGCAAATTTACATTATTTTTTTTATAGCATGACTTTCCTTTACTAGGTTAGTTTTAGTACAGATGATCCTCCCTAACAGTGTATTTACAGACAAGGAAAAATAGTTAAATATCAGGATATTTATTTTGCATAAAAATATTTACAGAAAAATACTTACAAAAATTAAGTATGCAAAGTTTAATTGACTTCACTTCAAAAAAGCTTTTGTCTTATAAAAACATATTGCCTTTACTGTGCTCAAATTTAGTATTCAGATCTCTGGACTTTCTTATAAGAGCTTTCTTCTGTGCTTCATCAAATCGATTGACTTTGAGATCCTGGTCTCGGTCAAATGGCCTTCTTTCTTGAGGTTTGTTCTTTTCTTCAGAAGCTTTGCTCTTCAGTTTTTTCTGATGTATGTCCATCAGAGATTCTGATCTCTTTGACTCCTGGAAAAAATGAGAAGAAGGAAGAGGAAATAAAGGATAACAGAATATCAGCAACATACAGAAAAACCGGATGTAAAATTGAAATTAGGAAGGCTAAAAATTCCAGAAAAAGAAAACAGCCAGTAACTGGATATAGAATGAGAAATTCAGCACACATAGAGCAAATAATACAAGCAATCTTGTCTAGGCTGAGTAAAATACTCATAATTCATTGATGTTAGATATCCATTGAAGCAACCTGAAGTTGCTGTAACGAGCAAGTTAATGTAATTAATGACACAGTGTAATTTATGCATTGATCTGCTTGGCCCATCAAGCCTCTTTTAGGTTAATGCATATTTTGTACTAAAAGTTAAACCTCTACTATTGTTTTATTCTTGGGATGCCAGTAATTTGGTGAAGCAAGCAATATTTAAATTAAGGTTGCCTGCTCCCAGCAACCATGTCCTGACATGAGGATGATTTAAGGAAAGCACCATCTAAAACTGAGAGAATGTATACAAAGCCAAATTCTCTCACTTTGGAGAGGACCCAATCCTGCTCTTGTTGAAGTCAATGGCAAATGTTCTAATGACTTAAAACAGCAGTAGGTTTGGGCACTAAAGGGAAAACTCTAGTGGCATCACCATGGGAACCAGCAGCACTAGAAATGAGAACCAGAAGAAAAGAGTGAAGAACTAAAGGAAATACAGGATGAGGAACTATTTTGTGATTACACTTACATTGTATGAAGTCACCTGCTCAATAAGTCTCTTGTCTCTCCCAGATAACACCATTTCTTCATTATCCTTAGAGATTGACTTTTTTGCCTCTTCTCTTTCCTGATGAGTAGAAGCAAATCACACAATATAGTAACTAGAACGTCTGAAGTAAAAAGCAAGGAAATCTATATTTGCTTTAATTAAATATGAAGGGTAGAGGCCACAATAGAGGCCACCAGATATTTTTTGCTCAGCTTGATAGAACAAGAAACTGGACAGGCTAATTAGAAATCAAATGAGCTGATACAGAGTATCTGACTACTGTAAAAGGGAGCAGGAATAAATTAATATCAATGATACTTAATATTGTTATTTTATTGCCTTTATGTTTAAGCCTTTAAGAATTAGTACAATTTGATAACAAAGAAAAATCTGGGGGAAAAGATTTCATTGAACAGCCCAGGGTATCTTCACTTTGTTTTCACAGAACATTGACAACATACATACTGCCTACAGGTGTATATGGATATGAAATGCTCACCTTTGCTTTTCTCTCTCTGTCAGCTGGAGTATCTGTCCAAATAGATCTATCGCCTGATTTGTCATCAGCTCGCCTCTTGAATGTTCTTGGGCCAAATCCAAAACTTTTCAACTCAGGTGGAAGCTCTGTCATCCATGATTCCCTGGTAACTTGCTTGGGTTCATCCTTTGCAAAAGAAATAGAGGCAGGAGAAAAGTAAAAAAAGTGTAATCAAAAATTAGTCTGAACCTCTCAAATTCCGGCAGAAATCATGGATTTTTCTTTGTGTTAACAACTGCAAACGCTGAGCATCCCAAGCAGAACTGCACCTGGGTTCACATAGAAATAGGCAAAGAAAAAGACAAATACAGTCCATCAACAAAATATTAGAAATTAAGAAATCCAACTTACACTGTCTGCTGAAGTAAGTTTTTCTTTCATTCTCTGAGCTCTGCGTTCAAATTCTTCAGTCACATCAGACTCCACCGGCCCTTTTGCAGGCATTGGGCCTATAAGATTGTCTTCTTCCTCGCTACTATCTGTCACCTTCCAAAAATAAAACATTTCTCTCAACCACAGTGCTCAAAGCATCAAGAAACACTTCAAGTTTACAAGGTTACAAGTATTTTGTCTTGAAGAACATGTAAACCTAATGCAATGCATATGCCAGACAACAAAAATCTAGATTAAAACTCCAGATTAGTCCTGTTATAGCCCTTCAATGTGTACGCTTAGTCTCATCACCACTAGCAATATTTGGATGCATGTCTGTAATAAGGACCACAATTTCACACTGCAAGAACTGTCTCAAGTAATTGTGTAAGGATTACAGAAAGAAGATTAACATGCAAGGTAGGGTAACAGTGGCATGCATGGTACTACGCCCCTGGGTGTACAGCATCTTTTGGTTCTGTCATTCACTTCTTCAATCCCTTCCAGATCCCTTCAGGAAGAATTTCTTCACTTGAGGTGTTGTCAAGCACTGGAATGGGCTGCCCACAGAGGTGGTGGACTTACCATTCCTGGAAGTGTTCAAGAAATGACTGGACGTGGCACTCAGTGCACTCACAATGGTCTAGTTGGCAAGGAGGTGATCAGTCAAAAGTTGGACTCTACAATCTGAGGTCTTTTCCAACCTAAATGATTCTATAATTCTGGCATTGCACTCTAAGCAATTCTTTGGGGAACAGCTCAAAAAACTAAGTTTGTAAGGGACTAGTTATGTTAATAAGAACCTTTGTAGTTGCCAGAAAGCTCAGAGGTCCCTCCCTTCAAGTTCAAACAGTATAAACGTGGATGGAGGCAAAACTGGACCAGACTAGAAAATGGTGATGCCACAGGGCTCTGGAAGCAAAGCTGAGGTGCCCAATATCTACAAAGGGCAGAGATTTAGCTACAATCTGAATGTGGGTCATAAAGCAATGGGAATAGGCATGACAAGGCTGGGTAGTCAGGGAGCATAAAGCATTACCTGAGAATACATAAGGTGGCGATTCATTATATTCACTAATACAAAGTGAAGAGTCAGCATGAAATAAGCTGCCTCTAAAGCTGTACTAGAACACAAAATAATTAAATTAAAACAAAATAATCAAAAAACTATTATAAAAATATTCAAAAATTTAAAAAATAGTATTATTAGAAAGAGGTGAAAAAAAAAGATAATTATTAGGAAGAGAGAAAAGGTGAGTTCTGTAATGGCTGTAAAAAAGCTGGTGCTAGAAGATGTATTTATGAGAAAAGGGACTTTTTTGTTTGCAAAATATATAAGCAGACCAGTTTTGACATCTCTGCCTCAAGAGATTTGTCACTGTGATAAATTGCTTAATTGTTATTTGGAGTTACAAGATGATGAGTATCTCAGAAATGTCAGATAATCATCCTTCATGATGGATTACAACAACACTCACTGTAGGAGGCTGGAGAATTCTATGCTTTTCAACTACTAATCAAAAAAGTGAAGTTTCAGAGCAGCCTTGGCATCCTTTCTTCCTAGCATCTCCCACAGTGTCTGGGAGTTAAACGTAAAAATGTAAGTATTTTAAAAAGAAACAGAATAGCCATTAATTCTCACAAGAAATTAATATTCAGTTTATCATAGCATGGGAGAGACTCAATTGCCGAAGCACTGGTATCCAGCACCATTTTTGGTGTGTTAGGGTACCCTGCCTGGCTTAAGAGGTGCTGCTCAAGAAGAGTGCAATCTTCTCTAAGGTGCCAGCCTATCTGCCAGCCTCTCCTGAAGACAATCTGGATCCCTCAGAATGGTACTGGAGGCCCATATCTAGGGAGCTGAATATTCCCCATACTTCTAGGTGTATATGGTCACACACCTTATTCCCAAATGTTCTTTAGTAGCACATGCTTTATTTCATGTTTAGGTATTAGACTACAGAACTTCTACCTGGTTTTCATTTAATCTGATGAGAACAGTCAAAAAAACAAGAACCAAAAAGGTGTGTCAGTGTCACTGTCCTGCACCACCTCACTCCCAGTTACAGCTATCAGCTTGCTACTGATCAGAACAACTACTGACACTGTAATGCCATTCTTGATTGTATTCTTTTGGATAAACTTATGTAGCCACTAATAAACATCTTTAAGGAGGTGAAGATATGTGAACCATTTGATCATTTTGCTCTCCCATTAGCAAAAGAGTAAAAGCTGGAATTACAGGCAAATATCTTCATTCTAACAGGTTTCATTATTTCTGTAACACGTTTAAAAATCTGAACTTTGCCAAGATACTCACTTGTTAAGGATGGCACAACAAAACAAATTATGGAAAAATGCTAGGAAGAATTACTGTGACTGCAGTTTAAGATGCCTAGATCACTCATGTTCAGTGAGTGCACTATCTATTTAACAGCAAAAGCACAACAAACCAGACCAGTCTTGTTGTTTGGGGGTTTTTAAGGCTTATTTATGCTTCAGTATTTGACTCAGGCAAAAATATGCCAGACACTTCCTGGTCCAAAATTAAACTGTCATCCTGAGAAGTATGTCTAGTAGTGTTTTTCAAGCTGCAACTTGTTTAATAATTTCAGATAGTTTGTACTAAAACAAAAGGCTTCTGTTTTCACAAACCTGGGGACAGATTTCTGATGAAACAGATGGTCCTATGAAACATCTGCTGCTCCTGGTGTCCTCTGTAGATTTCCTAAAGCCAGGTGGTAATGCAGGACCTATAATGGGTCTTGAAGGGGAAATAAAAAAAAAAATCTTGATTTATCTTCATTTTCAGTTGAAGGGGGGAAAATGTAGCAGATTTATATAAAAATAAAACCCAAATATTGATGCGAAGTGTGACTCTCCTTCCTCCCCATGCCGAGTGTGCTCCCTACGCACACACCACAGAAATAACTGAGTAAGAGTGTCTTCATTTTTAAGGAGCACCTGTGCAGACAGCTGGGATGCAAAACAAAAAACCAAAAAAACCCAGGAAAGTTGCAGCATGTAGTCAAGAAAGTCCACTTTTTTCTTCCCTAGCTTCCTTCACCAGATTCAAGATGAAAGGTGTTAAGCCAAATACACACTTCTCCTTCTGTAGCAACAAATCTGATTTTGTTCTTCTTGTCTTGCACCACAGTTTCACTGTCCTTCAATAAACAGAAATAGTGAACTGCTCTGATTTTAAATTTATTTTGCCTTGGAGCGGGGATGAGAGAAGAAAAGTTTTGTGATTCCAGGTAACTTCACTGATTTGTTTTTACGCAGCAAGTCTGCAAGCAATTTAATTCAGTTGTCTCCACAAACGCAGGAATGTGAGCATCTCTTTACAATGGTGAAAACAATTTAAAGAATACTGCAAACTGTCCTTCCAGTATTGAAAGTCTTTTGTGTGTAACGTTCTCTTAATAACCCACCATGATATTCTTTAAACCTAATGAAAACTAATTAAAAATCCAAACAACTTCAGGTGAGGATACTGTCACCTGAAGAAATATCCAGGTGACAATATCCTCACAAAATATCAGCAAAGACTTTCTTTATTATGATCTTCAGTTCTGAGCTTTAGGGTGATCAAATGTAACAACACATGAATTGAATTTGCTAATTACGGTCTTCTACTAGATTCCACATAATCTAATCAGTACAGCCCTGCTGTACTGATATTATTGTCAGGATTTAAAGAGGGGAAATAAAAATCAGAAAGTCTTGCTGAAGAGCCAACTACAGATATACAAACATGAGCAATAAATATGAGCTCAGGCCAGGCTGAGGGCACTGGTGAGGTTTCAAACCCCGGCAAGAAGTCTGTGTTAAATATGAAGTTCCACTCCCACCTAGCTGCTGCAATTTTATCTTCCTCCCTTCTTTTCTGACTGCTTTCTTATCAAAACAATGTTTAAAATTCCCAATATAATGTACAGAGATTGAATTTAAACCTATATAGATACAGCCAAGATATGAGTACCTTTATTTTTGCATGGACACAGTTAAACCAAACTATAAAAAAACCTCTCAAAGTAAAATATATATGAGTATCTATGTTGTAGGCTGTATCTGTGCAGCCTATGAAAAAGAACCAATCTCAAATGCTCTGTCTTGATTCTGTTACAGCTCAAACACTCTTCCAAGGTCTACAAAAATGATTCCCATATTCATCCTTCCCACACTTTTCCATTTCTTATGCTTTTTTTCCCCCACATGAACAACCCAGTGCCTCGGGTCTTTCCTCATCAGTACACAGCTGACATGATTCTTGACAGCTTCCTGGATGTCTAAAGGGTCTTTGAACAGGTGAAGTGAATCTAAATAAAACACTGTTAAACACTTTTTACTGCTGTTGGCAACTTCAATACCTATATATACATGTTCAAAAATACCCCCCCAATTTATCACAGACTAAGCTTTCATTTAAGGAATGTTGCATTTCGTCTAACATTGATAAACAGCAATATAATTGCCGAAGTTGAAGGAAATCTTTTCACATACATATTTCATGCTGGAATGATTCAAACCACTTTTAACAAGCTGCAAATTGCCCTGTGAGGTACCCCTAATCACGAATGTGTTCCTCTGACAAGTCTGGAAAGGATGTAAGAGAACAAAAGCTTTTCTGAGATAACAAGTATGTCACACGAAACTAATAAACAGGGAACAAACAGCCTGCATTTGTTTCAATTATTCATGGCTCGGTTGTCAGCTGGCAATCTGCTCAAGGCTAAGGGACACAGCCAGCAGCATTGTGTCTCTGCCCTGCACAGCTTACACACCTCAGTGTGTCAGCACAACCAGACTCCCAGGTGTATGGGGGTGGAAGACAGACAAGGCTCTTCCCACACATCACACCTTTGCCACCTATTCAGGGAATCAGGCTGGGTGCAAAATGGCTCTGCTCAATCTGATCTCTCAGTGTGCGGTGGGAGCAGTTGTATGGCGAGGTAGAAAAAGAAAACATAGCAAGTGCCTTCTACTGCTTTAATTTTCTCTGCTCATGGACACAGAGCAGACTCTTGCCTCAATGTAAATGCAAGCTATCCAGAACTTTGGAAATAAGTAGAAACAGAAGTTGAGTCAATATGCAGAAGACACATTATATAATGGTTGCCCCCCTGCGTTAGTGCACAACTCTCCAACCTTCAAAGCACAAGTGGCCTTTTCTTCCTCTTTTCCATTTTACCACAACTACTCATGTCAAAACTCAAGAGAGATGGCTACCTCTGCTGACATTAAAAATTAAAAGCCCTTTTTATGCTTTATTAGAGATCACATTATTTTTAGTGACCTCCTAAATGTTATAATTAAAATGACACACTGTGCATATGGAACACAAGGGAAAAAATAATTATTCTTGGACCATCAAAGCACCAAATGAGCCCACAGAGTGTGATACCCACAACTACAAAAGGGTTTGTTGATTACAGCAAAGTATAACCAAACATATATGAAGAGGATACTTCCAAATAACCTTAGTTACATAAATTCTTTTTTTCCTAACTGCTGCCAAGCATCATAAAAATTTATCAAAACCAAAAAAACCACTTAACTTTGAAATTTCCTTTGAGATGGTATACCACATACACAGCTCAACAATAAACTGAGTCACCTTTCTAGAACTGAAAACTCATCCCTGACAGGCAAGTATTGCTTTGTTTTATCTACCAGCTCCCTAGGGCTCTGAGGAAGGTAACAATGATCAAGAGACTCTTGTACTTTTCATCAGAAAACATCCCCTTGAAAGCACCAATTTGATTATGGATTATCATTTCAAATCATAGAAGGAAGTGCATGGATTGATGTAAAGACTAAAAGGCTGTGAGACATGGTTCAGTTCTGCATAGAAAATCCATAGATTTTTTTGGGGGGAAGTATTTTATAATTGCGTGCGATCAAATGGAAATCTTCCTGATAGAAACCATAAATAACGCTTCTTTGCTTAGACCTAATAGCCTCTTTTCTAGAAACCTACACTGTACACCATAATTTTGCACCTGGAGAGGCATAAACAATAATCCTTGATGCATTAACAAATGACAATTCTAATACTCTGCATTGTGCTGCACCACACAAAAGCTAACTGCCCTACTCCCTCACAGACCAGAAGGAACTACACAACTATGGGCCCTCACACCTGTAGTTTGTTTTTTTCTGCACTGATCTGAGACCTATCAAAAGAAATGAAAGAAATTTGACATTCAAAATACATCTGAGACATTTCTCATTTCTTCTTTTTCTCTCTGACTGTCCAAGTCTAGGAAGGCTACATTCTCTTTCAGGGGAATGCTGTTCCTCTTCTCAGAATGTGCAGCAAGAATTAGTTCTAATCATCTGAATCTGAAGTGCACAATTGAAGTGTTCTGTAATAGTGACACAAAATATTTAATCTAAAATAATAGCGTTTTAAGAAAAAGAATCTGAATGTAATTCTATTCTAATTACCTCTCTGGAGAATCATCCTGTTTTTTAAATCCAGGAGGAAGAGCAGGCCCAAAAAAGCCATCATCATCATCATCTTCATGAATTCTTTTTGGCTTTCTGCAAATACAAATTTCACTTAATAATTACCTTGACATGCATAGCAATTATCTACATTTTAAAAAGGAAAAAAAAACACATAAAATTATTTCAGATAGTCTTATGTACCAAATATCCTGCTGTTACCAAGGAAACAGTGCAAAAGGATCCAAAATAATTTGAAGCAATTAAAAAATTGGGAGCATAAGCTTCACTCCAAAAATGCTCTGACATTTAAAAAAAGAAAAAAAATTAAAATAACGACCCCAAAACATTAACAATGCTTTTGCTATAGAAAGAAGAGTAGTATAATGAAGAAATACCATATTCTAGTCACACTGTAATTTCAAACTCAGCACACTTCTTTCTCCACTTTTATACACTGCATTTTGAGTAGCATTTTTCCCAGTTCAGTTCTACTTAACTGAAAAACTACTGAATAAGAAAATAAGAAAAAAGTGAGTGACAATTACTCTAACACTAAGATGGCATAATGACCTTCAAGTCTCTTACACAATGCCTAGAACAAACACGCACAAATTCTTAACACAGCAATTGTGAGTAATCAACCCACCAAATGAGAGTATGTGCAGACTCCTGTTACTTGCTAAACAATTCAGGGTGTTTTTTTTTTAGTTAGAGCTGACTTAATTGAATGCATAAATTCATGCCCATAAATAGTTCTTACGGCCTCTCAATGAGAGCTAGTATACCAAAACCAGGGTAAAACTCAAGTACCAAATACTTACATACATGCTAAGTGGGGTCTGTCATTTGTATAAACATGTACATAGAGAGATCTGATTGTCCCAAACACCTTAATAAAATAGGTCAGCTAAACATTCTTGACCGTAAAGAAGATGTAGAACACGTCATCAAAAATTTTACACAGGTACAGACTTTACCTTTATTTTTAATACAAGACTGCCTCTTTATCATAATTCAGACACATATTTAATTTGCCATACAGTGTAAACACACAAATAACCTAAGAACATACTCACTTGGATGCTGGACCCCCTTCTGTCTCCTCTTCAGAATCTCTGTTTGCATCTGTGGGTAAGGGAAGAGATTCTGAGTCCTCATCACTGTCAGGAGTTTCTGAGCTACAGCTGCTTTTGTAGCCTGGAGGCAGTGCTGGTCCTGCAACTGAACATCCAGAATTATTTGGGATCATAAAATCAAAGAATGGTTTGGATTGGGAGGGACCTTAAAAATCATCTAATCCCAATCCCCCTGCCGTGGGCAGGGAACCTTCTGCTAGACCGGGTTTAATAAGAATACTTATTAAACATTTCAAATGAGTATGATCTATCGTGGCATTCCCAAAACATGCGATTACTTGAAATTAAGTTTATTCTATCACTGCTCTGTCTAGCATTTAAAGAAGATATCTAAAAAAGGTACAAGTTACTTTTTTCAGCACTGTATTTCAATAAACAACTCGCCCTGAACTGTACTTAGTACGTGACTAATCCATTACTACGTGTCTTCTGGTACAGGACCAGAACGCCCTGTTTTATATAACAATGATTTACAATGCATATGGTATAAACCAGTGTATTTAAAAGTCACTACCACCTTAATAAAGCATTTGAAGCTTACTAGTAAGGAAACACTTCACTTGTGCATACACAGCATGGGAAGCCATAGAGCACTGCAATCACAAAGTATTAAATTAATGGCCAGCCTGCTTTAGGAATGGTTTAACCATTATGGTTACTCCCAGTTCAGCTGAGTGTGAACAGCAGGCACAGACTTAGGCACTCTGCTAAAAAAGGGATGATTTAGGCATTCAAAGAATGAATTCTTCAAAGAATCATTGCTGTCAGAAGGTCAGGGCAGTGGATGGAGCCCTCCTGGTCTGGTCAGCCCTTCACCCTCTGGAGTAATGACGAGTGGGGATATCCCAGCAAAGGAAAAATTGAGATGCTAGCACTGCTAACAGGCCTGAGCTGTTTCTGCCACTGTCCCTGCCAGCAGGCACTGATCTTTACAGATTTATTTGGATATAGTACCATATACATTGGTCCAGAAGTAGCCTAATCATTGATCCTAACAGCAAATGTCCCCCAGACAAGACACTTAGCAGGGATACCCCTTGCAGGCTCAATCAACAACAAGCCAGCTGGATGGAGTAAGCAAAGACCAGCAATGGTCCCAAGATAAGAGGCCTTCCCAGATCCAGAGCAACACATGCAGAACCAGCTCCCATTTACAGAAACACAGTATGAACAGCCTACTGATGATTTAGCATCCTGAGGCATGGACACCATTCCTCCTTTTATTATTTCCAGCACCGAGTACAACTGACAGGACAGAGAGCTGTTTTGGTGAGGAAAAAGACATTGTTCGCTTTATGAATAATCAAGGGTTAGATGAAAAGATCTATGGTACCAGGAAATTGCATCTCCAGTTGAAGAACTACACTTTTTGACACGGCAAAATACAAAACCTGATACAGATTATGGTTCCATTGTTAGCTGACAAAGGCCAGGCAGAAATCGAGTCCTTGGAGCGAGCTTAATAAAGCTTTTACTCATCTTTAGCACAAGGCACAGAACAAGGACAGTCTACTAGTTACAAAGCATCCAGAAAGACCTGCCACTTCTTTGTTTTCTGTTTTAATGGGGAAGACTTTAACTGGGAAATAAAAACCCATTTCAGCACTAAGAAGAAAAAAAAAAAAACCAACAAAGTGCTCCCCATCCCCCCCAAAAATCCAAACAACACAACATTCCAGCCTATAAAGGTAAAATAAGCCAAAGATGAGAGTGAAACAATAGATGAATGCGAAACAGGAATAAAAACTGCTATAAAGAAGTCTTCTTTTTTGGTATGAGAAGAAAAGTACCACTAGATAAAAAGCACTTAAAAGCCAGACAAAGCCTGCACAAGAGCTTTCTCCAGCTGCCTGAAGCCCTGACATCATGCAAGCAGACTTCATTTGCTCTGAATGCAGACAGGTAAGAGAAAGGACCTGGAATGAAAGGAACAAACACAGGTGCAGTTTGATGAGTCTGATACTGCAGAGGAAGGGAGAAACTGGGAGCAGCTTTGTGAGCTGAAAAAAACTAGTTAAAACCAAAACTATTTACAGAGGGAAACTGGTCCCACTGACATGTTCAACATACATACTTTCATTCCAATTCCTCTCTTTTATATCGGCAAGCCTGTTTGCATCGGCTATGTAATAAACTGGATCAGGGAACTTGAGAGGCATAACAATAACACTGCAAACCCCCTGAAAGAACTGTTTGTTTGTGGAATTGCAACCTAAGAAGGACAACTAGGAATGAAATAGAGACAGAGCCTGATTAATGAAGGGCATTTAAAGCCTGAGGAAGAAGTCATCGGACATGTTGAAAAGAAATGGAGAAAGAAACTTGGGATTAAAAATTAATATAGTCATGGTACTGACTGAGACTAACAATTAGCACAGGCAAGGATATAGCTATGGATCAAGGTGGTTTGGGGAGCCACAGGCAAGAGTGGAAAGGCAGGAATGGGAATTGCTAAGCGTAGATTCTAGGAGCAAAGAAAGGAAAGGGTGAGGAGGGAAGCCAAGATCTAATCAGAAGTCTGTGAATTAAATACCCCAAAAGCCAGAGAAAAATGGAAACATAGATGAAAAGAGAAACAGAGAAGACCTTGCTGTCAGGAAACTAAAACCAGTGAGGTGAGGAAGATAAATGGATGTAGTAATGGTAGAACAACAGAAAAAGGACAAAGTAACCAGAGCTTGGAACAATTCAGAACAGAACAATGGGATAAAAATGTATGAAAAGAAAATTTTGGGGATGGAGAGAAGAAAAACGGAACGAAGTCACACTGAAGTGAATGTGCCAGGACTGCTAGAAGTGGCCATCCTACTAATGTTACTCTGATTTGCCTTCTCCAGTGAGCTGGCTCTGGTGACTCTCTGCCTGAAAATTAATTCAGTTCAGAAAACAAATTAAAAACTACTATTTGTTTCGTTTTGCTAGGTTAATTTCTGCTGTGTTTAGGGATTCTAAGCAATCTACCACACCATCAGCATGCACAGGGAAGCTCTCTAGGACAAACAGGGCCTTTCACCTTCACCGACAATGGTAAATCAACTCAGACATATTACATCAATACACCAGTATTGTAACAAACATGGCCTCAATGCTGAAATAGACAAAACTCTTTTCTGCATCCCTGGTTATTTTTAGCTATTCCCTAGCATTTCTCTCCTGCTGGTCCAAGGACAGCACAGCAGCAGGGACAAACGGACCAAGGGAACTGTGACTCTTCCAGCAGGAGCACATTGAGGCCAGCTTCAAAGCACCACCGTGAAGTGAAGAATCAGGAGATGAGCATGTCCCATGGGTTGGGCAGTGACAAGCGGAAGGAAAAAGATTTACCACGGGTGATCTTTTGGTCTGTCCAACTACCATTTGTTCCCATTCTCTTCCTGACTGAGGGTCAGAGAGTATTAGTAACATCACTTTTCTGATCTTGGAGTATGCTTCCCCACACATATACGCCCCCTTTCCCTTTTTGTCTGTCTCTGATTGGCAATGTGGTTTGTCCTATGATAAGAACACCACATGAGTATTGCAGGAGAACGTGTCTGGACGCTGCATCCAGAGGTGGGGTGGGGCATGGGGCTCAAGGGGGAGCTGCAATATTTGCTACTGACTGTGGTGCACATCTGTCTGCATAAGGGTATCAAATGCTGCTGGAGACTGGGCCAACTGGTCTCCCTAGGTTGCAGACAGCTGCCAGGTGGATCACCACCAGCAGGTATGCCTGGAGGGTACGTGCAACCCAAAGACAAGGAACACTCACTTTTGGATGGGTGAGTGTAAAAAGCACTAAGATCTGATGGAGATAGAATTCTAAAGTAACTCCATAGGTGCTTTGTAATTGTGACTTCTGCATGGCCAAAGACTGTAAAGTCATATGTTTCTAGTCAAACTTGCTTATAATCCTTCAGACATAAACTGTTGGTCATATCTGAGACTACGTGGACTCAGCTGCACCCAAACTTCTCTGAGAAGCTTAGAAAGCATGGGGGTCTCATGGAAGTTCACAACTCACAGGCGGGATCACAATCTAATTATACAATAATCCATTGTAACAGACAATAGAGTTGCTATTGAGATACTGCACTGGCAATATTTACATACTGTACTAGTAATAGACCGAATCATAATCATACATAACCACTGTGTCCCACTTTTTACACCTGGCTGAGAGCCTTATCTTGACTGTGCTGCTAGAGGATGCTCAAAGTCCTACTTTATTGCTGTTGGGAGGCAGAAACTATTAAAGCAGAATGACAAAATAAGAGTCCTTAATGAAAAGCAATGAGCAGGTCAAATATCAGTGAGACCACAAGGAAAGAAACCATATTGGAAAAGCTGTTCAGCTTTAAAAGGGGAAGCATCTCTTGGAACAGACAGAACACACAAGAGAAATTGTTACAGAACAACTTCTAGGCCCATTTGACTCAAGACCCAGCAAGTGGTAGTGCAGGAAATGCTTGTGGCAACCCCACCATAAGATTTTTGTCACTTCAGGTGCGGGACTCCAGCTGGAGCTGCAGTTCTGTACAGCAAAGTACTTGCTGTCCTTTCCTCCTCTGCACTGCAGCAGTATGCCTCCTGGTGAGCAGGTACACTTAGCTGTTGTGAGAAGCTGTTGTAAGTCAGCAAAAGTTGGCAAAAAGTTATAAAAACAAACTAGACTAGATACTGCCAAAACACTCGGTGCCACGAAGCCATCATAAACGTACTGATAAGTTTAACTTGCTTTGTGGATTTGTATATGATATAGATACTTGCAACATTCATCATCAGTATGCTGATGGAAAGTAAATTAGCCATCAGCACAGATACAAACAGGGAAGGCTGCATCAGCTCAAACAAGGGTGTAATCAGGGCTTCCACACAAAGCCAAACTACAGACACAAAGCTTGATGTTGCCATGGTGTCAGCTAATGCAGTATCTTTGCTCCCTCTTCTGGATTAAAAAATCAGGAGAGCAGACGAGCACAGCAAACCTTTCCCACTGAAGCTCCTTGCTTTGGAATAACTGAATGATCACTGGCACACTGCCAGAAATCGAGTATGTACAGTAGTGACCTGAACCCTGATTAAAGACAGGGAGTACTAACTAGCTCCAAGTGCTGCTTCCAGAGGTATTACTGACAGGGAACATTCAAGTGTTTGAGTGGGGGAAGCCGAGCTCCCCTGCAGAAGAGCCAGCCCGGCAGTAGGCTGGTCCCAGAGGGATCCCACTTCTGAGGTGACTGCTCTCAGCATTAGAGACCCTGCCTGGCAGGGGAGGCACCACAACCTCACTGCCTGCCACTCTGCTCCGCATCCCGAGGCACGCTGCCTGGAAAACCACAGTGGGATGGTTTGGTCTCACAAAGGCCCAGCCTTCACCTCGCTTTCCTGCCCGAACTTCCCACTCGGAGCTACTCAATGCACAGGCTCCAAAGCCCACCTGAGACTTGAGCAGGAAACAATAAAGGACTCCACGCAGTATTTTTCTAAAAGAAGTTTTAGAGCGTTGCATATCTGTAGCATCCCATCACATAAGTCTTTTTTTTTTTTTTTTCTTCACGAAAAAGTCACTGTAATAACCCCCCGCGAAGTTTAGCTCCATCCATCCGGGTGCCGTACTGGCGGAGCATCCCGCGCGGCGGAGCGCTGGCCGGGATCCCCGCTATCCCACCCGCGGGGCATCCCGCCATGGGAAACACGGACCGGGATCCCCGCTATCCCACCCGCGGGGCATCCCGCCATGGGAAACACGGACCGGGATCCCCGCTATCCCACCCGCGGGGCATCCC
>VXBX01002090.1:34254-85398 GCA_013400415.1 Scytalopus superciliaris
CCGCCGCCCCCCTGGGAGCCGGGATTCTGGGCTGCCCCCGCGCCCTTCCCGCCGCCCGGCCCGTACCCGCGCCCCGACGGCTTCCCAGCGCCCGCCGACTCCTTCCCGCAGCCCGCGCAGAGCGTCCCGCCCGCCGACGGCAGCGGCCCGCAGCCTGCCGAGAGCCGCCCGCCCGCCGACAGCGGCCCGCAGCCCGGCAATTGCCAGCCGCAGCCCGGGAATTACCAGCCGCAGCCCGAGCAGTACTGCCAGCCCGCCCAGAGCTACCCGCAGCCCCCGGGCTGCCTGCCCCCCAATGGCTATGCAGCCCCCGCCGCCTGGCACCCCCCGGCACACGGGCAGCGACCCCACGGACCCCAGCATGGTGAGTGGCGGGGGGCAAGGCGGCTCTTGGACCCAGGGGCTCCCTCCCATCCCGCGCTGGCAGGGGCTCCTGTGGCTGTGCCCAGCCCGTAGGGGATGCAGGGCTCTCCCTCCGAGCGTGATGGTCATGCAGCCCTCCCGCATCTCTTCCCTGCCTTGTGTCTTCCCTAGACCCTTCCCTGGACCCACCGAGGTAGCAGCAGGAGGGGACTGTGTTCTACCAGCTGTNCGCGGCGCGGTGCGGGAAGCCGGGGGGCAGCGCGGGGCCGATGAGCTGGCGGGCCATGGCACAGCCGGCCGCGCTTCCCGGCGCCGGTCCCGCCCCTCCGGCGCTTTCGGATGATGCACGGCCCGCCCGGCCGCGGGACTCGCCCTCCCCGGCCCCGGAGGTGACGCGTTTCGGGGCGGCCGCCGGGGCGGTCCCACGTGGTGGCGGGAGCGCAGCGCGGAGCGTCCGGGCCCGGCATGAACCCCTTCGCCTGGTACCCTCCGCCCCCGCCGGGGCTCCCCCCGCCGGGGCTGCCNCGCCCAGAGCTACCCGCAGCCCCCGGGCTGCCTGCCCCCCAATGGCTATGCAGCCCCCGCCGCCTGGCACCCCCCGGCACACGGGCAGCGACCCCACGGACCCCAGCATGGTGAGTGGCGGGGGGCAAGGCGGCTCTTGGACCCAGGGGCTCCCTCCCATCCCGCGCTGGCAGGGGCTCCTGTGGCTGTGCCCAGCCCGTAGGGGATGCAGGGCTCTCCCTCCGAGCGTGATGGTCATGCAGCCCTCCCGCATCTCTTCCCTGCCTTGTGTCTTCCCTAGACCCTTCCCTGGACCCACCGAGGTAGCAGCAGGAGGGGACTGTGTTCTACCAGCTGTCTGTGTAAATGCCTCTCTATGTTTTTCCTTTTCCAAAGGTGGAAATGGTAATTTCTCCCAGAAATGGCAAGGCAAGCAAGTGCCTGTGTTTAGTAAGCGCCCGGAAGAAAATAACAAGCCAAAGGTATGGGGTCCCCAGCACAAGAGGGAGATGGACCTGTTGGAGCGGGTACAGGCCACGGCCACAGAAGTGATGGGTGGGCTGGAGCACCTCTCCTGGGAAGACAGGCTGAGAGAGTTGGGGTTGTTCATCCCAGAGAAGGCAAGGCTCCAGGCAGACATTACAGCAGCCTTTCAGTACTTTAAGGGGACTCACAAAAAAGATGGGGACAGACTTTGTAGTAGGGCCTGTAGTCAGAGAAGAAGGAGTAATGGTTTTAAACTGAAGGACAGTAGATTTAGATTGGACATAAGGAAGGCATTTTTAGCATGAAGGGGATGAGAGGCTGGCACAGGTTGCCCAGAGAAGCTGTGGATGCCCTATCCCTAGAAATGTTCAAGGCCAAGCTGGATGGGGCTTTGAGCTGCCTGATCTAGTGAAAGGTGTCCCTGACCATGGCAGGGGGGTTGGGACCAGATCGTGTTTGAAGGTCTCTTCCAACCCAAACCATCCTGTCATTCTGTGGTGGTGACAGTTTGTGATACTGTGGAGATCCCATACTTTTGTCCAAGGTGTCAGTCCTTACAAGAGAGGAAATATATGACAGTCTGTAAATCTTGACCATGTTTAAAGATACATTTCAACGCAATTGTAACACAGGTTTATGTTAGAAAAACCCTTACTCTGGTGATGCCTGAATTACTTTAACTAAATTACTTTAGTCGTCTGTGATACCATCCAGACCAGACAACCAGAGGACACTGGGAGAAAGAAGGATCTTGTGCTGCCCTCTGAACTTGTACACGAACTTGTACATAGTCTCTCGTGGTAGGGAAGAGACTCAGGGCTGTAGCCTGGTTTGCCTCACAGCCCTCAATAAGTCTATGCCAGCCTGGTACCTTTGCAGAAGTAATAATTGCTTGAAAGGTGATGGTGAAGAGATGAGTGCAGGGCACTTTGTTTAGAGGATAAGTGATTTGAACTTTGCTTTCATGTTATGCTTGCTTATCTTTGAAACTTTTGAAATGTGTAACTGGTGGCTTTATTAACAGGAATGTTCATGATAGTGTTTCACAACTAGTTAAAAATAGGAGTATCTTGTAACTTCGATCTTGAAATTATTTCTTTTTATTTTTTTTCAGACCAAAAAGAAAAAAGAACCAGTTTTCTCTCATTACTGTGATACTTGTGACCGTGGCTATAAAAACCAGGAGAAGTATGATGAACATATTTCACAACATAAACAGGTTGAAGAATTTGGCTTCTTTTATTCACACTTTGATTTTTAACTTTCTGCCTGATAAGTAGCTATCTGTAGTCACTCTTTGAATGGAAGACTTAGCAGAGAGATTCCAGAGCTATGCAAAGCATTAGTGGAGAACTTTTCTGAATGCTGTGTGTAAGGGAGGTTTTAGTTGTATTTTTGGTTTTATTATTGAAGTATTTTTAAATGTTTTTCTTCTGAAGTATTGTTAAATGATAGGAATTAATTAATTGCCATTAGTACAGCATGAACAATTTTTGTATGGAAAACATTTCAAAAATCCACTCCTTTATTGCAAAGAAGTATCAAAATTTGAAATTGGAGAGCATTGCCAATTTTTCCTCCTAGGTAACTTCACATTATCTCTAGTTATGAGAAACATGGTCTGCACTGCTTTTTCTAAAGTCAGATGAAATTTAAAAGTACATTATCCCTTCTTAGTGTTTTTACAGTCACCTCTGTCTGGAAACTGAGTAGCTTAACCATTCTGTATAACAAACTGTACAGGCATGTGTCACTGAGTTTGTTTGGAGTGTTCTGAAATGCTCATTCATAATCAGTGTAATTTCATGTGCTCTAAGTTCACTCTCTTACCTTGCAGTGCACAGCAGAAGGTTGCAGTTTCAGTGCACATGAGAAGATAGTTCAGATACACTGGAGAAATGTAAGTATCCCTCTGGGCCCAAAACATGAGTCTATGCCATCTTTACCGCAGTCCCTTTTCTCGTTCTTTGGTGGTTTGCTTTCATGCATCTGGAAAGAAATTCTGTCATCTCTGAGCAGAATCTGTTTTAAGACAAGTGGATGAAAATATATCTAATAATACGGGGTTTTTTTAATAGATTAATTTTGTCATCACTGTGTGCAGTCTCACCACGTTTGGAGTGAAAACAGTGTGATACCACTATAGGTGACATAATGATGCTTTTTGTTGCCTTTTTCCTGTTTTTTTCCTTCCCCTTTTAAACACTTCTGAAATAATTTTTCCATAGGCACATGCACCTGGTGCTAAAAGAATAAAATTAGATAGTCCAGAAGAGATTGCTAGATGGAGAGAAGAAAGAAAAAGGTAAGTCTTGTGGCCTATGAATTTGTTTTACTGTATTTTCCCTGTGTAATCGTCAGATGACAGATGAAGGGCAGTAGCAGCACGTACTCGCTGCTGTTCCACTGACCCTGCAAAACCCCTGCAGTAGTGATCTGTGCCAGAGTGAGCTGCAGAGACTATGACAACTTGGAATATTGTAATAGGAGGCAAGATATCAGCTGAGAAGGAAGTAGCTTTCCCAGATGTTTGATTTTGTATACCCCAGATTAGGTGAATGTCTCATTCCTCTTAGCCTGATCACTAATTACATTTTAGGGTCAGAAATGCGTGTTTATGTAGTGTTTTTCTAATTGCTAAAAAAATCTGGAACTATTGTATTGACTATTGTAATACATCCTGCTACGTGCAGATCTCCACAGCTTAAGTTGTCTCACTAGATTGCAGTAAGGAGTTTTCCTAATTTTTAAGGACTCTCTGCATTACTTGATGCTTTTCTACTGAAAGAGAAGTAGTCTAACTTACATTGTTTGTAGGATGCAAGGAAAAGTTCTCCTGTACACAGTATTTCTCATTACTTCTCATTCTGTGATGTGAGAGCCTACAACTTTTTTCTGTTGACCAGGATTGAAGTGTCTGAAAATTCATCCTTCGTAGACTTTATCTCACAGAGTTTTCTCAGAGCTGAACAAGTTAAAATCTGCCTTTTTTCAACAGGTCAAAGGTGCTGCAGGCTTTCCTCACTTCTGTTCATGATTTGCAGAATAGTTTTGTGATTGATCAGTGAATGGGTTTTGTTTTTCTGAGCAAGAGTCCAGTATGCAGAGTGGATAGAGATACAAATTTAATTTTGAGAGCAGTGGCAAAGAGCTGGGGCAGTGCACTGGTAACCTAGTTTTTGTAATGAGAATAAACCTAGTTGTCTGATGCGACTGCATCAATCCAGCTTGTGTCAGAAAGCAGCATTAATACATTCTTGCTGTGTACTTGACTTCCATTAATAAGTTTTTATACAGTATTTTTTTAAAAGAAAGAAATGAGTGGAATGTGTGGTTGAATATTTATTTCCATTGCCTCCTATCACTTTTTTAATCATTTCTACCAAATTACATCTTTTTTAGGAAATGAAGATAATCTATAAATCTATAAATATGCTTTTGTTGATAAATAAACAGGAAATTATTTTCTCTCATGTTTAAAATGCCGTAGTCAAACTGACAAAAACTGGTTGTGTGTGACGTGTAAATACAGGCACACATGTTAGATTAGGCAAGTTTGTTGCTAGGTCAATTTTCATTCTAGGGTTTCCTTTTATTCAGAAGATACTTAAGGGCTTAGTTTTTATTTTTTTTCAGTCTACATATTACTTTTGTGTTTTTCAGTGACCTACATCTAATTTTCTAACAGTAGCTCCCAGGAAAAAGACCAATACTCAGTCTTTTGAGTGAGTCTTTGCTACTCATTTTCAAGTTTTGATACACTTTCCTGTTTTGGGAGGTGTTCAGGAGAGTTCCTGCCTAGTGGTTGATGCTAAGGTTTAAACGTTGAAGTGATGTTTAAGATGTATGTGTCAGTAAGTAAGTTCTCTGCTGTTTACCAGAACATTAGGGAAGTAGGAATTGAATGTACAATCATGATTAAGGTACTGTTTGTGTGGAGAGTGGGTGCTGTGAGTCACAGCAACCTTTATAGTGAATTATAAGGGTGATGCTCTGCCTGAGTTGGTTTTGTGGAGTTTATAAAGAATCTTACAGTAGATACTGTTGTTTTTTGTCAGATTAATATAATTTGGCTGTAGTAACAACACTGCTGAAAGCCCTTGCTCGCTGCAGCACAGTAAAATCAAAGGAAATTAAGTCTTGTGGTCACAACCACCAACCAAAAAAGGTGAAATGGGAATAGGACTGTCTAAGCCAAGACCACTAGATGGAGTAGTGCTGTGCCATATTTTGGTACTTCAAGCCGCCTGTGAGCATCTTACTAAGCCGTGATGGATGGGTGTAGAATGACTACCTGGGTGGCTTTTGTTGCTCTTTGTACAACAAGGAAGTGTACGAGCATCCTTCTTCTTTTAATTAAAAAAAAAATAAAAGTGGGTGAGGGACAGGCAGAGAGAGAAAGCCATCTGGAACTTTTGTGAAGCTTTAATTGGGTCGCCAGGAAAGCATCAGTTTAGTACTGAAGGTCTGTTGTTGACTCACAGTAAACATTGCATTGTACACAAAGAAAGGACACCAGAGGGAGTCTGAGCTATTAAGCAGTCTTGGCTTATGGTGACAGAAAAAACCTTTTTCTTTCTAGAAGCTCCGGTCAGAGCTAAGAATGAATCATTTTAGGTCATTAGTAGTTTGTTTCTAATTAGGTTGCAGTGATTTAACATGTGTGTTTCTGTGCTGCATCCTGTCTTGCTTGTTCCTTCAGCCGTTATAAATAATTACTTATAGAGCTGAGATTTTGTCTTCTTAATTAGCTGCTGTGTTGCTCAGTTGTGTATCCTGCTTAAAATCTTCTAGAAAGAGCCTGTGTTTAAAGTGCAACCTTACTCACATAGAGGGGAGAGAAGGGGGAGAGAGGGTAAGGAGTATCTCTGGATGAAGTATGCCGGGTTGGAATGCTGTTTCCCTGTTGAACCTGCTGAGCCAAGCATTCTAATTAGGCAAACAGCAATAGAGATGAAGTTCCATGGTATCTTAGGGTTTCCCTGTGTTTTGCAGACAGATAGTTGTGAAGTCTGACATCAGCTTTTTTGTTTTGATTTGTCCTGTTCCTTTGCAAGTGCTGGGAAATGTGCTGTTTTCAGCATATTTTTTCTTAAACATGAGCTTAAAGGGAATTATCTGCCATGCCTTTCATTAATGTGTCAGAATGAGACAGTGCTGTCTTCCCTTCTTCCCAAGTGAGATCTGGGTCCTGCTAGCCCATCTGTTTCTCACCACCTCTTCTTGAGCAAACGTTATTAGTAAGAACGTGTCAAGGCTGCTCTAGTGTTAAAGTGAATCATTAAATGTACTGTTGCTTAGGTTGTAATACAACATTGGAAGATTTTTGTGATCTTGTGTGTTGCTTGTAAATTCTCCTCCTCCCCCTGCCTTTTTTTAATCTGTTTGGGTTGGTTTGTTCAGATAGGGATTGTCTGCTGTATTTCCGTGTGATATATCTCATAGGCTGTGAGCATGTGCTTAATGAATGAAGTCCAGTACTATTAACTACACCACTTTTAATTAATTTGTGGTTCTCTAGTTGAATAATGATAATTCTAGAGTAGCTCAGAATCCTCCCTGGTGTTGCATTTGTAGTAGTTAAATGTGTAATATTAAAAGTAATTTCTTAGTACCTGGTAAATTAGAAAAAGTGAAGCAAAGTAGAAGGAATGTGTTGGTAGATCAAAGTAAACATAGATATAATAAAGTTTCCTCTGATCTACAGGGATGGATTAGCAATAAAACTGCCTCAGCTAACATGGTAACCTCAGGTGTGGGAGAGTTACACCAAGATTTTATCAGCTTTCTGTTGGGTCTCTCTGTTCCTGTTAGGCTATCCAGGTCTCCTTTGCTGTTGGTTGTGCACAGGCAATTAAGACCAATTCAGATTATTGGTCACAGTGCTGTTCCTATTAAGATAAACTTGTATAACTCTTGACTCAGAAAGTCATTGTGTAAACTGCTGTAGAAACTGGTCTCTTTTCTGTTAGACATTGGCAGAGCTCTGGTTTTTCACTGCTTGCTAAGAGCTAATTTACTCCAGTGTTTATGTGAGCAAGATAAAGTACTCTGTTCTATAAATAGAATGTATAGGTCTGGCTAGTGCACTCACTGATCAAAATAAAAAATGTATTCACTAAAACATACCTTATGCTCAGTGTCACCATTCCCTGTCTCTGGAAGCTTAGGGTAACCTTTACCTGCATGTTTCACTTTGTTGATGTATATGTAATATACTCAGCCTGAAAACCAGTTTTCTGGTGTTATTCTGACAATTTATACTGTAAAACTTCCAATTCGGATTATAGGAGTGTCTATAGTTGGAAACTGCAGCTGCTCTGAAATGGGGCTGTCTTCTCAGGCAGTACTGGCTTCATGAAATCTGCTGTGCCAGACCATCACATTCTGGTTTAACTCTATTTTACAATAAGTTGCTCAGCTTTGTAAAGCCTTTGTGAAGATTGATGGAGTTGTTTGCGTTCAAGCTCTGGCAAGCTGTTTGCAGGACATAAGCACTGGGCTACTTTTTCTACTTCAGTCATGTTTGTAAGTAGCATTTTAAGAACCTAATTTTGTTGGGGGAGGAGGGCATTCCATCTTTGGAGGGTTCAAACTCAAGTCAGCTCATTGGATTTAAACACACAGCCTTTTATGTGGAGAGATTCAGTCAGCGTAGGTTCTACCTTCTGCATTGTCACACTTATGTTCAGGAGCAGTTTTCCTAAACTTAGCCTTCCTGAATAAGAATTCTCTGTATAAAATGATTAAATTCTTCTCTTCTTGATTTTTTGACCTCTCTTGAGTAGTTTGTGGCTGTCCTTTAGATAGTGAAGTTTATGAAGTCTGCCATGAAGCTGTACCTCAAGACCATAATGTTTCCATTGTAGGCATCTGCTTCCACATAGGGTTCAATGGAATTTCCCTGCCTCCCTGAGCAGATCTAGCCAATGCAGGCATACCTGGACTTGTGACTTGAGCTCTCACCAGCTGTTAGTTACTGCCTGTGTCTGTTGGAAGGGTGGTTTAGGAGAAATCTGTCAATCTTGGCAGTGAATTGCACTGGAAGTTCGTGCAGTCCATTATGGTGGCTCGGTGGAGGGAGTGGTAACTCATAGGAATGAAAGTGGGAGGCATTCATGTCTCAAATCATGTTGCAAGAGCATGTCTGAATATGTCCTTAATCAGCATGAGTACTGGAGCACTTTGAAGACTCCTCTGTTCTAGGATTTAGGGTCTTCTCTTATATTTAAAAACCACCATTCCCNATTTTTTGAGCATAACTGCTTATTTTATAACTCGCTATTCTCCTGTGAACCTTTATGTGTGTGAAGGAAAGCATCTAAAACCGTGGAGAGGTGCCAAGCACAGGGGTCTTTGTCATTGCAAAGCTCCTGAGATTAAAGAGTTTATTGCATGTTTGCTGTGTGCTGGGAGTGTTATAGCAGGGATGAACAAATGTAACTAATAGGGAAGAGCAGAGGTAAAGTATCACGTCCCTGTGCTCACTTGAGCTGTATGGCGCATTTCTGGGAGAAATCCAATGAAAATAGATGTTGACAGCTCATGTTCAAATCCTCTTAAAGGAGAGAAGTTCTGTAGTGTGCTTAGGTTTGTCTCAGAAGATGCCTCTCTTTCCTTTGGTATGTGGTTGAAGCTGTCTTGAATCAAGGTGACACTTAACAGTCATGCTGTAAAATGGAGAAAATGCATGTGATAGGATTAAATATTTAAATAAAGATATGTGTCTTTTTTGATAACTGTATACAGTGAGAAGCTGTTCTAAGTTTCTCTTTACTCTATTTTAATAGACATCAAATATTTATACTTTGGGTTTCCATCCAGAAGCTGGGGGAATATGTGCATGTGTTTCTCATTTACCACCTTTATCTCAAAGCACTGGGATTTAGCTAACAAATGTTTACAGAGCATCTAGTGTAGCCATTTTGGGGCTTTGATGGTAAAAAGCCTCCTCTGTGGGGCTTTGCATGTTAGAACCAGTGTGGCATTTGTCTGTAGGGAAGGATGTTAAGGGAGGCAGGGAATGGAATAGAGGCATGGTTTGGGGCATGGTTATAACAGTAGATTTCTTTTGATCTGCATGACTTAGCAATTTTTCTTGAAGCTGGAATTAAAAAGGGGCAGTAATTTTGGTGAACTAGAGGTCAGTGTGCAAGCACAATGCAGAATATTTGTTGAGTGGAAACTTGTGTGCTTTTCCCAAACTTTCTCAGTAAAGTTGTCTCATGCACCCAGAAGCTGTTCCTATAACTCTTTTTTTTTTTTGTTTTTGGGGTTTTTTTTTACTATTACAAGAACTTAAGTTAATTTGCTAAAAGCTTGTTGTACCTTTTAATGTCAATCAAATAATCCAATTGAAGCTTTATAAAATTAAAATTGGAGGACCAAATGATGCTGTTATGTATTGGGACAAGCAGAGGGTCCATGACTGTAACCAAACTGTTTGTCTATAGCTTGTTTGATGGGTTGGTAAATCTAAGCATGATAATTTTGTAGAAAGTTTTGATTTTTTTTTTTTTTTAATCTGGATATATAAGCATAAATGCAGTTAGGTTTCTTTTCCAAACAGTGCCTTTTTAAGAGACATAGTCTGTTAAACTTCCATGAAAGGTTTTAAAAACTTGTAATGTTTATAGAGGAAGCTTTTTTGGGAATTGAGAAAGCACAATAAATCCTTTAAAGACCAGTGAAATTTTTTTTTTCTTCTAGAAATTTTCCTACGTTGGCCAATGTCGAAAGGAAGAAGGCAATGCAGGTGCAGAAGGAGGAAAGGGGAGAAGTGCTGACTACCCAGCAGTTTGGGTAAGTGTTTTGAACCAAGCGTGTTGCTTTCCCCCTTCACAAGTATGTTCTCTTACCATGGTCTCCCAGCACTTACTGCTTCCACTGTATACACAGTCTCGCTGCCCTTTAACAGGGGACAGGTCTTTTGACAAACTGCAGGTGTAATGTTCTTTTGTTTGCTTCATGGTGCTTCGAAGTCCACTTCAGTTGAATGAAACAATAGCTGTATTAAAAATCTGATATTCTTGCTTAATTCTTTACTCTGGCTTGTTTGAGAAAACCACATTCTAGTGGCCATTCATTAGATCAGTGTAACCTTGACCTCTGAAAAAGTAGTAATGGGGACAAAAGTCATGCAACATAATGAATCCACGTGATTTAATCTTTTAAAGCCTGAAAATGTCCAAGAGAGATTTTATGAGCAGATTTGGCTTCTTAATCTCTCCTTTCAGATGATAAATCAATAATAAGTGAAGAAGGGAGAAAGATTTAACTTTATTTTCATATAGCTTTCATTATTACTTAAGTAGTGCTGCTTCTTTCTTCTACCCTCCATCATCTTTATCTATATGCTACCATTGTTCTGAGCTGGTACTTACTCATATTGGATTTTTATCCATTCTCTCCCGTATAAATTACTTTCCAGAATGGTTTTGTTCTTTTCTCTTCCCTCAGTGTCATTGTTAGGTGGAACCAGCTAACTTCATTAGCTCTGCTTTAGGACCTGTGGGAAGAGTTTTTTTTAAAGAAGTGTTATAGTGAGCTGCACTCCTAAAATATCACATGTTTAAACTAGAATGACTGTGCTGGAAGGCAGGAGCCAGTCCTAAGGGGTCTTTCTAAGTGCCATTTGCTGCTGCATGCAAGTGAATCTGGGGCTTTCCTAGCTTGTTCTTTTTTTATAGGAGGATGGTGCCAAACAAAACAAAGCTTGCACCATGGTAAAATGATTGAACTAGTGCAGAATAAGAAACCAGTGTCACCAAATACCTGGGTGCAGCACATGCTTCAGAACATCCAGCACTTACCTGCCCCCTCCAAGCTGTTGCCTTTCATAACTTTGAAAGGAAAGATTTATAAAAGACTGAAGTAAAATTTCCTTCAAAGGATGTAAAGTTGCAGAAGTGCTTTGGAGCCAAGAAACCAAACCTAGGCATTGAGACTAAAGCTGCAAACATAAAGCTCCATACTGTGTTTGGAGATTCTTATGAGCAAATATGAGTTTTCCTTGTCACAGTAACAAACTGCTGACAGCACGTTTATTTGCTAACTCCTGTGGCTGTGAGTCCAGATGCATTAGTCTTAAATGTCCATCAGCAATTCCCTGCTATTACATTTGCTAGTAGCTTTATATCTGGAAAATTGTTGGGGGGGGAAAAAAAGCCCTCAAAATTATAGATTGCGTGCTTTCACTTAGTGACCTTTTACTCTGATTGATTCTAGAAATCTCTTCTTTTTTCCCTCCCTCCCTTCTCTGAGGTGCTAGCAGTATAGACTTGATGAACTGTCCAAAAGCTGTCATTTCTGCTTTGTATATCAACAGTAAAGATTCTGGAATTGGTGCTTATCTGGCAAATTTACTGATGCACAAGGCATAAATAAAATACAGCTTGTTCTCTGCAAGCTGTACTATTAAAGCAAATAGCTAAGTAAGATTTAGAAAGGATTAGATGCTTAACACTTCTGTGTCGCTTTCCATTTGTGGTTGTCTGAAGTGCTTTACAACTGCTAATTCTCAGCATCCCTGAGTGTGAGATTAGAGATGCAGAGGGACCACTTTGGAAATCTGTCTGGTGTCCTGCAACAGCAGAGTAGTAGGGCATGGCTCTCTGTCCCCTCTGAATGGGAACTGAAGAGCAGTATATATTTCACAAGAGAATGGCAGAAGACACATGACAGGCTGACGTTTGTCACCTTGGGGTTTCTTTCTGGGTGTTTGAGGCCCCAGAGAACTTAAAACAACCAGAAATGTTTTTAACCCTTGGTCAAGGACAACACCTCTAATGGAGCCTATATTTGCTCAATGTCTTTTAGGCTATACAGCAGCATGCTGAATTTAGAGCCTGGTTGTACAAATTCAGAAAGGCAGTTTTCTTTCAGATGGAGTTGAATTATAAGAGCTAATATTAGCCTTCTTTTGTGGATGAGAGACTGATGCACAGGAAGGTGGTGGCTTGCCACTTGTGCTACAGGAGCCCCGTGGTGGGTGACGCTATCAGGGCTGAGCAATCAGTGTGAGACACTGTCATGAAATGACTGGAGAGTGAAACTAAATAAGTTTTGTTGTGATAGAAAGTTGTTTTGTTGTGATATAAATTCATTTTGAGTGATGTGACAGGCCATATTCTCTTCTCAAGAAGAGCTTAATTAGACTGGAAAAGCATGGAAGTGAGGAATGCTGGTTATGGGAACATTTCTGTACAAGCAAGGTAGTGGGTGGCTTGGAAGGGCTGTATAATGGGGGCATAGAAAAATTGCATATGTGGAAGAGGTGAACAAGGTATAGCTACATGCTGTTTCTTGCAACTCAGTAAGGATGGGGGTACCGAATGACCATTTTAGATGTCAGACTGAAGGCAAACCAAAAGAAGTCCTTTGTCACAACGCAGAATCCCACAGCATGAGGTGCATGGTTGACTAGGGATAAAAGGAACTCTGCCATACTGTAGGTGACACTGAGGCAGGATGAACCATGGGGCTCAGTCAGGAAAGTAGACCTTGTGTGTTTTTTGCTGTTGTAATGTACTGATGATGAGTTACAATCTTGTTTTGCTGAATTAAGTTTCTGTTGCTTAAATATAACTGTTTTCAGGAAACTTAGGCTGTCCCTTCTACATTTGCTTTTTGTCTTGGTCTTACTCTTGTATCTATAGAATTTGACCAGGGTTTGTTAAGCTTTCCAGGTATCTTTCTGTTAACATGTTCTGTGTTTATAGGATAACCCGGAAGATTATGAAACTATAGGAGATAAGTGGAACCAACATGCTGTGCTCTTACTGTATTTCAGGACTTGTCCTTTTGTTTCCGTTTTTTAAAAATTCATTATCCTGATAGACATTTCTTTTACTCCTTTTCCTTGGAATGGAAAAGATGAATGGCATGTTAGTTGGAGGCAAGTGTAGGTAGTTATTGCAGCTGATGGTGTCAGATGGCTGAATGGATTTGGTGCAGCAAGAGGCTTCTCTGAGCTGTAACTAGAAAAAGGAGTCTTCAGCAGCTGAAGTATGCATATAGTAGATACTCTCTTTCTCATTTCATGTTCCCACTGTTTTGAATGGCTTAAATTCTTAATCCGAGGGTGTACTTGTTTACTTTGTTATCTGAAATGAAAGCACCATGTCCTCACACTGTAGATGATCAAGGAATTTGCTTAAGCTATGTACCCTTAGCCTTGAGAGTCATGAACTTCAAACTGTTCATTCAGGTTCCAGCTTTGTCACACTGCCCTGCCAATGAGATGAGCTGTGACTGCCTCTCTGGTCTGTCACCACATGTTAGCTGAGCTGGTGTAAGTCCTGGCATCCTTCTGTGTGGCTGAACCTTAAATGTGGGCCTGAGCCATTTGGTTACATCAATTGATTATATTCTCATAGCTTATCACTTGCATGAGCTTTGTGTTTCTATTCTCCAGCAAAATGAAGGGGATGTGGAAACCTCCAGAAAATGGAGAGGCTCTTGGTCATCAAGGAAGACATAGGAGAAGACAATGGCGCCCGTTCTGGAAGAAATTTAGGAAAAACGGTGGGGATAATCATGTGCATACGACTCAAAATGAAGCCAATGGACTGGAAAACAGCACATGTGAAAAGGAACCTGAAAAACAAGAGGCTTTGGCAGGCCAGCCATATGAGAAGGATGTGGACCCTCTCAGTCTTCTGGCAAATGGTGATGTTGGTAAGATGAAGGAACTCGGAGAACATTTATTTTAAGTAGTTGTTTTAAGCATAGATCCTGAGACTTTACTTGTTAGTCACCATTTTGGAAGTCTGACATAAAGCTTGTGTGCAGCATTACACATTTTGATGTAAATACTGTATAATAGTGCAAAGGACATGCACTAACTTAGGTTGCTAAACCAACATGTAAAATAAGAAAATACTTATAAAGCTAGGAGGAGAATAAAGTTTCAACAGTCAAATTGTTTTTTAAAGACTGTTAAATATTCCTTTGTGGTTTTGAAAATAATGGTATTTAGAATGTGAAAGCAAATGGATTTCCTATGAGTTAAGTGAATTACTTAAAATGTCAGTATTTTTCTTATAATTCTGTTCTTTGCTGTATTATTACTCTTTATATTCTCCACATGTGCGTGTTCTCTGAAGTATTGCTACGTAGTTTTTGGGAGGTTTTTTTGGTGATCATGTCTTGTTTCCACATGCTGGCAGCCATATAAATTCTTTGTATGTAACTATTTATAATACAGTCAGCAGTGGTGCAGTACTCTTAGAATATGGCATGTAAGCTGACTTATGCTCTAGCTATTTTTAGCAACAAGGGTAGAATACATCCCCTGGAAAGATGTCTGATGCTGAGTTTTTTCTCTTGAAAACATAATCTTCAATTAGTGGGAACAAGAACTCAGCATCCCTATGCAATTTGTTTATTGCTCTAATCTCTGCACGTTGGGAAACTTAAGTATGCTTAAATATATCTAAATTTCCCCACAGCATTTGTGTTTTACTTAATGATAAAAGGTCTAATTATACCAAAGTACAGCTAGTAACTTCTGTTATAAAAGGTAGAAAAGGAATGTGGTACTTGCTTATTACACATTATTAAAGCCAGTTGCAGCTTTTTTTGCTATTGAGAAATGTAGCCAGAACAGATAATAACAAACACAATATAACTAAGTAGAATTTTTTTAAAAAAATAACACAAGTGAAATCCATTATTTTAATGTATAGGTACATTTTTTGGAGTATTTAAACCTTTCTAACAGCAGCAGCCATTTCTCAGATGGAAGGCATTTTTTTACATAATGCATTTAGTTAAGTTCTGTTTAGTTGCTAGTACATTCAAAGCTAAGAAATTGAGTAGAAGATGAGAAAACAGAACTTTCCTCTTGATTTATAAGCAGAAACCAGGTAAGGTGATGAACCTGTCAGGTGTAAAATCTGGAGGGATCTACTGACCAGAAACAGTCAGTTGTACTCAGTAGTGCATAATGCTTCTTCCAAATGTGTAACTCTCAAAGAGAAAATGTATTCCAGTACATGTGTTTTCCTAATTTTAGAAAAAGCAAACTAAGAGTAAATATTTAAAATTTAACAAAAATGAAAGGAAAAGGCACGCAACCACAGTATGCATTCATGTTTTTGGATGAGATAGAAAAAAGCAGCTATGAGTCCAAAATAACTGGAAGTAAAAGGTACTTTATAATTGCATAAGTATATGCAGGTGCTGTATGTTCTCCATTAGAAAAGTGCACTGCATTTGGTGTGAGTTGCCAACGTAATTGCAAACTGGTATAATTACTAAATGAAAAGAGAATTGACCTTTCTCAAACAGTAAAAAGAGGCAGGAAAGTAGTTTAGATAAATACCTGAGTATTTATCAAGAAGTTGATTTACCAAACATGAGTTCCAGTGAGTCAAATTGCCATATATGTATATATAAAATACAAAATTTGTATGCAAGTGCATTACTAAAAAGCATTTCCTAATTTTCCTGGTAACTGTGACACTGTTCACCTGAGAGTCTTTCCAAAATGTTAGTTCATATAGATTCTTTGTTTCAAACTAAAGCCATCACAACTTTACATGTTTATTTTTAGGGATCTTTTTCTGCTAGGCCTGTGTTTTCCTAATATCCTCAATTTCAGTATTTTTGGTCTGTTTGCCTCCTGCCTTCCCAGGATTCCCTTTTGGGGTAGTTTTAGTACTCTGAAACTGTAATATTTGACTTGCACATGCATCCATAATGTTCTGCAGGGATTTAAGTATCAAATGGTCTGACGTACTGCTGGAAACCAGATCATCTGATTTGTAGGCTTGATTCTCAGTGTCCCTAATGAACATTTTTACTATCCAAAAATGTCTTTGCTCTTAGGTTCTCACTATGAACGATCCAAATTTTCCTTTTTTTTTTCTTCCTTTTTTTTTCTTGTTGTTTGTTTTTTTAATTCCCCCTGACTGGCTTTTAAATCCTTCTTCTCCATGCCTCCACCTCTGTGGGACTAAATCCAACAAGACTTCAAAATATATTATGAAATCCTCTCTCTCTTTCTTTACCTACATTCAATAAAACCTATAATTATGTTTGGTGTGTGAAGAAAGCAGCAGATAGCTCAAGCTTGTGTTCAGGAAGCTTTTTGTTTCGGTAGCTTTGCTGGCAGGACTCTAAACCAGTGGAGATACAGGTTGGCCACAATGTCTGTAGGGAATAGACAACTGTGGGATTTTTCTCTCAGTCCATTGTATTGAGCAGGGGTACCCGACACCAGGCTTGTGTGGTGATGAGGTGGGGATTTAGCAGCAGGGCTGGCTGTTGGCCTGCAGGGATCTTGGGACAAATCCCTCTTGCCTTTTCTTTCCCTGCAGAATCCGACAAGGATGAAACAGCTGATGAAGATGGGAGGCTGGGAATGACAGTTGTTCCCAAGCAGGTGACCTCTGCCCTTAGTGCATTGTCGGTCAACTATGGCAGTGCATCCGACAGTGAGCCCGAAGGTACACAGAAACACATCCTCTGCCCTTCTCCTCTCCCTCTCTACCCTACGTCACACTGATATGGACTGCAGGCAGGAGGTGTTGGGTTTTGGCTTGCCTTTTCTCAGCAGCATGTCCTGTGTTGAGAGGGAAGGCATAAAATGTCTTTGGTTAGGCTGCATGTCATTGAATTTCCCAAACGTTTTTTTCCTCTAGTTGGGGGGAAAAAAAGCAACCCGTTTTCAGTCTTGCTTAAAATCATGTTTGGAAAAAGCTGTTATGCTCACCCTGTGAACTAATTTCTCTGTCCTTAAGGAAGAGCTTTTTCATAGAGGGCTGCTTGGTGTTGCAGTAAGACTTGGAACTGTCTAGTACTTGGACTTTGTGCTTCTCAGTATTCATCAGTCTATGGTGAAGAATTGCTGCTGCTGCTTGTTTTTGCAGGTAGTTGCTATGTCTCTACTTGCCTGAGATGGCCTACCCAAAGCTAGAGAGCATCTAGCAGGCCATGAATTGAACTTGAGCATCCTCTGCCCTGCCTGTATCATGATTTTCTCAGTAGCCAAATTTGCAGCAAGCTGTAATGTGAAGCAGAAGTAATGTACTTCCTAAGTGATAAGAAGATAGAGGTTTGAAAATCTCATTCAGCTCTTAGGCCTTTTATTTTTCTTTTTATGTTGCAGAATTTAAATATCTTGTTTTCCTTTCTGTGAATGTTTAGAGATTATTTGTATTTAAAAAGAAAACCCCAACCAAACAAAACCCTCCTTCCTCCAAGTAAACCTTGAATGTTTTCACATCAGGTTATGTGAGCAAGAATAGTACTAAGGAACTGCCAGTGCATGGGGATATAAGCATGTTAAGGAGGCTTTTAAGTTTAAGATGAAAGTGTGTTCTTTTTCTTTAAGAAATCCCTGTCAAGACTGCAACAAAAGCTGAGAAGAACCAGGCTGCACTCAGAAATACTCCTCAAACTACTGTTCCTCAGAGAAACCCAAATCAAAAACATCCAGAACATGCAGGCACGATGTTAAGACGCTCAAATTCAAATGCACGTACCCCCAGAGGGCCTGGTAAAGGAGGCAAGAAAACATTACCTCCCCTTCCGAAGCGCCGTCCAACTCTGCTGGAAATGGTAATAGTCTTAGTGCTGAAATAATGCCTCCTGTGTGTGAGTGGTTCTTCTCTTCCTTGGAGCAAGTTGGAGCAGTCTGTTAGCAGAGGGCTTGTCTTAAAAACAGTAAAGTGAATGTTTCACTTGGAGAAGGTGTAGATGCTTAAATAGGTAAATTGAAATACCCTGGTGTGCATTCAGGTAATGACTGACTTTGGTGAGCAAGAGATGACAACTCAGTCGTGTGCCTGAAATGAGATGCACAAAGAACAAAACCTTTGTTTTTCTCCTTTCCCTTCCCTGTGGTGGTATCCAGTAGGTTTTGTTTGCAACTAATCCCATCAGCCTGATTCCAGTCTTCCCTTTGCTCCCAGCTTTGCTGTTCAGCTGCCTTCCTCTGACAGAGGAGCACACAGTTTTTTTGCCACATGCAAAAAGACCTCATTGATAAGTATGTTGGTGACTTAAACCATAGAGCAGTGTTGAGCTGCAGCCTGCACGCACAGGGGTTTCTTCTCTGTGGGTGTGTTAAGATCAGTGTGAGGAAAGGACAGCACTGGTACCTTGAAGAGTAGCAAGCTGGTATCTCAGAAGGGTACAAAGAGGTTTGTAGGGATGAGTCCAAGATGTTAAGATTCTATTCTCAATAGCACTGCAAAGCAACCTATTTGGCCACAAAGCTTGGTGGGTTTCTTTAGAAAGCTCTGACAAAACTTTGGAGCTTTTGTTACTCAAAAGCAGTATCAGATAGGCAGACTACCTTTGTGATTCTGTAAATAATCAGCATAAAGCTCCCCCACCAAGGGAAAACTTGCTGTAGGCAAAGCACAGGAGAAAGCAGAGTGCCACTGACATCAAGGGCTCTGAAATAGCACAGGATGTTTGGGCAAGGGATACCTGATAAGGTACATCCCAGGCTGCGGATGTGGGAGAAATCCCTTGGTAGTCTTTTTAGCACATAGTACCACTGCTGCCAAGAATTAAAGTTCCTAGTGACTGAAAAGGAAGTGTTTGTCCTTTGTGTAGCTCTCTAAGCATGCAATTGCCTTTATCTCTTGCTCTTCAAAGTAGCTGGTGATCAAAGCAGTGACGACTCTGGAAGAAAGTCAGATGAAGTCCCACATGCTGAGAGAAGCTGGCAGAACATAGGAAACCTGAGCTGAAGCTTGCCAGTATAGTCCATTTTTAAAATTGCATTTTAGTGGTTTTTTTTTGCCTTTTAATGTTGCTCAAAGCTGTTGTTAAAGGATGTGTATTGTGGCTGTGAATCACAGAGGAGTGCCTGAGGTTTGCAGGTAAGCTTCCAATGTCATCAGAAATGTCAGTGTGTAAAAACAAGTGTGTATAACCTTGAGAGGGAACAAGGTTGAAATTTTACAAAATGCATCCAAAAAGTGAATTAGAATGGTAAGAAAAGGATATATTGGTGAAATGATGCTTTAAAACAACAAGGGGAGAGGAGGGGGGAGATAAAACAGTTGCAGGTATCTACTGGCAGTCATTCAGCAGTGAGCTGGAGCACTACTAAAATATGGTTATTGTAGTATACAGTCTTTGATAGGGTGATTGTGCATCCCATCTGTGCCTTAAGATGGCCATTTGGGAATTCAGTTTCTCCCAATGGGACAAAGAGAACATCACTATGCTGTCACTTCTCTGCCCTAAAGGACATCTCTTGGTTCAGGTGGAAGGTTCCTGAACGTTTTTGTTGTCAGCTGCTTGTAACACTTCTTAGCAACTAGTCTAAGTAGAAATATGCAGACTTAAAAGTGTCTGGTTAAACCACTGTTGAAACTTAAAACAACAGAAAAAGCTGCTTTGTGACATTACAAGCCAAACTTATCCAAACCTCCTGCAATGTGTAATACAGCTCTCCTGCAAATGATCAGGTAGTTACAGATTTAGCCACTTGCTTCAAATTTTTTGTTAGTTCAGAGCATTATTCTGCTGATGCTTGCTGTGACAAAAGTTCATTCAGGTCTCTGGCTGATAGCTCTTTTTTTCCCTACTACCAGAATGAGCTTTGAGGTTAAAGGAGATGAGGGAGGCCTCCAGCACTCTGATTAAGCTACTAGACTTAGGCTGATATATTATAGCCTAAACGAGTTACTCTGTTTAAATCTACAGTACATCTGGTACCTGATGAAGCATGCCCTTTCCTTGTATTTATCTTTTACTCATAGGGGATTTGAATTAAAAATGCATGGGATATTAAATTACAGATACAGCATAACTTAGTGTAAAAAATGCTAATAGACTTGCTAACTTGATGTACTGGAATGCATGGCCTCATGTTATAGTCCATGATATGAGAACTTTGTCATCTCAGTCTACAGTCAGATAACTGGGGAAGAAATCCCTAGTATTTAGGTATATTCAGTCATGTTCTCTGCCACCTGAGCAAACTCAGACTGACAGCTCAATCCAAAGATACCACCGTATATGTCAACTTGGTCTAGCTACCTTATTGCATTAATGGTGCTAAACAAATGGTGCTTAAGCCATGTGCACTTTCGAGCCTCTATCACTAGAACAAACCAACCTGCAATGCTCTAGCAGCCTGGCAGAGTAGCTCCCTGCCTATTGCCCCCTCCCTGTGTGCCTGGTCCCACCTCTTCTCTGCTATGCTGGGCCCTTTGCTGACCCTGCTCTGTTTTTGATGCACATGCCACTAAAAAACCACACAAACAAAACATCAAAAAATCCCAGAGCACCCCTCTACTTGCTGCTAATTGTCAGGTTCATATTCTCCTGACTGCTGAGTTGAACTGGGGCAGTAAGAGATTTGATCAGTGTGTGCTGATGTGAGGGAGGGGACAGCAAGCCCTCAGATTACCCAGCCTAGCAAGCTGAGGGGTAGTGCTGTCAGACATGGTTGCTGACTGACCCCGGTCAGGTGGTGGGAAAGCTTTGAGTGTGGGAATTACGTGGCTTTCCTGTGCTGTGTCTGGTACAGTAGTGTCCAGTCTTGTGTGTCCAGGACTTGTGTGAGAGAGCCAACTTACTTAAATTCAGACATGTTGGAAATTACTGAGTAGAGCCACACATCTTGCTAGGCTTGTATCAGCCACAGAGCAGTAGAGGGAAATGTGCATAATCTTCTCTGTTTTTACTTCCAGTTACTGGCCCAGGACATCCGACACGAAAGGAATGTGATTTTGCAGTGTGTTCGATACATCATCAGAAATGACATGTTTGGACTTCATTTTAAATCAGAACCACAAGCTGAAGCAGAAACTGAACAGTCCTCTACAACTACAGCAGAGTCTTCAATGGACAAACTCGATGAATCTAATTGTTCTTGTAGCTCTGACCTTCAGTTAGCAGGAGGAAAAGAAGTTGCATTATTTATAGCCCAAGGTGAGAAAGAACCTGTGGATCAGACGTCACAGATGGCTCACCCAGCAGATGAGGACACTTGGGAAACCCCATCAATTCAGTGTGAAGAAGGAGCACCATAGAGGATGTCTGTTGTGGACAGTAAAGCCAAGGCTCACATTTTCTACCTGACTGATGCTTTTTTGAAAGACAGCAGTATAACAAAAATCATTAAAGTACGTACTGCGAGCTGTGAAAGCTGCTTTCCTGATCTGTTCTGCTCGAGGTGGCCATTTCCTTGGAAAACAGCATCCATGTTCAGTAATTCCATTTCCCTGTGGCACAGAGTATGACCCTTCCTAGTGTAGGTGCAGATCCCCACTTTTGAGCTTCAGAGCTCTGAATATTTTACCTTCCTATGAAACGTGTGTCAGTCCATCACCAGAGCCAAGTAGTGTCATGGTAGGATGGATCTTCATGTGAAGTCATGGTCTGGTGTGTCTGGAGTATCTTGAGGGTCTAGAAGTATTTCAGTGTAGTTTTGAAATGACGGTTCAGTGCACATATTGTTTTACTTCAGCTGTTACAAGATATATCCAATATAAATCTAATATATCCAGTGTAAAATAAAGAAATTAAATGGAAGATGTAACTGACCTGGCTTGTAAAGTATGCTTAGACCAGATGTCTCTTCCTCTCTGAATTAATTTGTAATATGAGAAATGGAAATGATGATGCAGGCTGATGCAAAAAGCCCTTTTGAAAAAATAAATAAAGGTACTATAACTGCTTGCATTAGTGCTAGGTTGCTGGTTGACCTCAGGTATCCAGTATTAAGGGTTAAGTTATTGCCTGACACATCTAACTTGTGAAGCAAATCCTTAATACTATTATCAAAGTTTAGAAAGCTAACCAGGAGGTACTGATTTGTCCCTTTTTAATGTGCACTGGAAATTTATTAGTTGGCTTTCTGGAAGAATGTCTTCCTTGATACATTGTTGTGATGCTCCTACAGCACCCAGTGATTGGGTTTTTATGGGTTTGTGAATACATCCATAGTGTTGTGAGCACTAAAAGCAAAAAAGCATCAGACAAGGATTAGAAACATGTTTAGTCTTTTGAGTACGTTGTGCATTTGTTTGCCAAAATGCTTCTTGTCAAAGGCAGGTGTTAGGTTGTCACACTGACACCAAAAACATGCCACGAAAATAGTCTATTCTCAAAACCTCCGCTTCAGAATCTGTTCTTTGTCTGTTAGCCATGGTTAAATGTTGAGGTTAAATCTCAGGGGCTAGTTTTATTTTTTGTTTTGTTCTTAGGCAGATGTTTAGCCTTCCATTCCACCATCTGGAATACGGAGTCTCACATGGGTTTTTCTGTTGCCTAATAGCTATATTTTCTTTCCTTTAGTTCCTTAAATTGTGCCACACATCTCATTTGTGGAGTATAGAAACAAATAGTTGAAAATTCTGTCCTGCTGCTCCACTATTTATAGCTGGAATTGCATATTGTGTTTGTAATGCACTGTCTAAATTTATGGGATTATATAAATATCAACACCCTTGTAAAAGTTGTGTGTCTCAAGAATATATGTGCAGAATAGAAGCAGTGATCATAAACATTTATATTTCCAAGGCAGATGATTCATTCTTCCCATGATGATCTCACGAGCCATCTCAATCTCACTGACTTGCCTCTGGCTCTTACAGTTTTTACTGCAATGAAAATACCAGCAAAGGACTCTCAGCCATGGAGTTCTGGCACTTGGGCAGAACCTGATTTCAGAGTGAAGTGGTACCAGTGCTATTGAAAGCATATGTAACAGCTGCAGGAAAAGAAATCGATGTCTTAAAATTGCTACTAAAATGCACTTTAAACAACCCTTTGTCCATATTGAGGTGATGGTAGAGCTTTCTTTGTACACTCTGACCTTATGTTTAAAAAGACAAAACCTTTACCCTGACTTCTTTATACTGTGTCATTACAACTTAAGAATATTAAACTTTCATACAAAACCAAAAACTTTGTCAGAAAAAAATCTTTTAGAAGTCTGTTTCGTGTTGATAGGAAGAAGTAGGTTTCTTTAGAGGGAGATCTGTACATTGTATAAATCAGAAGATTTAATACAGGACTTGTGTACATGAAGAATTGCTATCTTTCTCATAACAAGCCATTTCTGCCAACTCATATAGTAGACACACAGAAACATACACTGCAGTGTTGTTAAACCCTGAATTTCAGACTTGGTCTATGACTAGAATGTCTCTGTCCCTTCCTCTCCCCTACTTTTCTTTTCCTGTTCTTCCAGACCATGTTCAGACTTCACATACCCCTTTCTACTAATCTTGAACGTGCTTTCTTAGTACTTTGAATTTGGTCTTTGTATAGGAAAGCTACCATAATGACCTTTTTTGGTACTGTCAATGCCTGCAGGCTTCTCTAGTCCCTGCAACTTTTCTGTTCTGGGTTGGGAGAGGTGGGTTTTGCTCACTCTAATAAAATTCCTCTCTGTGTCTGTTTAGGAAGAGCCTGTTATTTCTGACATGCTGCAGGAGTCAGTGTCTTTATTAAGCTTTGTGTAGCTTGTAGCTTTTTCCTTGTCTTGGTTTGGGGTGGTAGTTTCTTAAGGGTTTTTTTGCAGTGTTATTAGGAAGAAAAGAATCCTACTGCTCAGTCTTTGTGACTCACTTTAGATAAAAATATTCCAGTGACAACCTTCACACTTCTGAAATTTTATTTTTTATCTTTCTTCTTTTATAACTTAGCTACTGAAAATGTAATTGTGGGTGTCTAGTTTAAATTCAGTACCCTTGGGCTTTGGTTTTTTTATTGTTTGTTTTAAATCCCTCTCACCTACTGAGCTAGAAGAGTTGAGAGAGGGAAGCAAAAAAATCAGACTTACTCAGTTGTGGTGGTGCAACTTGGGTAATTTAGTCTTGGCTGTGAACAAAATCACTTGTGCTACAGCACAGCTGCTCCTGAGAGGGCAGGGGATACGAATGGTGTGCACTTCTAACCTGTAGGATTTCTTGGTCAGTGAGGGCTTTTGCAGCTGATTTTACATGTTGATGCTGCAGTCCTTGCAGTGAAAGCAGAGGAGATTGAGTGGTTTGATTAGCTCCGAAGGGAGAGAGGTGCTGTCCCTGCTGCCAGCGCTCTGATCCTCTGCGTCACAGCTGGGTGTCCCTCATGCTTCCACTTGTTCCTGCAACGGCTAATCCAAGTCATGTGCTGCAATCATGTTTTTTAGTAACAGTCATATAGTCCTAGCAGATCTTAGATGTTTAAAAAGTGTTGAGGAACAAATACAGAGTCTTTGGGCAGATTATTCTGTCAAAGGCAGAAGTCTGCACTGGAATACTGACTTCCCCAAGCTGTCTATCTGGCATACTGTGTCATTGTGAGACTACTCTTAAATACCTGTAAAAGCAAAGACAATTGGAGAAAGTTCCTCAGGACTGTAAGGAAAGCAAATAGCAGTTGAGGAGGATCTTGGGACCTATGGGCTCATCAGCTTCACCTTGACCCCACAAAACCATTTCCAGCCATAGTAAAGATGATCCTAGAATCAAGGAATGGTTTGTGTGGGAAGGGACCTTAAAGATCACCTAGTTCCAAGCCCCCTGCCATGGGCAGGGACACCTTCCACTAGACAGGGTTGCTCAAAGCCCCATCCAACCTGGCCTTGAATACTTCTAGGGATGGGACACCCACAGCCTCTGTGTACTAGTTCTCACCACCCTCACAGTAAACAATTTCTAATAATCTAACACACAAGAAGGTGTTTAGGTTTAGTCAGCATGGCTTTATGAAGGAGGAGTGCTTGATCAACTGGATGGTCTTTTACAGAGAGATTACTTGCTTGATTGCCTGAGGGGTGGGGCAATGGGTATTGCTCGTTGTAGATTCAGCAAGGCTTTTGATGCTATGTCCTATAGAATCCTCATTGGTGAGATATGGCTGGGTAGGTGGATGATGAGGTAGATGGAATGCTAGCTGAACTGTGAGGCTCAAAGGGTTTTGATCAATCACCAGCAGGTTGAAAGAAGTGGTTTTTTCTCTCTGTTCAGCACTGGTGATGTGCATCTGGAGTGCTGGCTCCCATGCTGGGCTGCCCAGTACAGGAGAGACATGGACACCCTGCAAGTCCAGTGCAGGGCCACAGAGATAATGAAGGGACTGGAGCATCTCTGTTATGGGGAGAAGCTGAGAGAGCCTGGAAAGGAGAAGGCTCAGGGCACTTTTATCCATGTAGATAGGAACCTGATGGGGAAAGTAAAGAAGATGTAGCCAGGATTTTCTCAGTGGTGCCCATGGTCAAGACTTGAGAGAAGCAACACTAAAAATACAAAATACCAAAACACAGGAAATTTCTTTTAAATACAGGAAGAAATGCTTTTACTGTGAGAGGGATCAAACACTGGCACAAAGCTGTGCCTTTGTGCCAGTTAAACTGCCCAGAGAAGTTGTGGCATCTCCATTCCTGGGGATATTCAAACCCCAGTGGGATGCAGCCCTGAGCCTGCTGTAAATGAGAGTTGGGTTGGGTGATCTCCAGAGGTGCTCGCCAGTCTCAGCAGCACTGGAACTCCATGGGCTGAAATGGATGTGCCACTCAAAATTAATTCTTGGTGTAAAATGCCTGCTTTGGAAACACTGCCCTTAATGAAGTGACAGAGCAGGCAGACCCCATGGGCTGCCCTGCCTGCAAAAGGCTGATGAGCTGCAACAAGCATTGAATAGAAGGTCCAAACTCAGTATCCACCAAAATGGACACAACTTCATGGCCTACATTTGTCCCTAATGCTTGCCTTTGTTCAACCTTGGACTTAGCTCTGTGCATCAGTTTGCAGAGAGGAATGCTAAATCCAAAGCTTTAATTCTCCTTGTGATGCAATTTGAGATGGATGAATGAAAAATGCTGTGTAAGTGTTGGGTTTTGCTGTTACTTGGTGAGGTGAAAGAGAGTCACTCTGGGTATTTGCTGGTGCAGTCTGGGAGTGCCTGATACCTGAAAGAAACTCCCACCTTCCCTACTTTTCATTACTCTTCTGGCTTATGTTGTGTGACTCTCTTCCTAAATTGTCCTCTGATTTCTAAATATATCATTCAGGGGGTGGTTCTTGTTTGTCAAGGCAGCTTTCTTGGCATGGTATAATTTTTCCATCTTTATTGTATACATAAAGGAAGCTGTATAGACTGTGTATGAGCATGGGCTCTTGTATAAAAGCAATACCAGCTCAGTGAAATAAAGCTTTTGCTGTGGAGTATCTGACACATCAAAACCTCTAAGTGGTCATAGGAGCAGTTGTTTTAGGTAAGGGGAAATCCAGTGTGGATTTAATTTTCTTTCAGGTTGACTAACATCATTATGAAAATGCTGACCTGGGTTCTTGTTGAGGAAAAAGATAGAAGAAATCGAAACAAATGCAATATGTATTTGGAGAAAGCAGCAAATTCATTTTCTGTTTGTCACAGCAAGCCAAGTACAGAGTTGTTAAACCTGCTTCCCTTCCTCCAGTCGCACCATTTCACTTTCTAAACACGGATTGATCTGATTGAATAGTGGGAGTGTATCCTTGGCTTTGAGAAGGCTGAAAGAAAATTGCCACCAGTATTTGTCTATGCTGATCCACTGCTCTCTTGACTAGCAGGCATCTGTTCAGAGCTGGGTGCCTTTTAAACTCTGCTGACTCAGCAAACAATTGGGATGAATTAACTAGATTTCCCAATGGGCTGACTTATACGTGGATCTGGGCAAGAAGGATATTTTTTCAGTTCCAGAAGTGACCTGAAACATCCCAATGTACACTAGTTTGTAATGATTTCAGAAGAGATTTTTTTCTTGTGTTTGACCAGAGCAAAACATTTCTTGAATGCTTGTTTTAGATTAGTGAAACCTTGCATTTCACTTAGAACAAAAGCATTCAGTTTCTGTTAAGACAGAAATGAGAAGCCAGCACAGGTCCTCCTCAGGATGGGACAAGGTGACACCCACTCTCAGGCTCCCAAGAGAGAGCTGTTTGGAGTGGCTCCCGTGGGGCATGTAGGGCTGGCTGGTCCCATCTCCTGCCTTTCCATGACTCCATTTGGCCTTGCTGTCAGAGGAAGAGCCAGGCTGCTTTACGTGGGAGGTTGAACCTTCGCAAAATGAAATTAGGAAAAAAAACAACAAAGCCAGAGGATGCTGGAGAGAGGCAATGTGTTGCTTGGAGTATTCCTGGTCNGATCCTCTTCTGAGCAGGTGATTTTGCCGACTTTCTTGCTAATTAAAGCTGTCTGCTTCCTCCTCCTCCCGCTTTGGTGGGGCTGGGGAGCCTGGTCCAGACTCTCATTTGCTGGAGCTATTAAGTAAACTCAACCTGAATTTGAAAATAGCAGTGGGATTACTTAAACTATATTTCTCAACAAGTTCACTGTTTTTAAAATTCTTCGTTCTGCTGTGCTTAGATTTAACCCCCCCTTTATTTTCTTTTGGTCTCTTAGCCAAGAGATTTTGACTTTCAAGGGCAAGATGTCAGTATTGTACCAGTCAACAGGTACTGGAGGGAAAGTGATTGCATCATATAGTGGCAAAATATTATTGCAGATTTCCAAAGGTAGAGGTGTTTCCCCACCTTTTTATTAAAGAAAATTCATTCTGAATTTTGGAAGCTGCCTTATCATTTGTGCTATATTAGGTGATACCATTGATACAAATTTTCTCACAAGAAAGAATGAAATTTGTCCGCCCTTGCACCATGGAGAGAAAATGCCAATTTCCAATGGGAAAAAGATTATTCTATTATTCCCTTTGGTTTCATAGCCATCTCAGTTTCAGGTGACCCTTTCAGAGAACCTGGTGTCTGTTAGCCCATGACCTCCACCCACACGTGGAAGCTCACAGCTGGTGTCTGAGCTTCTGTGACACCCTGTGAGAAAACCCCAAGACAAACAATCAACGTGTCTGGTGCTTTCCAAGAACAAGGTGTTGTGGAGAGAGCAGTGTTTTGCTTCATGTATGAATTTCTTTTTAAAGTGTATTTTGGAAATGCTTGGGCATTATATTTGAGCATAGCTATTGGTAAAGTAGTGTAAATGTGCAATATTTATAAGATTAATATCCCCATATTGGTGGTTCCAGGGCCAGGCAGGTACCCCACCCCCTTTGCTTGTGGGAATGCTCCCCACCTTCTGGCATGGAAAGTATTGAGGAAACCCTGGCATAAGCATCTTGCTGGAGCCTGTGCTATGCAGTCAGATGTGGCATAAAAAAAGGAGTAATGTGAGAAGTGATTCTCCTCTTTGGGAAACAACTGATTCATTGTCGTCATTAATGTTAGAGGCGGTGTGGAGCACAGGCTGTTCTCAGTGGAGGATTACAAGATTCAGTTGGGATTTAGGGACGGAAATGCATGCAGGATTTCCTTCAAAAAGCCCTGTGCTTAAGTAGCTGTTTTGTTCCTACACTAAAAACTAAAAAAATCAGGCTAGTGGGTCGCTTTCTGAATTTTTGGGGTGTTTTGCCTCACCCTGCGTCACGCCACTGCCAGTGTGGTGGACTGGCATGCCACGTCACGTGCTAGAAATGCAGCTCTGTAGCAGAGTTTCTTGATGGGGGTGCTGCAATGATCTTCTTAATTGAAATACCAGTACATGCACAAATCAAAGCGTAGGGGCAAATCACTCATGAAGCAAAATGCAGGATGCCAGTATGTGCCTTCCACCCCCTGGCCCAAGGGGAGGGAGCGCTGCTGGGTGCACCTCGAGGTTTTGGTGTGAGTGTGGATGATGATACTCCATTCCATTAAGCCAAGGAGGCCAAGATATTCACCCACTGACACGTCTGGGTCTCAAGGCCAAGTCAACATCCCTCTGACCCACTTTGAATTTACCACTTAATTCATCTTCTCCAGTGCTATAAATAATTCAGCCTGAGGCAGTTCAATGGTGATAAATAGGACAATAAACGTGGTACTGCAGTGAAGGCTACAAAGAAAGCAGCACTTTTAATTGACTGTTGCACAGTGACTGGGAAAAGCAGAGAAAACTCACTCAAAGCACTGCACACAAACATCACTGAGCACAAGTTCTTTGATGGCTTTGAAGTTTCCTAGAGTAATTCAGCCCTTATCAAAGCACTGTGACTCACATAATGCTGGAGGTTTGAACCAGAAGATTACTTGTGATTCCGAAGTCTTCACACTAATTTAACTAATTTAACCTCGTGGGACCACTGTGAAGGTCCTGTTTTATTTCTGGTAGGGTCTTTCCTCAGTCTACTGTGTTCATTCTGCCTCCCTTAAAGCCTGATAAAACCTGAAGGCTGTAGGTGGGGAGGTCCATAGCTCTTGCTGCCAAGCCCTGTGCTTAGACCACTGTGCAACACCCATCTCTCAGTTAAAAGATGTTTTCTTTGCACTTGACACCCAGCACTTTTAGTTTGGTGTCCTTATTACTCAAATGTGACCCAAAAGCAGGAGTGACAGCAGTGGCTTCACAGGGTTAGACCAGAAGGTTGCCCCAGTGACATCAGCTGTTTGAAAGCTGACATTGCCACCAACACTCCCAGTCTCCAGGGAAATAAACTGTGCTGTCATTTTGGGCTACCAAACAAACCTTGAAAGCAGGAGCAAGCCTCAGGAGGCTGGAAAGGATAGCACATCCCTAGCATGCTGTGTGAACTCACACACATTTGAGTGTGGAAAATAACCAGGTGTGCAGGAAGCTGGGTCTTTCTGGCAGCAGAGCAGAAGCAAAGCATTTCTCCCTGTGGTTCTGGGGAGACCTGGTTAAAGCCTTCTGGTTCACTTAGAGCTGCCGTTGCATCATCTGAAGATCATCCCATGTGTTATGATTTTCTGCTCCCTGATGAATTAGGCACAGAGCTTTAAAGTCATCAGGTTTTTTAGGTTTTTTTTTGATGTGTGCCTATATTTAGATAAATTTTTAGTGGTCTGGTAGACTTCTCTGTAGTTAGCTAACAAGTTCAATAGGTTACTGTGCTATATCCACGTCCATTTGACTTGCAGCTATGAGAAAAACTGGGGCAAGGGAGTCTTGGAGCCTACATTTTTACATTGTTATTCTGCACTGCTCAGGGAACAGACATGCCTCTGCTCTTTCCCCTGATCCCACCCAAGCATGGAGTCCCAGGATGACTCATGGGAAAGGTCTGTTTAATTTTGTAAGCTGGGATTTCTGCTTAGGGTCATGGGTGGTGGGGATGTAACCGGAAAGGAGCTGAGATCTGGCAAAACCATTTCTTGGCTGTTAACAGCTCCAGAGAGTAATGGCAGAAAAGGCTTCTCCAGCCTGTATCTCATGCTCCACTGGGAGCTGGAATTGCTGAGTAATCTGAAATTCGGTCAGTTTCAGCAGGATCTTGGCTGCCACTGAGAGAAGCATTATGGGGCATGATGTGAGAGAGGAGGTGAAGGAGGATAAGGAGATAGTACAAACTCCATAGCCAGCCCAGCTCTCATAGATGGATTTGGGAATGCATTGCCCTATTAAGGGCAAGTGAATGAGATAATGATGACTTACAAATACTCACTATACCTTGGGAGAAAAGACCCAAGAGACGGATAGGCAACCAGCCATCAGTTTCTGGACTCAAAAAGATGCCATTTACACCAGCAGCCACTGACAGTATCTAATATGCATCTGAATCTGTAACTCCAGCAGTAAGCATCAAAAGGGTTAACCATAATAAAACCCTAGCTTGGCACTGTATCTTTTCACTGAGAATCACTAAAGTAGAGAGTTTCACTCTGACCTGTGTAGTTGAGCTCAAACCACTTGGAGGTCTCTTTAAATTCAGGCAAGCATCCTCCTGAGACAGTACGGATGTTTTTGTATAGCTCTTTCAAATTTGTATTAAAAGTGCCGTACCTGAATCCCTTTTGATCAACTGATATTTGCTACATTCTAGACAAGACAGTAACGTTGCATCCCACCTGATAGGGTTTTGCTCATGGGCTTTTCTTTTTCTTCATGGTTTTAACTGCACCACCTTCATCATTCATGTAGCAATGCATCAGAGGAGGAGCATAAATTCAGCAGGCTAACTGGGACAAGGGGTCATGGAAGTAGACCTTGGCAGATAAGCTGATGTGCAGAGCCTGGTCAGTACCTGGGTGGGTAATACATCACTGTTGCTGCAGAGTGAGAGGCCACTCTCTATTGCAGCTGAAATGGAACACCCTGCAGTAAGGGAGGTGGAGTTTTTCAGAGGGAGGATGGTGGGGCGAGGTAGATACAGGAGGGTGAGTTGTAGGTACATGAAAGTGCATGGGTGGGGGAGGCAGTTGCCTCAGAGGATTTTTCACTCTGGTGAGTCTATTCCCTTAATTTGCCTCCTGATCTCAACTAGAGATGCTAAATTCAGCATTGATCTTCAAATAATTTGCTATCCTCAATTCATAAGGTTTGGCCTCCAGAAGTAGCACCTGTTTCACTTTGGGACAGGAAGCTCCAGTACAAGAAGCCAAACCCCTGAGAGAAACCATTACCCTATTCTTTCTTCTCAGCAAAGCAAGCATCTCACACTTCATGTTTTCTGGGGGAGGTATGCTCAGCCTGGATACATCTTTAGGGGACAGTGTTTGTCCCTTTGAGTACTTTGACCTGAAATTCCTAATAGAGCTACTTTGGCTTTCAAAACAAGGGTCCCTTCTTTTGCCTGTGAGGGCAATGACCTTACAGCTCTTGCATTTATGGGTTCTCAGAAATGAAGTTGATGAGTGCTCTGTCAGCACCACTGTAGGCGAGGAGGTCTGATAGGATGGTGTTGATGTAATTTGTGATCAATCACATAATTTGCAAGTGGCTGTGTAGTGTTTAGAGGGGTTATGGCACCAAACTTGCTTGAAAAATCTAGCCTTGGGTCTCCTTTGTGTTCCCTCTACACTGCTGTCAGGCAAGCTCATACCATCCTGCACAGATCTTCAAGGCTGAAAGTGTGTGCTGGGTCTGGTTTTCAGGTAGAAACATCCTAAGAATTAAAGAAATTGTCTTGGAGGCCTTGGTTAATGCTGGTGGGAGGTTTTTGTCCCAATGTGGTTGGAGAGCAGAGCAAATGCTAGCGGGCAGCCAGGTTTGGAGGGGAAGGGGATTCAGGTTGGGGTAAAACAGTCTTGGCTTAGAGTGCACTGAACCAGCAAAGCAGCCCTTGAGCACCAGTGGGACCACAGCAAGATGCACTCTGCACTAACACCTTTCTCTAGCAGGCCCTGAGAGCAGAACTGGTTTGAGCTATTGCTGAATGCCCTGAGAAACTCACCTGAGTGCTAAACTAGAAAAGTATTCCTCGCAACCCAAATCAAAGGTAGCTTTATAGGTGGGAAAGAGTCTTGGGAAGATCCTAGGAGGGCTGTGGCTTCCTCCTCCACTCTCTCTGTTAACACTGCCCCATGCTGCAAGTGTTCATGCAAGAGCTGCCACATGCCATCTTCCTCTTTCCTTCCCCCATCAGCACTGCAGTTGTATCAAACACTGTACCTTCCTGTAATAGCAACTATAACCAACCCTGTAAATCATGCTCTGTAATTACGGGACTCAATCTGGAATAACAGGATGAACGTAATGGTCAGCAGCCACTTTGGGGAAAATATGCAGATACACTGAGGGGCCCCTGTAGATGCTGAAAACAGTTCATACCAAAATTCAAACTGTCCTGACAGTTTGTCATAGTGGTGATTTGTGCTTTTGCTGTCTCTGAATGTAGCTGAGCATTGGCTTTGTCCTTCTCACTTTCCTCTGTTACCTTCTCAAAGGGCAATGGCAATTGCAACTACAACTGGAACTGCACACTGAGACATGTCTCCTCGCAAAAGAGTTTGGAAAGGAAAACACTGGGCAAGGCTTCAGTTTCCCTCTCTGTCCTCTCTGACAGACTTTTGCAAAGTCTGATAAAGGCCTTGATGATCTGCAGAGCGCTGGTGTTGTGCCTGAGAGCTCAAACTTTGTACTTTCAGGCTTTTAGTCATCGATAAACAGAGCGATTGCACTCTCATTCTGGATGTGCTCCCTCTGCTGCAGTGAAAGTGTTTGTTACCATGGATATCGCTTTGTCTTGAGAGACACATAACCAAAATGAATTTAAACAGATGCTTGTGGGTCAATATTTCCATAGGAGCAAATGCCCATCTTGAGGCTTCCTAGAATTATTTTACTTGTCCCTGATGCAAGGAGCACGAAGCACCCAGAGCTTCAGCTGAAGAGATAAAGGGTGTTCCTTAGTTGTAAGGAAAGGGGAATAAATTTTGTAAATTATTTTGCCCAAACCCAGAAATATAAAGGAACTTCTCTAATCTCAGCAGCCGGAAAGATCAGGTAGAAGTTTCTCTATTGTTTCTTCTTGACAATTTGAAACTACTTTTTCTTGCCAGTCCTAATTTTTTTTTTTTTTCAGAAGTGCCTTTCAGTCTGGGGTTTCCAAGATGTGTCATATTGCAGCTCATAAATGGACCTGTGTTCTGAGTGAACAATAGTTGTTATTGTTTAATGCAGAGATTTGATAAAATTTGCTAATGACTGCCACAGAAAATGGGCAGATAGAGTGGAGAGAAGTTTTCAGTTTCTACCCAGGAGCAAAACTCCCACTCCCTGACTTATGAATTTCATTAGGTGGAACTAATTAAAGGGATGTTTCTTATTACCAAGATGAGAAGCAGTCCAAGAGGAGTCCAGGGAGGTTTGTACTCTGCAGCACAATTGCTCTGCTTTTAAATCCTGCGAAAGCATTGCGTCCTATTTAATTTGACATTCCTTGTGTTTGTTTCATTTCGTGACTCATAGCACAACACTGGCAGCAGGCCTAGGAAGTAGGTTTTGGGATCTGGCATGGAGACACTGGTGGATTGTATTCCAAGTATTGTGCTTACACTGCACCACCAGCCATGAGAACATCCAGCAAACTGTGTTTCATACTGCCCAGCAAGCTGGTGGCTTCAAAAATCAGATTAACAGCTGCAGTGGTGGGTCAAGGCAGGCTTGACTTAGCATTCAATTTGCCACATTTATTAGCTTAGCTTGTTTAATATGAAACAATTTCAGCAAGTGAACAAAAAACTCTGCAAAAATGCAGTTCTTCTAGCTGTTGCATTGTTTTTGAGCAGTAAGTTGATCTGTTCCAGCCTCTCATCCATCCCCTGACAGAGACGCTGCACTGCAATCATCAGACCTGCACAAAAATAGGGTGATCAAGTAATTGTTGATAGAAATTGCATGAGGGCTCTGATTTCACCCACTGATGGGAAGTAAACACATTGATTTTCACACTGATGGGGACTTGATGGCGAGGGGGTTTTATGGCAGGTGGCAGCAGCTCTGCCTCAGCTCTTCAGCTCTCAGCCTCTGGTACAGCCCTAGACTTCAGATTTTTGCTCCCTCTGGCTTAAACTAATTACAAGGCAAGGGCATTGTGCTGCTCTTGCAGCCTCTGAGAGTGAAAATGCCAGTAGTATGTCTTGGGAAAGACTGAGTAGCTTATCTAGCATTGCTCTTCTTTGGTCTTCTGCAGAATAAAAACTCACAGCAAAGAAAATAAAGTATTTGGGAGGGTCTTTTGGCTTTGCATGGACATTTCACAACCAATAAAGCCAGCAAGGCATAAAAATACAGCTGGACAGTAGGCAGTGTCAAACCCCACTTGACCACTCTGTGTGAGAGGACCAGAGTCAGGATTTAGGTTGTCTGTCTTTCCTTGCTGATTCCTTCTGAAAGAAGACAGATGACTTCTTGCACCTTGATGACAGGAAAAAAGTAAGATTTGCAGAAAGAACCATGAGAAGTGATCATTTGCAAGCAGCAGAAATAAAAGTGTCATTAAAAGATAGGTCTGTAGTGCCTATCAGAATCGGGTTAGTGGCTTTTCATGTCACTTAAATGCTGCGTGCATGCATATAGATATTCTGCTGGACACAGAGCTAAGGCCTCAACTAAATTAAATTTAGTTTAGTTTTGTAAATTTGTGGGGAATTTACAAAGTGTCAGGTCAAGGGCAAGATGCAACTTTCATGCCGTCTTATGATGATCTGAATAGCAACATTAATTTTGAGTGATTCTGGATCAATCTTTTAAAATATTAACCAGAATTCAGCTAAGCAATGAAGCAAAACAAAAGCTAATCCCTATTGCCTTTCTTAGGACTCGCTTTCTTAAGAAAATAGTTTCTCAAAATAGGCCTGGCCTTCAGAACGGCCATCCTGAGGTCAGCAGGAAAAAATCCAGCTCTTCTGCTACTGTGCATCATCCAGGGCCATGAAGGAGCAAGAGTGTCCTCGGGAATCCAAGGCAGCATGTACCCATCTTCTCAGGTGTTCCTGGAAGTGCTTGTTTGCCTTTTATTGTGCTGTCAGGCAGTCAGGGAGAAAAATTCAGAGAGCACTGAATTCTACCTGAACCAAAACATCTTCTTTTTTATTTTTTTAATTATTTTTTACAAGTTGTAGGTGTGGAACCTCAGAGTGTTATTTACTGTTGTGAACTCACAGCAGCTCTTCTGTCCTCTCCCACAGTTTAGAGAACCCCTTGATTTAGAGTTACACAGTGAAACATCTCTGGGGCTGCACAAGTGCTAGAATACACGAACAAAAATTAAATTAATCTAGCCATTAATGAATTATTTAGGTTTTTGGTTCTTACAGTTATTTCGCAGCTTGGAAACAAAGAAGAAAGCAAGCACCATACCATCAGCCAGCTGGAGAGAGGCCAAAACCTGGACACACACACACACTCTCACTCTGTCTCCTTCTTTTAAATTCTTGACAAGACTTTTTCCAAAGCTTTCTAAACAGCTGTCTGTCTTCCCTTTTGGAGAGGAGGAAATGAAAAGTGGGAGCCACGAGTAAGGCTGTCTGATGCAGTGGGCTTTCAGCCCTGGTGATGCAAGAAAATAAGACTCAGGAATGGCTTCATCTGGTGTCAATGGCAGATCTCTCTTATCCGGGGCAGAGACGATGGAAAACATGTGATTATTGGAGACTTCCTCCAAGTTTGTGTTTTTATATATATTACATGTTTGAATAATAAGTGTGGTGAAAGGATAATTTTGTTGTAACTCTCTGGGTGTAGGATAGATTGAGCTCCATAGATGCTGTTACTTTGATTGTCATACGGTCTAAATCAGTTTAGCACTGGGAAAATAATGTGTTATCCATGAAAAGAAATCTGTCTCCAGACCAGGCTGTCAGCTCTTCAGTGCTCACTCTGACTTTCTCTGCAATAAACTGTTCTTCTCTAAGGCTGTAATTTTTATATGAAGAGAAACACTAGACAGAGGTCTGATTTATCAATTATCCTGACAAAAATTATGTGGCTTCCCATGGTAGGTTGATATAATTTTTAGAATGACATTTTGCTACTCACTGAAATAGTAAACATGTTAAAATACTGATTTCCTTNGGTTTTTTTTTTTTTTTTTTTTTTTTTTTTTAAATCTTGTGCATATGAAATCAATGAGTTTATCCAACAGAGAGGAATGACTTATTCTCTTTCCTAGTCTTCCCTCCTCAAGCACCACTTCTCCCACAGGGAAAGGTGGTGTGTCAGCAGGATGTGCATTAAAAATGTAAGTGCACTTTCTTCTTGAAATCTTGCAACACACCACAAATATCCAAATGGAATAACCTGACTGCAGGGTTAACAACAGCAACCTGTCAAAACATCAACCTAAATCCAGCACTGGTCACTTGACTATAAGAAAAATACCTCGATAATAACTTTTGTTTCCCTGCTGAGTAGTGTGTTTTAAAAGTGTATCTGTAAGACCATCTAATGCCCCATGCATAATTTTCCCCACCTCAGCATTGGATGGCTACACAGGAAGAACAATAATTAGTATTTCCTATTCTAGAAGATCCATCCATCTGCAGTCTTCCTGCTCCATCTTAAATAATGCACAAGTCCTTATGTGCATGTAATTTCTGCATGAAAACGGGATCTATAATAGCTGCTCAGTAAGCTCATAAGGAGCTCTGCCTCACCTGAAGGTATAATCCTTTATTTGTAACATCCAAACTAGTTACCACTGGAAAGGATTACAGCTCCATGTGAGAAATGAACAGGACCAGTGGAACTGAAGAGGTTAAGAGGTTGGTTTTTTCCACACATTAAAATGTCTCTAAGATATATTTGCTTAAAAACAAAGGAGGCACTTGGGTACGCTTTGCCCACAGGAATGTTCCTGAGTAAGTTTACTCCTAGCATGTCTTGCTAATGTCTGCCTGTGTTTTACTTGGACTTTATTGTCAAGGAGGAATGGATAAACTATACAAATTTTAATATAGGGCAAAATAGCAAAAGGTACCCCTGCTTTAATCCTGTAGAACTAACAATGAATGTTATCTGACATGGTGTAACCAGTGTGATTAAATGGGGGTATTTCCACTAAAATCAAAACAGGTGAAACAGAAGAGACTTGAGTTTTGACCTGAATTTAGCAGTGGGCAGTTTTGCCTGTCCCCTGCTGAGCCTTGCCAAGAGGTGCAGGATTGCTCAAGGAGGGGATGAGGTGTGCCTAGTGGCAGTGAGGCAACGTGTTTCCCCATCCAGCCCTTCTGTGAGGTGCAAACCTGCAGACCCAACCCTATACTGGCACTGTACTGGCAATTCCTGATTGTCCTGGGGACCCTTGAAGTATCTTTTAGTTTTTTTCGGAAAATGCAGGCTGCTCCAGTGACCTGGCCTTCTGCACGTCTTGTATTTAAGTACACGCTTGAACTCATGGACTAACTCTGTCGTCAGAGTTTAAGCCTGAAGGGTTGGAGTAGAAATAGGATAGGGGGAGATTGCTTGCTAGGACAGGCACCAAAAATAAAAGGCATCTGAGCAACAAGTGGAATCACACACACAGTGCTGCTTTTCTGGTTGGCACTTTCATGTGATCTTTTCCTCTCTGGGACACTTGTGTGAGGCTGTAAATATATAGTCTGTGTAATTGTTACTGTGGAAATGAGGGGTCCTGTGTCCCTGTGCTTGGGATTGAACGCTGTGGTGTGCACTGGGTGTCGATGCCCTCATGGAGGGCTCTGTTGCTGTGCTGCCTCTTCCAGCAGCCTAGGGAAGGGAATAGAGAAGCTCAATATTGTGAGTTTGGGGCCACTTATGTGGCACAAGTGAAGGCACTATATAATGGCTGGGGCCATTTATCCTAATTTGGGGTTGCAATATAGGGGTGTTCTGTCTCTCTTCATCCTTATGCCATCATGGCTTGCACAGAAAGCCTAGCATGCTCATGGTGATGAGTGTTTGATACATGGCTTGTTCTAAAACATGCAGTGAAACATCATTACAAGGCCTGAATTGCCCCAAAATACTCAAGCTTGGCAAGGTTTCTTCCCAGAGACACTCCCACACAGCTGCATGAAGCACACAAAAATCCACCTGTGCCCCTTTCACTGGGAACACCGCATGTATTTGTGAGCAAAACCACCGGATTAGTGATGAAATGTAACCTCTGCTGCTTTCCATGGCAGAGTGCTTCAGTGTTGGGTGGTTTCACTTAGAGCACTGGGACCTGGATGGCCTGGGCATACCGGGGATGTGCTTCACTGTGAATGCCATGGGGCAGGTCATAAAGCAGATCAGGCTCTTTCCCTCCAAATGTCAAAGCCTAAATTCTGTCTGAAGCAGGTGTACATTTATGAAATGAGTTTTACCACTCCAAGCTGACTCCAGAATATTTTTGCTGCCTAGTTTCTGGTTATGGAGACCACGGAGGAGCAAACCAAGCCAGAAGGATGACCCAGCCCTCCCCCTGCCGACTCTGAGCCTGGAAGCTGATACTACTGAGCAGTGGCTATTTACAGGATGCTGTGACTTTGTGTAACACCTGTAAAGTCTGCTGAAGCTTGGGAGCGAGGACAGGGAGGTTTTGCTTCCTAAATAACTCCTCAGCTCAGCAGAACAAGACTGGCACTAAAATAAGGCTAAATGAAAAATTACAGGGTGAATTTGGCCTCATAATCACACACAGATAATTTGGTGCTTGAACAGAGTCAGTTGAATATAAACAAGTCTACAATGTGCCTCATTAATTGAAGCTATTTTTCTAGCAAGCCCCATGGAAATATGAAGTGGCTTCACTCTGCAATTTGCAATAGTTTGCTATTAAATGCGTTCAGTTTAATTGTGGCAATGTGTCTCGTTTTGGAAGCTTTCACAGCCACCATGTAAAAATAGCAGAAGATGGCAGAAACCAATTCCCCAGCACAGATGTCCTCCTCCATTTGCTGCATGCTGTTGGAGCAGACAGGTGTGCTGGGCGAGCCTAATCTGTGAAGCACAATAATGCTGATGGCAGTGAGAGGCATTCTGGGACAAGTGACTTCCCTCTACCAGTGGCACCACACAGGGTAGGATGTCACAGGTTTTGACTGTCTGAACAGTTTGACCTTCATCCAACTTTGGCTTTCTATCTGTTGTCACAGTGACAGACCCGTACATCTTCACACAGATATAGTACCTAATGTTAATCATATCTGACTGGTTTATGCTCCAATCCCGTGACCTCCTAAAGATGAGATCATGCTGGGCTGCTGTTTATCAAGCACTCACATCAGCCTCTTGTTGACTTCAGCCATACGTTGTCATAGAAATGAAACAATAACATTTCTAACCTTAACATGCCAGGCCCTAAGACACTAACATAGAATGTTTTTCCATAATTGGGGGTATAAAGCCTTCTCTTTAAATGTATGGTTTGTTTTAATCTGTGTGCTTTAGTTTGAACAGAAATCTATGAGTAGGTGAAGGCCAAAGCTGATTAGGAGCCAGGCAAGCATGCCAAGCCCAGAGTTCCTTGTTTCAATGACAGAATAGAGCCACTGCATCCACAGCCATAGAAGTCTATTACCTGACACAACCAAAATAGACCTGCGGACTATTTGAGAGGTTTGGTTTGTCAATCACACTGCATGAATATGGACTTTCAGCAAATTGAATATGACCAAAAAGGGATCATCCAACCTTTTCACAGAGCTCTGGACTTGCTGCTGGCATCAACATGTGGCCAAAAGGACTTGACAGGAATGTGGGTTTGGGAGAATAAAAATAGCTGTCAAATATTTATCCAGCATCTCTTTTTCACCCTTACAACGATTGCTAGTGGTGCGTAATCACTGTGCTGTACCTGATGCGGCTTCTGGATATTAAGGAACCTGTGATAGATGATGAAGTTGTGGCTTTACTCACTGCCATGAGGAGGACAGGTCTCATGCACAGGGGAAGAAACAGTGCAGTGGTATCTGAAACACAAGGTGCCCAGAGGTCTTATCCATACAAGTATAGCTCAGTGATGATCCGTGAACTTGCTGACATTTGCAGTGGGAATCTTACCCAGCCGGTAGTACAGCTTTGCCATGGTGGGACAGATGAGTTGTCTCTTGACCAAGACCTTCCAACTCCTTTCTCTGCACATGTGAGCAGCCCGTCTTGGAGAATGTCAGTGCAATTTCACAGTGCATATTTTTCAGGGACACGTACTGTGATGACACATGTCACCGAGTGTCATCAGTGCCTGAAAAAATACGGCATTCAAGAGTAAACACTTGGCAGAAACAACAGCACAGGCTCAAATTTAGACAGTAATAATTTATACTGTGCAGACCCTGGCTTGCTGGAAGGGGGCATGCTCTCTGGAACACAGGGAGGAAAATGTGTTGCTAATTTTACTAGACAACTTCTGCCCTCCCCTCCTTTTCCTTTTGTAGTTGCCAGCCTTCCTGGTTATTCTTAAAATAGAAACATCTGACGCCTTGTTTAACTTATTCTGGGGCCTGCAGGGAGAAGGAGGAGGGGATAAATCCCCTCTCTGCACTGTGTCGGTCAGACACCCAGGAAGCCTTGCTGGGAATTACATCCCAGTTTGCCACCTGCCCCCAGTTTCACACTTTGTCCCCATTCTTCTTTTCCTGCCCCAACTTTGGAAGGGGACTTCCCTGCCATTATCCCACAGTCTCACATCACTTTCTGACACCTCTGGGGAGTCCTGCTGTCAGGCACCACACCAGTGACAATTGCCACATAAAGGGGGGACTGCTCTGTGCCATGTGGGCAGGGCACCTCCTCCTGCAGTGCGGAGAGAAGCTCAAAATGGAGAAGGGGTATTTCAGTGTAGTTGAAGCAGAGCTCTCCTTGAATTTCAATGAGCCCATTATTGTTGCCTGCTTGCTTGCAGTTAATCTCCCCATGTGGTATTAGCTTCAAGAAAGATGGCTCAGTCATGTTGCCATGCTACTGAACACACTGAGCTAGCTGTGAGAGGGGCAGATTTGGCCTCCAAACAGTTTGAGTGCTTTCCAATCCTCATATGAAGATCCTTATGTAAAGACTGGGGTTCTCCTCATTCCTCCCTCCCATGGGGGATTGCCTTTTGCCTTATTACAGATGAGAAACCCAGTTTGATCTTTGTTTTTCTAGAAGGAAACAAATACAGAAAACCTGCAGGAGGCTTCATGAGACATCCTCATGGGGCAGATTTTTTTGGCTCCTTTCTCTGGAGAAGGTGCAGACAATACTCAGAGGCATGGAGCCTTCAGTGGTGAAGCACCTGTGTGCTTAGCACAGGGGCAGTGCTCTAGCCCATGGACTGTAGGTAAGTACACGCCCACCTCCTCTGTTGCAATGTGTCTGCCCCATCCCATTTGTTGTGCTTTTTTTTCTTTTTATTTTCTTTTTTTCTTTTTTATTTTTTGTTTGTTTTGTTTGTTTGTTTGTTTGTTTTTTTTTTTTTTATTTTTTTTGTTTGTTTTGTTTGTTTGTTTGTTTGTTTGTTTTTTGGGGGGTGTTGTTTTTTTGGAAGGGGTTGTAATGCAGCTGGGATGTCATCGGGCTGAATTCCATCCAAGCCACATCCTATATAATTTTCTAGTCCTTGATACCTTGCCAGCTCAAAAGTTGTCCTATCTTCTAAAAATCCTCAATTACAAAGCAGTGGAGAATGTAATGGACCATAGAAAATACCAGTGAAAAATACGTGCAGATGAAAAAAAATAAGGAAACTTTCCTGGCAGAAATCCCCCGAACTCCTGCAGATATAAGAAAGTTCACTCCTCAGCTCCTCTCTCTTTTTATTGGTTAATGAGCTGCTCGCACTCTCATTTCAGTCTTGAGCTGAAAAGTCTGGTCAGGCCTTGGAAATGCGGTGTCTTTGTGCGTGTTGCATTTCTGTTTTCTCATGGCTTTGCAATGAGGACAGAGGAATAAAATACAAATACTACAGTCTTGCACAATATACAAATTAGGATACACCATTGGCGAAAGACAACCTCAGTTTTGCAAAAAGTAAGCAGGATCTCTACAGACTCAGGAATGTTTGTTCATGGTGGTGGAGATCTGTAAGGCACTTCTATGTGCTCAAGCCGAAATAATCAACAGGTTTCCAACTATTTAAAAACCAAAGTGACATTGGAAATTTTTATTTAGATAGATATGACAATGGCAGTAGCATGTGAGAAGACCATCCTAGTTCTCCTTCAGGACCGCAAGCATAGTTTGGCCATCTGCACCTGAGAGTAGGTTGTTTAAATTGGATTTTAATAATACATTGCACCTTCTGATACCACAACAACTCAAAGGAAACCCATTCTACTTACACCTTAGAGACTGCAGCCTGTGCTGACTCCTAAAGCATGGAGGAAATCTGTTATTTCTTTTCAAAAGTGCCAAGCACTTCGCTATAAAGGAAAAAACAATAAAATGACAGCAAATGACTTGGGTTTGTCATTTTCTGTTTTACAAAGGAAGCAGCAATTAGGTGACAGGTGTGTAAATTCCCTGGCAATACTGCTGAACACAAAGTGCACACTGACTTGAGTCTGTTCTTGGAAATCCTTTACCAACCCATGTCCTAGAAGGAAATGATCACAATAAACTAAACCCATAATTTCCTCCCGAGCTCTTAAAAGTTGGGGGTTTTTTTCCCGTTTGTTTCTCCAGAGAAACCGAAAGATTTGGAGATTGAAAACATAATTATGGCTCTTAAAAGAAATGGCCTTTTAAAATTAGAGACTAACGCAAGAGACAGGAGAGATGAATGATGGTAGCTAGCAAAGTTTGCCACTCCCTCCGAGCTTTGTGGTATTCCAGCTTGAAACAGCTGTAAATCATTTCCCACCTAGGCAAAGTGTTATCAGTGGGGCCCAGTGCAGCATGCATGGATTGCATGGCTCCCTTTCACTCCTTCCTGCTATCACCTGAGTAAAGGTTTCAAGCCCTAAATAACTGGGGTAAATTATTAATCACGTGTGCTGTTTGACTAGCTACCATGTGATTTTCACCTTCCTAACTGGAACCAACTCATTTTTTTTCCTTCAGGATGCAGACATACAAGTTTTCCTGCAGCTTTTATAATGTGCTTGTTAAAGAAGGCTAAAAAAATGTTTCTGTCCATCTCTGCCCATCTCTGTCTTCTGTTCCTGTTGCAGCTTGAATTGCAAAGAACACAATGGTGCCCATTATTTTGAGGAGGTCTCACCAGGGCTTCCTGCAAGGGCAGGAGCCATGCCTGGCCACCACCACCTCATGTGAGCTGTGATCCCCAAATTGTGCTTTGGGGACAAGATGGACCTGGTCTGAAATCTGAGCCAACAAACATATCTGCCAGGAGGGACTGGGGGGGTGGATGGTCTGTAAAAGAAGGAGCATGTTCTCTGAGCACAGAGGCAGCTGCAGGTGACCATCTCCAGGAGATGTATGGCCATTCCCATCTTCTCCTGTCAGCAGCTGTTTCCACTGGATGTGTGCTGAGAAATTGTGAAATGAAGTGATTAGGTTCAGGGTTAAAACCTTCTCATGTTGAGAATCACTGCCCAAATGATCTGTAGTGGGGAGAGACATTAACCCTTGCTTTATCTTTGCCTGAGGAACTTTGACCCTTTTCTGCACTGTCAGTTTTGGCTCCACCAATCTCTTGGTGCATCTGGTCTGTAAATGAATCAGTCAGCCTCCACATTGTCATGTCAACATTCTTCCTGAGCAGTGAAAATTCAAAAGGTCACAATTAAAATTGGAGCTCCTGCTTGATGTTCCTTGCCTGGCTGTGCATCAGCTGCACTGGCATAAGCCCCTGAGCCATAACATAGACAGAGCATAGGAGTGGACAGAGGGGAGTGAAAATGAATCTATCCCTGCTGCCATTCATGTCATATCTCTCAAAACAGTCAATAGCTCCCTCAGAACATCAGGCCTTGAAGGGTACAGGACACATACATGCCTTGCACATGCCGTGTCTCTAGGTTGGGTGGGGTTTTTTGGTTGGTTTTGTTTGGGGTTTTTTTTGGGGGGTGGGATGTTGTGGTTTGGGTTTTTTAAGGGAAGAGGAGTATTTTCCTTCTTTTAGAAACTTCCTGTTATTTTGGCTTTTTCTCCCTTGAGCTCTTAACCTTAGCAATTATATGTGTGTATAAATATATATATGTATATATATATGTACACATATAAAGTGCATCAATCAGCATTTCAATCAGCTGAACATTAAGCCTGGGATGGCAGCTCTCTCTGCTATGGCTGGTATTTGCAATTGGAGTCTGCTTTGATGTTCATTTTTGTTTGACAATGAAGAGGTGAAATAATATTTATATTTAAATATATATTTAACTTTATGAGGGCTCAGAGGCTATATCACTGCAGCTGCATGGTGACCTGGCTGCACTCTGTCCTTAGAGATGTTTATGGAAAGTGACAAAAGGAAGTACTGAATTTAGGAACAATCAAGTTGAAAAAGTTGGTATCATTAGGATTATTTAAAAAAAAATCAATAGTGTATCAAGTATGTACACAGCGGTGTCATGTAAAGTCTCTTATAGCCCTAAACTACATCAATGAAAATATGGGTTAGGTGTTTGAAAATGCTCTTGGCAGGAAAGGATAATGAAGCATCCAAACAGACTGCTTAGGAAATATGCAGGATCTCCATTGCTGCAGATTTTTAAGACTATTTGAGAAGGGCATTCACCAGAAATGAGATAAATATGTTTAATCTTTCCATGGACAAAAAGATAGTTCCAGCCCATTTTCCCACACATAATTCCCTACATTATTGCATAAAACAGAAACTTCTTATTTTCCAAGGCAAGACATTAAGTTGATGGTTAGATATACACAGAACCTTCTATAAGACAANATGTTGTGGTTTGGGTTTTTTAAGGGAAGAGGAGTATTTTCCTTCTTTTAGAAACTTCCTGTTATTTTGGCTTTTTCTCCCTTGAGCTCTTAACCTTAGCAATTATATGTGTGTATAAATATATATATGTATATATATATGTACACATATAAAGTGCATCAATCAGCATTTCAATCAGCTGAACATTAAGCCTGGGATGGCAGCTCTCTCTGCTATGGCTGGTATTTGCAATTGGAGTCTGCTTTGATGTTCATTTTTGTTTGACAATGAAGAGGTGAAATAATATTTATATTTAAATATATATTTAACTTTATGAGGGCTCAGAGGCTATATCACTGCAGCTGCATGGTGACCTGGCTGCACTCTGTCCTTAGAGATGTTTATGGAAAGTGACAAAAGGAAGTACTGAATTTAGGAACAATCAAGTTGAAAAAGTTGGTATCATTAGGATTATTTAAAAAAAAAATCAATAGTGTATCAAGTATGTACACAGCGGTGTCATGTAAAGTCTCTTATAGCCCTAAACTACATCAATGAAAATATGGGTTAGGTGTTTGAAAATGCTCTTGGCAGGAAAGGATAATGAAGCATCCAAACAGACTGCTTAGGAAATATGCAGGATCTCCATTGCTGCAGATTTTTAAGACTATTTGAGAAGGGCATTCACCAGAAATGAGATAAATATGTTTAATCTTTCCATGGACAAAAAGATAGTTCCAGCCCATTTTCCCACACATAATTCCCTACATTATTGCATAAAACAGAAACTTCTTATTTTCCAAGGCAAGACATTAAGTTGATGGTTAGATATACACAGAACCTTCTATAAGACAAACTGATTTATTTGCAAAAAATGTTTTTAAGTACTCAGGCTCAGAAATCCTTCTTCAAGTGTGAAAAAGAAACAGCTTCATTCAGAGCTGGGAAACTTGCATATATCCACGAACTAATACCTGAATCTTTCTTGAGGAGCAAGAACTACAGACTCATCATTGGCACAGTTTTATTGTACATTACAATCCTTCTCCACTTTACATTCCAAGAGAGGTTATTATCTGCTTACCTGGAGATTACCTACTGCTTTTCTTTTTTCTGCTAATAGCCCTTCTTCTTCATCAGTATTAGCTACCTTATCTTTCAGAGGTGGTCCATCTGGCACGCAGCTGCAGCCACCTACATCTGAAACCCATTTGAAGTTAGGGATGGAGCTCTTCCACTACATTTTTAAGACTAGCATTCTAGTTCCCTTGAGCCAAGAGTCTGTCTTCACTCCCTGATCTCTCTGAAATTCTGCCTGTCCCAGGGCATGCACCTGCTCTGTAGGCGAAGGGTCTCTGTTTCATCTTCTGCACATCATTCCTGATAGGTCTCTTTCCGCTTGTCAGTGGTGGAGACCTTCACTGATGGAGAAACCACAGCTTTCTCGGTCTTCTCCAGTGTTTCCTTATATTCAATTTTAAAAGCCTTACATGCCCTAAGGTCTAATTTCTCACTTTACCATTAAATGATTTTCTACTAGACCTGACTGCCCTTCTCTGACTTCCCTGTTTGGTCCACCCACCATATAGCTTGTGTTCAAAGTACTGTTGCCCAAAATGTGCAGTTCAGTTCCACCGAGAGCTTTGAGAGAAGATCATCAAGCACAGCAGAGCAGAATTACCTGGCGTTTTCACATTGAAACACATTTATACATCCAGTACAAGACTAATTTTTTTACAGCAAGAAGATATCACTGAGTCATGTTCAGCCTGTAGCCAGCTTCCCCAGAATTTCTCCTGTTCTGATAATTCCCTGGTGTGATTGTGTGAGGGTGTTCTGTAATGTGCAATACAGAACTTTGACTAGCCAAATTTTAGTCATATTATTTTGAAGGGTATTACTTAAATTCTTTGTTTTAATTCTTAGTCTGTGCACTAACCTACATGCAACCATTTCCATCTTCATGTCACTAGAAAAAGTCCCTTCTTTTATATTCAAAGGTTGTTATTGAAAATGTGAAGTGCCATCAGATTTAGGATAGAGCACACAGACCACTGCCTGAGCATCCCTTCAGTCTGTGACGTGAGGCTATGGCAATGACAACCATTCTCCAGCTATGGTTTTCTGGCCACTCTTGCAACCACCTCAAATAATTTCACCCAAACAATGGGTGCTGTGAAAAGTCAATATGTGTGACATTTACTGATTGTACCATTATTTTGTAATGAAAAAAAATCCACATTTAGATTGGTCTGACATAACTTGATACAATTAGATCTGTTTGATGCATGCTGGCTGTTATTAACCTCCTTGTTTTCTCCCAAGCACTTACAAAATTGTGTGTGGTTTGTTCCAGGTGGGTTTATGGAAGTGAAATTGAGTAGTTGTTAGCTACCAGAGTTAATTCTGGAGTCCTGAAATCCACGAAAACAAGCCAACCTCTGTCAGGAATACCATGGCTGCTTTAGGCACATACTTTAGGTCCTGGATATTTTGAATTCTCTTTGCATTGCAAAATAATGGGATTTTTTTATATTTAATTAAAGCAATTATCTTTCCTATCCATGCAGAAATGTGCCATAAGTACTTTGCAGGTAGAATAGGAGTGTTCAATAGGAAATGCTCAAGCAACTCTGGAAGCTGGTGGCAAAGCTGAACTCACTTCCTGCTTAGGTGAAACTAATCCCTGACTTGCTCACTCTGGGGTTCCTTGGAATAGCGTGCAAGTGGAAGACAACACCAGGTTTCTTGGGAGGCAAACAGTGGGATGGTGGGTGCTCTGGAGGTCAGGCAGCAATTGAAGGTTTTGGTTCGGTCTAATCAGGGTTTGGGTGTCCTGGGGCCAGACTCAGAATTCTCTCACCTACCTTGCACAGCTCCTAAGGGGCTGCAGTTGTTCAAGATAAATAAGGAAAGATCTGGGCCTCAAGAGAGATAAAAACTCTAGGTGTCTGCATAATTACTGTAAGTAGAGGATCCATGTGTCTTTTCAGGTACGTGGGCAATGAGGAATCTCATAGCTGCCTCCAGCACAGCTGGATGAACTGAGGGGCTCTTAACCCCAGAAGATTGATCTGGAAAAATACCAGTCCTCCTACAAGTACTATTTTCACTATTTCCCTTATTGCTGATCTAAGAATGTGTTTCAGGTCCTTAAACATGACAGGAAATACTCCAGATGAGTAAATTGCTCCTCAGCTCCAATGAGCACATTGCTCCTTTTAAAGCACAAACACCTGGTGTATTTTGGCTTTTCATTTATGATGTTTTCCCACACTAAACCTAGATGCCCTTAATTTTTTCAAATTCTTTTTCTATTACATGATGTGTTCATTCCTATATATTTTTCTCTGAAGATTGCTGCAACAATACTGTGAAAGGGTCTGTGCACATCCAGCCATGACAGGTGCCTTCAGCTGCTGCTGAAACTGTGCAAGGCATCTAAAAATAAGTTAAACTGCAAAGTTCCAGGGAAAATGTAGTTTACTGGGGTTTATTGCAGCCATGAAGGAGGAGGGGGCTGGCTCGAGCTGAAACCCCCCCAGGCTCCTGTCTTGCTGTAGGGTATACTGAGCTGTGCCCTTCCCACACGAACCCAAGGGAAGCTGCTCCTGCAGGAGAAACCCTGCAGCTGGGTTGGTGTTTCCAGAGGAAGATCTGGTTTCTGCTTTGCCAAATGCCAGGTTTTGACAGGCTAGGCAATGTCCTCTGCATGTGCCTCCTGGTTATGATCTGGGGCACATGTAGAGGTCATGCCTTAACTACGAAAACGGTTCTGTTCTCACGTCAGAGGTTCCAGTACACCACCATGTAGGAGTGCCTGTTCCCTTTAAGCAGAACCAGTTTGTATTAAAAAAATAAATAAATAAAAACCCCCAAATGGTGTGGGGGGGAGGCAAGCAAGCCACAGTTTTGCTTCTGTTGTTGCTTAAACCAAAGTGCTTAATTTCCAAACACTCTTCATAGGTAATTTCCCTTCCCCTTCTCACATCCTCAGGAAAAGTCTGATTTTCATAACCACTATACTTGGGGGTTTTCTCACTCTATTTTTTATTTTTTTTAACCATGTCAAATATTTTAGATCAGGCTTATACAAAAAGACTAAAGAATATTACTATATTTATCTAAAAGTGATTATTCTTGTGGTATAATTTGAGTAATGAAAGTTTAATTGTATTTCAGGGAACAGTATACCATTGTGGTGCATTACTTTTGTACCTCACTGCTTGTGCTATTAAAAGATTGCAGCTGATACAGAGTGATATGGGAGGATGCCAGCTGAATTCAGAGAATTTAATCAGATTACTCTGGCTTTGAAATGTCTTCATTGGTTAGTTATAAAATTTCCTATTAATTTTAGGGTGTTTCTACTCACTTTTGAGAGCTCTAACAGCATTAGCTTGAAACCTCAGAAATTATTTGGGAAAGAAGAGATATTTCATGTTTGTGTTCTTATTCTGTTTTCCTCGTCATTGTTTATTGAAGTTTCAGCTTGTGTAACTTTGGGATGGATGTTGAATACCTCCTGAAAGCATGCAAGAGCAGTTTATTTTAAAGGCTGTTGTCTGCATATCCAAAATCACCTGCCTTCACAATTTTAAAAGACTTAACCCCATTTTCACATGCAGTCCTTTTTACAGCTTTAAAATTTTGAAGATCCTTGTTCAAATAAAAAATGTGCAAATGCAAAAGGCTGTCAAATATTAGTTACAAATTTAGTCTTTCCCCTGCACCAATACACTGGGGTGGAACAAAACAGCTGCTGGGTGGGTAACACTGGAGGGAAGAAAAATGCAACTATTAATGCTGGATACTGCAAGCAGAAAAAGGAATAAATAACTGATGCTTAACAGAAGCCCAATGGACTTCACATCTCTGGAAAAAAATGCCCACCAGAAGGACATCAGATAACAGAGTCCTTTTCCTAGCGAGGTAATTACGATTCGAACAGTAGATGTATTCAAGGCAAGATGAGATAAACTCTCCCAAAGTACAGTGTTGGCAGCGGGGTGGTGCGGGGGGAAGGAGAGGGCCTGAGGGCCCAGCCTGGTGTCCGGTGACCTGCTCCCCTTCCCCAGCACTCCTGCAGTGCCTTCAGCCTCTCCTGCTCACAGGAGACACATGGCAGGAGGCTGGCAGGGCGCCCACTGCATTTCCCAGGAAGCAGCCGGAGCCAAGATAATCACCTAATAAACTCAAAACTAGCCATGGTTTGGATATGGGACAGACAAATGCACCGAATAAGGACAGGCAGGCTCTGATTCCCAAGGGTTTGAGCTTATCTGAGCCTGCTAGCTCGCTTCTTATCGAGTAGGGATGTATCTGGTGCCCATGCTGGTGCCAGTCCTGGCTGGGTTTTTCTCAGCTTCTCGTTACAGAGAAAAGGGAACTTCTGCTATGTTTAAAGAGCAGGGGTGGGAAGAAAACCCCACTGGCAGCATATGCCTTATGACAGCACTAGCACATTCATTGTGAAAGTGATGGGCAACTAATGATGTCAGTGTAGGAAAAAACCCAAACCGTGTTTGTTTTCTTTTTTCTCTCAAAAGCTCTGGCCTGAGAAGGGGCTGTGGAAACAATCACTGCCTGAGAAATCAGGGCAGTATTAAAAAAAAAAAAAAGAGGTGGGAGAGAAAGGAGGATGTATAAGTAGTGCCAGCTGGATGTGAAATCAATCTGGCATTTCAAAATAATGAAAATATTTCTTTCCCATTCACTTGGTCTGGCATGTAACACCAGTGCTGCTGCCACATCATTATTCAGAGTTAGCACGCTGGAAAGGAGACACCAGCAGAGACCCAATTGCTGATCAGCCCCCTCCCTCACCCCCCCCCCCCCCCCCC